>JAHWGI010000409.1:465000-510721 GCA_029379305.1 Frankliniella fusca
CCCACGCTCGCTGCCGTGACTTTGGCGCCGGTGCGGCCGTGAGGCGGCCCTCCCCCTCAGCCTCTACCGCGGGACTCCCGCTCGGGGACACAAGGAGAAGGGGAGCGAGGGCAAACAGACGTCCGGACATGCTGAACTTGATGTAACGAACCCAACATAAAAATTTATTGCAGCAATCAGTAAGTGTAAGAAGATGAAAAAAATAAAAACATTTATGCTTTTGGTAAAGTGGCCCGAAACGGGGGGTCCATACCTATAAATTCAAACGTATAGTATTTCTCCAATGTTATTTAAAAAAAAATCCTCGATTTCTATTTATTAAATTTCTTGATTTTTCTGTGTTTTTTTTTAGTGATTTTTTCTGATTTTGTTTCATGGTGTATACTATTTATTTTTATATATTTGTTTTTGTGAAGGACCCCTTGCCCCAAAAAGGTTACTAAATTCTACCTTTTTTCTGCCAGTATTCGTATCCCACTGGCCCTCGCCGCGCATTTTTTTTTTTTTTTTTTTTTTTTTTTTTACACCACCCTCTACACCTTTTTTCTTCTCCTGCCCTGCTTCTCCTATCCTCCCCAATACCACTTGGCTTATCTCTCTCCACCCCGACACTGCGCGCCCCCCTTTCACGGCATATCACATGATGGGGGTTAGTCAACTTTGAACCTGAGGGTCGGCCGTGCCCCCCCGGGCCTAGCTCCGCACACATGCAGTGCATCGCCCCGGGCACTACAAGTAGAGCCTCCTCCACCTGCCCGCGTGGAGGGTGTCATCGGCCGGTGAGCGCGCCTGGTGGGTGAGCCGCAGTTGTGGCGCGGCGGGGAGAGAGACACGCGAGGGGCAAAGAGGGCGCCATCTGCGGCGGGGCGAGGCGGCGCCGGGGAGAAAAAGCACACGGGGATGTCGAGGCTGACGAACCCCTCTACGCCGCGTGCGAGAGAAGGGAAGGAGCAGACCAAGGGGGAAACAACTCTGAATTTTGGTAAACAGAGGTCGCGACTTTTTCTGACTTTTTGAGACTCTTCATAAAATTTTCCTAATTTTTTTCATTTTTTAAAAAAAAATTCTTGATTTTTTCCTAATTTTTTCTGTTTTTTAGTCCCTTTACATAACGAGGTGTACAAAAAAATTTATAGTCCTTTCCCCCTCTGAGCAGACTCACCTTCTTCCACCACCACGCGCAGAATTCGCGCGGGATCCCAAAGGGAATATATTTAAAAAAAAAAAATTCAAGCCAGCCTCCCCCTCTTGTTTGTGTCCTTTTCTTTTCCACCCTATCGAGAGAGAGAGAGAGAGAGAGAGAGAGAGAGAGAGAGAGAGAGAGAGAGAGAGAGAGAGAGAGAGAGAGAGAGAGAGAGAGAGAGAGAGAGAGAGCAGTAAACGGCTCCATTTATTAACCGCCGCGTCAACGCCACGCAGCAGCTGCGCGGAGGGCGAGCGAGGTCCCTCCAGGACCGTCGCGTCGTCACGGGGGGAGCGCCACCGTCACAAAGGCGAACGTCACACGGCGCGACGAAGAAGCGGTAGCAGTGGGAGGAGGCGTCGCGGCGGCCCTGTCGGCTGATTCCGCACCGCGCAGTTCGTCTCTCTGTCCTTATCGCACTCATGTGGCACGGCTATGAGGAGTAAGAGAGAGAGAGGACACTACTGAGCACTGTTCGGTATCACCCTCGCTGGCATGGCATGGCGCCGCCGGCGCCATAATAAGGCGCCACTGTATCGCCATCCTCCGGTCCGGGTCCCGCGGGGCGGGGCGGGGCGGGGACGACCATTGTCGATATGAGCGGAGACAGTCTTTTCCATCGGACTGCTCCGCTCCGGACAAGACGCGCGGGGGAAGCGGAGCTGAGTGGGAATCTAGAGGACGCGGGGCCACGGCCCGCCACGCTGTTTTCTCTTCATATTATTCTCTTCCCCAGCTCCCTCCCCTCCCCTCCCCTCCCCTCTCTCTCTCTCTCTCTCTCTCTCTCTCTCTCTCTCTCTCTCTCTCTCTCTCTCTCTCTCTCTCTCTTCCTCTCTGTGTAACGGGGTGAGGGAGTGATTTCCGTTTCCTAGCGGAGACTCTCTCTCTCTCTCTCTCTCTCTCTCTCTCTCTCTCTCTCTCTCTCTCTCTCTCTCTCTGCTGGCGCAGGCAGCAGCAGCAGCAGCAAAGGTCCGTTTTCCCCGGGGAGGTCCCCGCTCCCGCTCCCCGCCGTGCCACAGCAGCCGGCCCCCGGGCGCCCTAAGGGAGG
The DNA here is from genome assembly GCA_029379305.1 of Frankliniella fusca. NCBI lineage: Eukaryota > Metazoa > Arthropoda > Insecta > Thysanoptera > Thripidae > Frankliniella > Frankliniella fusca. The sequence goes on from JAHWGI010000409.1 coordinate 467,232, forward strand.
TGGAGGGAGGGTCCCCCCTGCCCCCCCCGGGTCCGTCCCGGTCCTTCACAGATCCAATTCATTGATTCGGCCCCGTGGCCCGCCAGGCCAGCAGCAGCGCGATCTGCCAGGACCAGAGCCCAGATCCAGGATCAAAACAAAATAAAACACCCGGGCCAAAGATTAAAACAGCCGATCCAACGGAGTGGACGTGCCGCGCCGCGCCGCGCCAGGCAGCCTCGCTCCGGAGCAGGGATGGGCTGGGTCGGGCCTGGCCGGGAATCCTGAGCTTTCTGACGATCTTCCTTCTCGATAATTTCCCTTTCTGTGATTCTTTTTTTCCCCTCCCCGCGCGCCTCTGTGTCTATACATATATATTTATACATTCCTCCCCGGGGTGTCCCTTTAGCATGACTGGAGCCCATTATACCGGTCCTACATCATGGCGTGTGACGCGACCCTTTGTCGCTCGCGAGTCGTCGGAATCGGTCGAGCCGATCTCTCGTGTCTGTTTGAACGGGCGCGGAGACCGGGCACGGCCGCGCTGGGTCGGTACCGATACTACACCGCTGATGGGAACGTGACGAACGGGAATAGCACAGCTGTGTACACTGCAAAACAATGTCCACCATCCCCCTTCCCCACCACCACCCCAACCCCCCTAAAAAAATTAATTAAAATACATTCCAGAGGCAGCGTTCAGCACAGCACGCTTCCAGCGAAATATGCGTGATTGAAGGTGATTCCGCACACTGGGTTTCGTCGCTCTCTCCTTGTCGCACTCATGGGGTGCGACCAGTAAGGAGCAAGCGAGATAGGCCACTCACAAAACGGTGTTCGGAATCACCTTAATGGTAATTGCAAATGAACAAGCGGGCGGTTTATGACGATCCAGCAAACGAAACCGCGAACGTTCTTTCTGTGTAGACAAGTATCAAACATACACAAGTCCTCATCGTGTCTTATTCGAAGAAACACGCTGGCAGTGGGGTGTAGAGGCAAGCCGCGCTGGAAACAGTAACGAACAGACATTATTGGCCGGATCGTTGAATTGGTTGTTTACCCCCGTCAAACAAACCTCCCCGACAAGCAGGCAGTCGCGGGCCGGAGCAGCAGCGGGGAGAGAATAGGACCGGAAAGTTGTGGCAGAGCTCTGTGGTGGCAGCAACAGCTTCCCGTGCCCTGCCCTGCCCTGCCCTGCCCCGCCCCGCCGCACCGTGTACAGCGCGGGGAACAGCATGACGATGACGGATCGGAAATGATTACTTTAACTCATACAGACCTCCCTCATCATTTCAATCTTACAACCGCGACGACGACGTCATCATGTGATTGCGAACTGTTTCGCGATCTGATTGCCAATCGGTTGCCTTTCCTTTTTCTTTCTCCTTTAATCTTTTTAAATCTTTACAATTTGCTGCTTGATTATTCATATTATTTGATAACTGCACGGAATGGCAGACGAATGCACCCTGCACGCAGGCGTTATTGTCATCGCATCGGAGAGAAAGCGTCCAAGAGCCGACGCGACGGTGGGAAAAGGATTCGTTACTTTAATAGAAGATTTTCTTTTCTTTTTTTTTTTTTTTCGAACTTGACGATTACGTCACGGAGTCGTAAATCTCCGCAGTTGTCAATCTAAGGGAGCAAAGTCTTGACCGTCGGAAAGAAAACTAAATCGACACATGATGTCAAAAAATACTCGTATTTATACAGCTCCAAGTCGTAAATACAACTATGGGTCATTTGTGACTCGGTTCATCAAGCCAAATCAAGTCGTAAATTGACATTTGTCATGTAATTTTTCTCCGTTACCCTCACGACTATTTTTCACAGTGTCTATCACGGTAAAAACAATGTCTTATTTTCTAAGGAAAAAGGGAAAACTTTAAAGCACCCCGTGATAGTGAGGAAAACTCCTCAGATTTTGAGTAGAACCTCTCAAAATAAGTAAGAAAATTTCCGTCATTTTTAAAGGAAACTCAAAATCTGCGTTTTTCTCAAAACCATGCTGTAGTGCCTCAAAGTTTACCGTTTCTCCGCAAATATTCGGACATGGTATTTACCGCGTATGCGGGTGATGCGGGTTTGCCCCCCGCTCGAGCCGCAATAAGGCGCCGGCGCGTAGCCCCTTGGGTATAGGCAGGCCCGCAACACGCGTTCTCTGGCATAACGCCCGGTACATACATGCGTTCCACCGCACGCACGACCGTGATGAGGTACTTGTTGATGGAGGTGTGCGTGCGTGGCGGGTGTTCCTCGGTGAATGCATGTGTGTTACAACGCGCCGCCGCGTGGCGCCGCGCCGTGCCGTATAGGCCCCTGGGCCAGTCAGTGTGGCATTGCTTGGTCCCGCCCCGCCCCGCCCCACCCCGCCCTGCCCCGCCCCGCCCCGCACCCACGCCACCACTGCTCTGCTACTCCCGCGAACCGGCTGCTCGGAAAGGATTTCCATGTTGGTTTAATAATGGAGCTCTGGAGCCAGGTGCTTCGGCCCCGCCCCGCCCCGCCCCGCCCCGCCCCGCCCCGCCCCGCCCCGCCCCGCCCCGCCCCGCCCCGCCCCGGCTCCAGCTCCCCCTGAGGGGCGGGGAGGGCCCGCCGCTGCCCGGAGTTGATTCTCATCATGAACCCTAGAGTGATAAGCGTCCGGCTGAAGCAGCGGAAAAGATAATTGCCGAATCTTATCCAGCATGACTCGATCTCCACTCGCGCTGAAAAAAGGGCGCAAAATAAAAATTGCCCAGCCGCTTCAACATTTAGAATCACCTCTTCAATGCCATTTCAAAGGGATTTGGGCAGCGGCTTAGCAAATAGAAAAGTTAACGGTCCTTTCTCTAAATATTTTTTTCTCCTGTTAAATTTAAAAGATACGTTACCACCCTGAGTGAAGCCACTCTGTGTCCAGTCCAACACACAAACGTGGCCTCACATACACACGCACACACTGACACACACACACACACCGACAGACAGCACAAGGGCAGGGCACACCGAAAGGAAAATGATCCTCATTTTCCAGCCGAGGAGGCGATTTCTCACCGGCAGAGTTGTGTCTAACGGAGCGGTGGGGCCGGCGAGGTGCGGGCGGGGCGGGGCGGGGTGGGGCGGGGTGGGGTGGGGTGGGGCGGGGCGGGGCGGGGCGGGGCTGCACCCTCTCTCCCCATTCCCCCCTCATTCTCCTTCGCAAAAACGAGTGGTGAGGCCGGGCGCGGGCCTTTTGTGCACCGCGTTATATATATGTCTATAGATACACGTCCCCACGAAACGAGCTGTGATTTATTCTTTGGCGGACGCGCGCCAAAAGTATAAAAAGCATTGTGTCGAGTGTCCCCTCCGAGCTTACTCCCCCCCCCCCTTTCCCCCCTTTCTGTCTCTCTCTCTCCCACCCCCCTCTCTCTCTCTCTTTTTTTCTCGCCCTCACATCGTCTGTGCGCGCAAATTGAAAAGATTTCTTTTGCCTCCAACAGCAACAAAAAAAAAAAAAAAAGGTCAACATGGACTTTTCAGGAAAGGTTATCGAAATTTGAAAGAGCTTCTACAACGATAACACAAGCTTCGGAGACGAATTAAGTAAAACAATTTATTTCGTTTTGGTTTTCCTTTATCTTTCTTCTTTTTCCCGCGCCGTTTCCCGCATTGTAGCGCTCATGCTACCTCCTCATATCTGATTGACTTAGCACCCTCCGCACGGATGGATACCCCCTTTCGCTTCCGGCGTGTGGCCCTTCTCCGACCCCTTCACCCTCGCAGAGCTCTCGCCACTCGAGCGAGGGCGCCCGGGAGCCCCTGCATGAGAATGTCGCCGCTGCTGCTCCGCTGCCGGGCCGGGGCCCACACACACACACACACACACACTGCCCCCGGTGTTAAATACTGAGCAAACGGGCGCGGAGTGTGTGTTTGTGCTCCGCAGACAGAGAGCCCGGTGATCTCCTCAGGAGAGAAGAGACCTGCTGCTGCTGCTCCGCGCGAGGGGCTAAGGGGAAGGGGCGGTAACGGTAAGCTACTCGCTGCGCGCACGCACGCACGCGCGCACACACACACACACACACACACACAACAGTGAGGCCAAAATAAATTTTAAAAAAAGAAAAGAGAAAAAAGAAAGGAGGGAAAAAGAAGAAAAAAAGCAGACCACGCGACCGTGACCAAAAGTTCCGGAGGGCTGGAAATAGAAAGCAGATGATACGTATGGTAGAGATGTAGATGTCCCTACGCGTCGCCGGCCGCAGGGAAGCGGAGCGCTGTCGCGCTGGGCTGGGAGGAGGGAGGCGCGGGATGGCCGGGAGGGGGCACCGGCCCGGCGCCCTGGCGGTCCGAGAGGTGGCGTAGAGTAGTCGGGGCGCGGAGCAGCGCGAGGCAGTGCGCGCCGCGCGACAATTTCCCCCCTGTATAATATTATGCCACACTTGCTGCTCGCTCTGCCGGTTGCTCTACGCAGGCTGCTCGCTGTATGACAGTACAAGCAAACTGGTGCATTCATATCATCTGCTAAAAAGTTTACGAGGAGAGACGAGCCCATTTAAGTGTGTTCTCCAAAAGTACGTTACAACGCAGTTTGACCCCCGCGCTCCTGCTCCAGTAACCTTCGCACTGGCCTCACCCCGCTCCGCCCCGCCCCGCCCCACCCCACCCCACTCCCTTGCCACACCTCTGCGTCCGAGGCCGAGCCCCAGCGACCCGCCCCACCTCACCTTCCCTCCCATGCCACGCCCGCACCGCACAGCACCAGCCGCACCACTAATCTGCCGAGGCCGAGCAGACGAAACTTTGCGCTCACGTCCAGGACACCTGTGGCCGAGCCGGTGCGGTGCCTGGGCAGCAGCCGAGGCCGGGGCTGAGGCCAGGCCGCAGCAGGGCGCAGCGTTCCGTGAGGGGTGCCCGACTGAGGTAATCAGGTGTACATACATGTTGGTAATCACCCGGTTATCACCTGGTAATCTCTGGAAATTATCACCTTTTGATTTTTCTTTTGATTGTTCAAGGAAAGTTTCGGCCACTTTTTGATCAATTTTGACCCTTTTCCCTCCCTCATTACAGATTTATTTAAAAAAATGTATTTCGTTTTTTTTCTTTTTCTTATCAATTTACCGAATTTTTTCGAATCTTTCTATCTAATTTTATATTTATTTTCCTCCTTATTTTTTTTTGTTTTTAAAATTATTTTTTGGGGGTCGTACAATGATTTTATGGGGGGCATACAATGATTTTTCAAAGCGACTCCCCCCTAGCAGCCCTCTCCCCGTCGCAGCCGCGCTCGCATTACCCGCACGCTATAAAATCAGAGTCCCGCGCGCATCTCCCAGAGCACACACAGTACAGCACACACCACCACGAGCGTCTGGCGTGGTCATCAACAAAGGCCTGAGCCTCAACAAGTACACGCCACACGACGGGCTCGCGCCGCGCACCACCCTGGCCACGCTACACCGTGCGCAGCACAAGCAGGTCTGCCCCGCCCCGCCCTGCCCCACCCCACCTCCACGCTCCCGTGACCTGGAGTGCCCGGCGGGCGCCCGGCCCGGCACGGCCCCCGCAGAGCTGCGGGTGGGCCCGCCCCCCGCCCTGCCCCGCCCCGCCCCGCCCCGCCCCGCCCCGGCGCCAGCACCACCCCCCGGCTGGCTCGCCCTCGCAGCTGCTCCTGCTGATCTGGTGGGGCAGACACGCGCTCTTTGTATAGCACGTGTACGCACGCGCGCGTGTGGTGAGTGTAGTGTGGCGGCGTCGTGGACCTACTACCATCCCGTTTGAGTCTGAAGATCGCCCTCACGCCTCCGTCCTTGTCGCACTCGAAGGGTCCTACCTCCCCCAACATAGGGCACTACCATAGGTGCGATAAGGACGGAGGTATACGAGCAGCGATCTTCGGAACCAGGCGCACCTGCCCTCTCACTCCTCAACCCCGAGGGGTAAATAACTCCGAATTTTGATGTACACCACTAATTCAAAATTCACACTAATTCAAACTAATTCACGCGAATTCAAAACTAATTCACGCGAATTCAAAACAAATTCAAGCGAATTTAAGGAATGACCTCAGAAAATACACGCACATCTGATCCAAATTATTCTCTCAATTACATGATGAAATAGGATTTTTAGTAAATTATTGTGAATAATTTCTATTTATTCCAAATTATTGGAAATTAACTTGCAACTGCGCGAAATAATCACAATTATTTCAATTATTTTTTTAAACTTTTCAGAAACAAATTTTGCTCTGCAATTGAAAGGGTGGCGTGAAAACATGGAAAATTTTTGCGGCAGTAAACCTCCCGAAGGAGGTTGCGGTTCCCGCCAGGCACAGGGCTTTTACCCCCTGTGGCAGCCAACTGCTTCGGTGTTCCATGGGAACCGGCGCTTTGCTGACTGCGATCCTATCGCGCAATTCGACAGATTTGATCCCCGTACCACCATTGGCCTACCCCTAGAGGTACGAGCGGTGTCAAGAGCGTTAGACTTCCTGATCCCAGTTTCAGAGGCCTTACCTCAGAGGGGTACGCGGGATTCGAACCCACAACCCCGAGTGCCGACACGTAGCCAGAACAGGAAGCGACCCAACGCCCAGAGCCACCGAGCCAACGGCGGTAAGACGTGATTAACTTCTATTTGACCTGCCATCCAGCTGCGGCCAAAGGGAATGTCAAGCGCGAAAAACACTTTCCCAAGTGGGAGTCGAACTTCGGACCACTCGGTTCGGTGTTGCGCGCTCTACCAACTGAGCCACGACGCCACGATGACTGTACAGTGCGACGGGTTCGAGCCGTATTTGCCGCGTATCCTGCAGCCTCCAGCCAGGAGGACAGGGCAAATACAACTCGAATCCGTCGCACTGTACAGTCATCGTGGCGTCGTGGCTCAGTTGGTAGAGCGCGCAACACCGAACCGAGTGGTCCCAAGTTCGACTCCCACTCGGGAAAGTGTTTTTCGCGCTTGACATACCCTTTGGCCGCAGCTGGATGGCAGGTCAAATAGAAGTTAAACACGTCTCACCGCCGTTGGCTCGGTGGCTCTGGGCGTTGGGTCGCTTCCTGTTCTGGCTACGTGTCGGCACTCGGGGTTGTGGGTTCGAATCCCGCGTACCCCTCTGAGGTAAGGCCTCTGAAACTGGGATCAGGAAGTCTAACGCTCTTGACACCGCTCGTACCTCTAGGGGTAGGCCAATGGTGGTACGGGGATCAAATCTGTCGAATTGCGCGATAGGATCGCAGTCAGCAAAGCGCCGGTTCCCATGGAACACCGAAGCAGTTGGCTGCCACAGGGGGTAAAAGCCCTGTGCCTGGCGGGAACCGCAACCTCCTTCGGGAGGTTTACTGCCGCAAAAATTTTCCATGTTTTCACGCCACCCTTTCAATTGCAGAGCAAAATTTGTTTCTGAAAAGTTTTAAAAAATAATTGAAATAATTGTGATTATTTTGCGTAGTTGCAAGTTAATTTCCAATAATTTGGAATAAATAGAAATCATTCACAATAATTTACTAAAAATCCTATTTCATCATGTAATTGAGAGAATAATTTGGATCAGATGTGCGTGTATTTTCTGGGGCCTCCCCGAATTTAAAACGAATTCAAGTAAATTCACAAAAAGATCACAATAATTTCACTTTGCAATAAATTCAAAAAATTCAAAGCTTATTCAAAACGAATTCAATTCAATTTAGACAAATTCAATTCAAATTCACGCAATTTGTACACCGAATTCAGAGTTGTTTACCCCTCGCTCTACCCACATTCCTCTATTACCCCTCTTCCATAGTCTTCCCTGTATGCCACCCCCTCCTCACTACCATCCCCCCCCTCCCCCCGTCCCTCCCGATGTAGGGTCGGCGGCTGCCCCCCCCCCCTCCCTTTTCAAACAGGATAGGAGCGCCCGCGCCCCAAACTTTTGCCATCTATCTTATCTGCAACGCGGCGACGAGACACCCCCCCCCCCCACCCCCCCTGACCCCCTCCCCCTGACCAGCCCCTCCCCTTTACGCCACCCCCGCCGCCCCCTCACCCCCCCCCCCCCCGGGTGTCTCCCCGGGGTCCCGCCACCATAAGGTACGAATGGCCCCGCGAGCCATGCAAATGGCATCACGTAATATCTTACCGCAGAGACTCGGGCCGGCTGGTCATGGGTGAAAGACGCTCACACTCGTTCTTTCATTTTTTTAATTTCTTCATCTTTCTCTATTGAGCAACATGGCAAAGCATGGCCGTCAACGCAAAGGACACGTCTTCCGCGAAAGTGAGTCGTCGCAAAACAGATTGATTATTTCGCTACTCGATTCCCTCGCGAGGAGGACGCGCCACGAGGACGTGAGGTTTCTTTGGGCGCGGCGGGGTGGGCAGGGGTGGCGCGGCGGGCGGGCGGCGGCTGCGTGTATTTGCATAAGAGAACTGTCTCCCAGAGCGGAGCCACTCCCTGACCGCAGGATACGTGAGCAGGCTGCCGTAGCAGGAGCAGGACTACTTGGAGCCGCTCGCGGTGAGAACTATACTCTGCTCCTGCTGGTGGAACACATAGCCCCGCCCCCCGCCCCCCCCCCCCCCCGCCCCGCCCGCACTCCTTCCTGCTTCATGTCGCACGAGTGAGTGGATGGGTGCTCCTGGCGCGGAAATGTAGGGCGAGGGGGCGGGGGATGACTTCGAAAAATTATAGCACGCCCCACCCCAAAAAATAAATACATAAATAAAAATAAATTACAAAATCGAGAGAAAAAAATCAAAATAAAATGAAGAAGAAAGATGCGGAAAAATCCGAAAAATCGACAACAGATGAACAAAACAATTGATATAAATTGAAAAAGTCAGAAATAGGAGAAAAAAATAAAATGTATCAAAAAGTGACAGAAACTTTCCTCAAAAATCAGAAGAAAAATCAGCACTTCTGGAGCCCGGGCCCATTAGGAGAGCACCTGACCGCGACAGGGCTGCGGTACCTGTCTGCAGATCCCAGCAGCACACGCGGCCCACAGCCACCTCAGGGCGAAACAACTCTGAAATTTGTGTATACACCCACTGTAAACCGAGGAGTCTCGTAAAAAGATTCTGGGGGAGCGACATTTTGACCCCGATTTCGTCGCTCCTCCACGGGAAACGTTCAGTAACATCGCTTGTTTAGAGTCGTTTTGAGACATTTTCGGTCACAAATAAGACTCAAATTGAGTCGTTTTCGTGAATTATGCTTTATTATGAAGCGATGAAGACTTGCGTCACTCTCTTTGGACGAGGAAAGTGATTCAAACTTTTACAGTGCCTCGTAACACGGGAAAAAAAATCAGAAAAATGCAGAAAAACTCAGAAAAAATCAGTCAGAAAATTCTAGAATTTTTTCGGAAAATTTACAGAAATTCACAAAAATTAAGGCAGATTCTAGCAAAAAATTCAATTAAAATTCGGAAAACATCAGAAAAATTATCAAAATCTGAACACCAAAATTCATAGAGTTGTTTACCCCTTCGGCAAACACCTGTTTGCGGGTACCAGCAGCACTCCCCAGTCTCCGGGACCAGCGGGAGCCAGGAGCCAGCAGGCCTGCTGAGCCCGCGCCCGCGGAGCCGTGCAGCAGGGGAGCAGCCAACAGGCCTGCGGGTCCTGCTGCTGAAGCACACCCGGGACCAGTGGGAGCCAGGAGCCAGCAGGCCTCCTGAGCCCGCGCCCGCGGAGCCGTGCAGCAGGGGAGCAGCCAACAGGCCTGCGGGTCCTGCTGCTGAAGCACACCCGGGACCAGTGGGAGCCAGGAGCCAGCAGGCCTCCTGAGCCCGCGCCCGCGGAGCCGTGCAGCAGGGGAGCAGCCAACAGGCCTGCGGGTCCTGCTGCTGAAGCACACCCGGGACCAGTGGGAGCCAGGAGCCAGCAGGCCTGCTGAGCCCGCGCCCGCGGAGCCGTGCAGCAGGGGAGCAGCCAACAGGCCTGCGGGTCCTGCTGCTGAAGCACACCCGGCTCCTGCTGACCGCAGATCGAGCCGCCGGGCCCATTGGCCCCCCCGGCCCCCGGCCCCCCGGGGCCGCAGAGCTTCGGCATAGCGCTTACTTATGCATGTGTGTGCGCTCACAATGGCCAAGCCAAGCGTATGGTCCGCCCGAGCGTAGCGTATCCGTCTGTCTCTCACGAGCATACGCACTCTCTCTGCTCTCTCTCTCTCTCTCTCTCTCTCTCTCTCTCTCTCTCTCTCTCTCTCTCTCTCTCTCTCTCTCTCTCTCTCTCTTCCGAGCGCGCATCGCCTCTCTCTTACCCCATGTCCACGTCCACGTCTACCTCCGCTTGCAGCAGCGCTTCTAAAATTAATCCAATTCATCGCTCATTTTCTGATACTTATGGCCCTCGACCTCGGAGGCCTATACACTATTCTCTCACAGGACCGCGAGGGTGAGGAGAAGAAAAAGGACTGGAAGGAGAAGCGGGCGAGGGGCACGAAGCGAGGAAAGTTTCTCGACGGATTGTGTTCGGCTCAGTTCCAGCATCGGGCGCGCGGCGGCGCGGCGGCGCTCGGCAGGCAAGCTCAACTAGTGCTCCGCCCAGACCGGCGGCCCGCACCGCGCAGCCAAATAACCGAGCGCTAATGGGATGCGCACCGCGCCCGCATCATGTCATACCAGTATTGTTCCTATTATCACTATTAAAAATAATTAAAATTCAATTCGGATCAATAGTGTACTACAGCATGTAGTCTGGCAGCCGCGGAGGAGGTCCCTATAGGCGAGCTTGCGCAGCTGTCAGAGTCACCTGTCTCCAACGTCGATGTCACTCCTACCCCTTTCTTATCTGCACACACTCACACATTCACTCGCTTACTCACTCACTCACTCACACACGCCGCCGCCGCCGACGGTGCTCTCGCTCACTCCTTCCTGACAGATAAAAGGGTTTCACCCGTATGGCTTTTCCACCGCGATAAACTCGCCCCATCCAGTTTATAGCAGACTACGAATCGCAAAAGCCAAAGCCCCGCCGGCGTGCGAGTTTGTGGGTGTGCGCGAGAGAGCGCGCGCTAGAGAGAGAGAGAGGAGGATGGAGACAGAGAGAGAGAGAGAGGGGGGGGGGGGAGGGAGAGAGAGGGAGACGGTGTATGTGTGTGCGAGCTACAAAAAGCTCCTGCGGCTTTGGGCTCTGACAGGAACAACAAGGGCGGGCGAATTGGAGCAGTCGGAGCAAAACGGGGGTTGGGTGGGCAGCGAGAGGAGGGGGTGGGGGTGGGGACGGGAGCGGCACGCTGGCTGGGATAACGCTACAACAAATTTCTCCCATAATGCCTCCCTGCTCGTTTGCATCCAATGTGCCGGACGAGACAGGCAGGCTGTGCGCTGCCGGGCGGCCGGGCTGGGTGGCTGCGCCCGATAAGACCGGACGACAATCCTGAACCCGACCTAACCGTTTACAAGTATTTTCGTTCGGGGGGGAATGATAAAACGAGGCATTCTTTAAGAACATTTACTTTTTCGCTAACTTTTCGAGAGAAAATCCGAATGAGACCGCCGCTCTGAAAAGTTTTAGGGCAGAAGATAACGCTTTCAGTCCTTTAAAACAAAACAAAAAAAAAACTTTCTGAAGTCGCCTATCCCTGTCCTCTAGGGCACAAATAGTTAATTTGGACACTACGCTTTTTTTTTTTTTCGTTTTTGCTAATTTTGACGGGATAGTGCCTTGCCTAAATAAAAAGCGCAGTTTTCGTCCGATTTTACTTTACTTTTCACACATGAGAAGGGAAAAGACACCTGTTTCCAAACTATACACTGATAAAAGCTTACGGTGAATTTGACTGTAAGTTACAGTGAAACCTGCACCACTGTAAGTTTTGGTGCATATTCGCCGTAACTTACAGTGAATATGCACCGTAAGCTACGGTGAGCAGCCTTCACCACTGTAAGTTACGGTGCATTTTCACCGTAAGCTACGGCGAATAGCCTGCACCACTGTAAGTTACGGTGTATATTCACTGTAAGTTACGGTGAATATGCACCGTAACTTACAGTGGTGCAGGTTTCACCGTAAGCTTTTAACAGTGTACCCGCGAAGGTTGATCAAACCCTCCGTGCGCAAAATGTGAGGTCTCAAAGTCAAGATTCTAGTTAAAAAAATGCTTTACAACTCCACTCGAGGAAAATTTTTTCGAAGATGTACACGACTTTTTATTATCACAGCGTAATACCGAAGAACTTTGCACAAAATTTTCCCCACACGCGAACATATTCCCTCGGCCGGGCAGACAGCCTGGTTACGCGCGCGCACGGCCTGGCCCGGCCTCCGTGCGAGCCGTTATGAAACATTCACACCCTTAGTTTCCGCTTCCGCTTCCGCTCGCGCCAGCCGCATCTCCTCCACGAGCGCCAACTCTAGGGGGAGGGGGGGGGGGGTAAGCGGGGTAGGATAGGCAAGGGGAGGAGGGGACGTGACGGGGGCGGAGCGCGCGGGGTTCCACGAGACTGCCCCGGGGCAGCAGCGGAGGGGAGGGAAGGTCAGCCGCCAGGGTCCTACACAGCCGTAGCAAAAGGGAATAGCAGAGACGGAGCGAGTAAGTACTCCTCCGGACGGTCACAACAAAACAAAGGGGGATGAGTCTTCAACAAGTGCTATGCGGACCGAACCGGACACGGAGGCCGCTGCGAGTTGTGCTCCGCGGCGGGCAGCGGCCGTCGATCGACACAATTGACTTCACATCAATGACACCTTAAAATTATATGTTATTATTTGTGTTTGGTGTAGGTGTTGTGTTTTAAGGTATCATCTGCTAAAAACAATCTGCTGGCTTTGCTACAGGAGAAAAATGATCAACCGAAATGAGGAAATATAAAATCCACGAACAGAGATGAGAGAAAAGGCGCGTTCGCGAGGGGAGGGTCACTCATACAAAAAGTGTACAACGATTTTTTAGACTTTAATTTGATTTTTTCGATTTCATTCATTTTTTGGTTTGATTTTTCTTTCGATTTTCAAGGAAAATTTCAGCCACTTTCTGATTTACTTTGATCTTTTACCCCAATTCTTGCATATTTTTAATTTGTATTTCGGTTTTTTGTTCATTGTTATAACAATGTATTTTTCGGATTTTTCTGCATCTTTCTTCTTGGTTTATATTTTTTCTCTTATTGTTTAAATGATCTTTTTGGGGCCGTAGAATGATTTTTCGAAGTGACTTCCCCCTCGGGCGTTCACTGGTAAAACAAATGTATAAATCTAAACATCAAATGATGTTTAACTGCTAATGTTTAATACTTAAACACTATATCATGTTTAGTTCAAACTATACATCAGCAGATGTTTATTTTCTAAACACTTTGCAAGTGTTCAGTTGGCTTTACACTTGGCGCAGCGTGGTATCTCTATGCTTTTCCACGTGAAGCCTCGCCCAAGTGCCAACTATACACCATGATGTATAGAAACTAAACATTTGTTTTAGTGTTTGTTCTCGTCGCAAGCACGACCGTTAGTTACAATGGATCAAAATCGTGTACCATACACACACCCTTCTTGCATAAGCGCTACTGTCTCCAGACCAGGCCACGTCCAGGCACGGCACTGCCAGCCGCCTCCCCCCCCCCCCCCGGCCCGCCCCGGCCCTGGTATCTCCCGTGTAGTGCACCCCACGTGACCCACTTACGAGAGCGCCGGCGCCCCTCCCGCACCCCTCTCCGATCACTCGCCTGGGGCGTGGCGGGGCGTGGCGGGGCGTGGCGGGGCGTGGCGGGGCGGACCGGTGTATAGGCCTCATTGTGCTGCTCGCACACGCGTCTGGGTGATATGTGCACTGGGCAAACCAGTGTGCGTGAGGTAGAGATAGAAGAGGGCACACTACTCGCGCGGTGGCGGCGCGGGGCGGGGCGGGGCGGGGTGGGGTGGGGCGGGGTAAGGGAGGGCGCCAGAGGAGGCAGGGAAATGGATTTGATAAAGTGACTCCCGCAGCGCTGGGTCGGCGCGGCTAACGGGTCGGCCGCGGCGCCTAATACAATATAGTCGTGGCGGCTGCGGGGTCGGACCACACGGCCAGCACCGCCCCGCCCCGCCCCTCCCTGCCCCGCCCCGCCCTGCCCCGCCACGGAACCCTTACCTGCCTCGAGCTCCACTCCGGGTCCCCGCAACAACCAGGGAAGGGCTAATTTAATTCCGCTGACTCTCCCCTCCCCTCCACCCCCGGCGCGCTCCAGCAGCAGGTGGTCAGCGGCAGCGGCGGGGCAGAGCCAGGCAGAGCAGCAGACTGATTCAGAAGAGCAGCGCTCTCCTCCGCTCTCTCTCTCTCTCGCACCTACACGGCGCGCTCCAGCAGCAGGTGGTCAGCGGCAGCGGCGGGGCAGAGCCAGGCAGAGCAGCAGACTGATTCAGAAGAGCAGCGCTCTCCTCCGCTCTGTCTCTCTCCCACCTACACGGCGCGCTCCAGCAGCAAGTGGTCAGCGGCAGCGGCGGGGCAGAGCCAGGCAGAGCAGCAGACTGATTCAGAAGAGCAGCGCTCTCCTCCGCTCTGTCTCTCTCGCACCTACACGGCGCGCTCCAGCAGCAGGTGGTCAGCGGCAGCGGCGGGGCAGAGCCAGGCAGAGCAGCAGACTGATTCAGAAGAGCAGCGCTCTCCTCCGCTCTGTCTCTCTCGCACCTACACGGCGCGACCCACGAGTGCGTGAGCGTGAGTGAGACAGAGGGCGAGGAGAGCGCTCCTATCTGAATCATAGTCTGCTGCAGGCAGTAGATGAGTTTAACCCGAGTGAGAGAGAGAGAAATTGAGAGAGAGAGAGAGAGAGAGAGAGAGAGAGAGAGAGAGAGAGAGAGAGAGAGAGAGAGAGAGAGAGAGAGAGAAGAGACTCCAGCCTTCATGACTCCAGGAGGAGGCTGCGAGAGACATCTCAGGTAGCCAGCCTTTAGCCAGCCTTTAGCCAGCCTCTAGCCAGCCTCTAGCCAGCCCCCAGCCACCCTCCAGCCGCAGCCTCCTCCAGACTCCAGCGAAACTTCCATTCAGCCTTCAGCGTGAGCCTAGCCTATTCACCAGGACCGGCGCGGCGGCAGCAAGCCTCTCTAGCCCGGCAGCAGCAGCAGCGAGGCGCTGCCCATTAAATGATTCACAGGCTAATCGCGGGGCAGAACTAACTCCGCGGGAGCACAATGTACATCGACTGGAGGGAAGCAGGAACAACTTTCTTACCGCAGTGGAGGAGCGGCGGTGGGGTGGGAGGGAGGGGGAGGGGGCAGTGGTCCCGCGGGGCGCGGGAGGGTGCGGCGTGGTGGGGTGGGGCGGGGCGGGACAGAGGTCGGTGGTGGGACTGTGCGGATGAGCCCTGGCCGGCCCCCGTCCCGACAGGCCCCAGCCCAGCCCACCAAAGCGAGTGGTTTTGATAATTTTAACTGAACTATTTCGCAGGGCGTATATCTCTACGAGGCAGTTCCGGTTCCACTAGGAGAGTTGGCTTCGAGGATGGGATGGGACTGCGGTTGGCCGACGCACGCGACGCACGCCAAACGGCTTTACAAAATAAAAATATTTCCGAGAATTATTTTTTAAATTGTCTCAATTAATTCCATTCCGATTTCCCAATACATTACGCCACCGCCACCCATTAAATTCCTGACCGCGGGGCGGTCCGTGGGTCCAACAGCCCGGTGGCGGCGGGCTGGCAGGGCTGCTGCGCGGGGCGGGGGAGGAGGAGCCAAGAGCCTGCCGGGGAAGTCGCAAGTTTTCGCCGACAACTTTGCCCCCCTCCTCCCACGCTTCGCTTCGGCTCTTCGTCGTAGCCTGCCTGCAGGCCAGGAAGGACCCCCCCCCCCCCCCCTCCCCAAACCTCCACTCCAGCTGGAGGAGTCCCCCTTAACTACCGCAACCTCGCCTCGCCTCGCCTCGCCTCGCCCCGCCCCGCCCCGCCCCGCCCCGCCCCACGCCCCGTGCTACGAATAAACACGAGATGGCCGCCCGGCTGGCGCGGCGGCGTGTCGCTTCAATTGCCGAAGTGCCTCGCGGGGCCTAACCTCATTAGAGGGGCCCGCCCCGCCCGCCACTCCAGGGCATTGTCTACTGGAGCACCCTATCGCTATCGCTGACGTGGGTGGAGTAGGGCGGGGCGGGGCGGGGCGGGGCGGGGCGGGGCGGGGCGCACTGAAATGCCACGCGACTGGGCGCCGCCGCCACACGCCTCTACACACACACCCACGGCCGGCCGTCGTGCCCCTCGTCATGTCACCCAGCGGGGCGGGCGGAGGATCAGTGCTGCCAAAAGGGACGTCAGCAAAGAAAAACATAAATCTATATACATGTTCCCGACAACTGTATGAGATGTGTGTTTGTATAGCAGGGGTGACGGAAAAGTTTCCTTGACAAATGTCGTAAAGTTACGACACCCAATTACTGTAAAATATATGAAGAACGACTGTGAGGAAATATACCGTATTGAGAACAAATTCTTAAACGAGCACAAATAGACTCTCGTAAATTTACGAACACGACAGTAAATTCACAACACAGTTTGTAAACCACAATTTAAAAAAAAAAATTAAAAAATCGATTCTTGAAGAAAAACATTTCTTTCTCTTTTTTGCATCATTGCCAAACTAAAAGGTAATTTTAACGACGGCCTGCCCCTTCTCTTCCCACGCGATCACCTAACTCACTAGAACGCAGTTTACTGAAATGTTGCCTACCCGGCCGGGGCGGGAACTACGGGCCTCCTCCCTTCGCGCGGCGCGGACCCCGCACGGTTCATAAACTGGCCGGCTGGCCGGCAGGTACAGACTGCGCACATGTTGTCCTGCCTTTACGCCGGCCTCGTAAAATTAGCCGCAAACCCGCCCCGCCCCGCCCCGCCCCGCCCCAGCCCGGCCCCACCCCAACTAAACACCAGCGAGACGAGGCGCCGAGCCGCGCGCCCCGCTACACACAGACAATGCCCTAAACACCCCGCCTCCTCGCCAATCTCCCCTCTACTGCTCGCCGGCATTCCCTCGGTGCTCCTCCTCACCTTTGAGCGCCAACAACAGCGCCACACGAGCGCCCCGCCCCGCCCCGCCCCGCCCCACCCCGCCACTGACTCAATACAGCTTTGCCTCACAATTGAGTTTGCAACGGAGACCAAACGGGGACGCCAGGATGGCAGCAGGACCGCCCCGCCCCGCCCCGCCCCGCCCCGCCACCCGCCAGGCCACGCGGGGTTGTGCTCAGTTGGGCGTGCGCGACCCTGTCTCTGACCGTCGGGGCGAGATGGGGTGGGGTGGGGGGCTGGAGGCGCTTGTGGCAGAGGCGGAGGGGAATGGATCTCGCTTACGCAAGCAAATGGGAAACACATACAGACGACTCCCGCGCGCCCTTACCCCTATACTTGCTCTACTGTATGACATATAAGCCTCTCCTATCTGGTAAGGCGCCACATTTGCCGTACTCACTCACTCACTCACTCACTCACTCACTCGGAAAAAATAGGAAAAAATAAACTGCACGACGACAAAACCGGAGGGCAAGTTGCTCTTTTCGGCCGCATCAAACCAAACAAATAATTGCCTGAGTTTCAATACGCTGACCTCTCAGCGCCCCCTGCCCGGCCGGTTCGACCTGTTCGACCGCTGCTGCTGCTGCTATAGGCCAGGCTCACGGCTGCGAGAGAGAGAGAGAGAGAGAGAGAGAGAGAGAGAGAGAGAGAGAGAGAGAGAGAGAGAGAGAGAGAGAGAGAGAGAGTTGCGAGGCAGCAGAGGGCACGATTGCACAACCTGATTATCGCCGCAGGGAAAACACAAGAGATAACGAAGAGCTGAGCTGGGCGGGGCGATGCAGGGCGGGGCGGGGCCTAGTGACTGAGAGCACCGTACCGCTCGCCGAAAGCAGGGACCGCCAAGTCACAGCGCGGCGCATCGCATCCCTCCCCGCCCCGCCCCGCCCCACCCCGCGCCATTCCGCCGTGCTCTGCTCCAATGCGACGTGATTAGATCAGCAGTATTCCTGCTGGCTCCGGGGGGAGGCGGTGGGAGAGAGAGAGAGGGAGAGGGATGGTCCTGGGGGTCCCGAGAGAGGTTCCTGCGGGGGCGCGGCGGGGCGGCGGGGGCCCGGAGGTCAGGGCGCAGCGGGATACAGCACCAAGCCTCTGGAATAATAACCGAGGCCGTCACCACTCTGTTCCCCCCCCCCTCACTCCTCCCTCGGCTTCATGCTCGTGGCGGCCGCGGCGGCCATTGATTTTCGCGTGTGTGGAATCGCGAGGCCATAATATGCAACGTTATATCCTTTTACCTTCACCGCTCGCTCCACAGGAGAGGAAAAATCTTTGGAACGTAACGGCGCGGTCCGGGCGGGCGGGCAGGCAGGAACGGGCGGTCGCGGAGGGCGGCCCTACAAACTACCCCTCCTCCACACACACAGACACACACACACACACGCACGATCCGTTATATACCAGGGAAAACGACGTAAAGGCGTTTCGTACCTCGGCCGCCCCGCAGCCCTCCCCTTCTCTCTTTCTCTTCCTTCCCTACACTCGCGCGCGTCTCCTCCGTTATGCAAAACTTTGAGGGGGGCCTGTCACCCCCCCCCCTCCCCCTCTCCTAACCGCAGGTGAAGGGCGCGCGCGCATAGCCAGCCACTGCTGGGGCGCGGGGGACAAAACGTGGAGATAACTTACGAGGCGAGGCAGGACGGGCGCACGTGCAGCTCGATATGAACAACACCACTCACCTGGAACAAAAATAAGAAAGCATTGAGGAACACTTATGACCTTAAAACACACTCAAAATATAATTCGCGTCCGGGTATTTTTTTTTTTATTTGAAAAAAAAAAAAAAAAAAAAAAAAAAAAAAACATTTTTAGGTGCTTTGCTAATCTTAGTGTGCAACTTAAAACTGCAAAACTAAAGTTTTGCAGTTATAACAGAAGAACAAAGTGTACTGATTTTTTAGCTGTAAAGGCGCAACTAACTTTTAAACTACCGTGCTCATTTTTAGCTACCCTGCTATTTACATTTTCGCTGTTTTAAGTTTTTACCCGTGGTGGTAATTTTTCACATCTCATCTCAGCTAAGCGATTTTTTTTCCTTGCACTGGGAAACACGACTCTGTAGTGAGATGCGTGCCAGCAGCATAGAATAAATATTTTTAATTAACGCGTCACGAATGTACCTGCGTGTAAAATACGTCTCCGACTGTTTGTTCCCCCTTTCACAGAGATCAGTACGTGGTAAGACGCAAAATCCCCAAGACAATAAGACAGAGAAAAAAGAGTCTCCATAACAACATTGAACACGAAGACGGTTTCCCGGTTGGACTTCCTTCTCCGAGATATTCGGCCCCAATCCAGCGCTTCCGGCCCCTAACGCCGTAACGCATCGCCCCGCGCCCCGCACCGCGCCCCGCACCACGCCCCGGTGAAAGAGAATGCGGATGTCACTCTGCAGCCCCCGGGTGGGTTTGGGCTGGGCCGGGCTGGGCTGGGCCGGGCTGGGCTGGGCTGGGCTGGGCTGGGCTGGGCTGGGCTGGGCTGGGCTGGGCTGGGCTGGGTTGGGCTGGGCTGGGCTGGGCTGGGCTGGGCTGGGCTGGGCTGGGCTGGGCTGGGCTGGGCTTGGTTGGGCTGGGCTGGGCTGGGCTGGGCCGGGCTGGGCTGGGCTGGGCTGGGCCGGGCTGGGCTGGGCTGGGCTGGGCTGGGCTGGGCTGGGCTGGGCTGGGCTGGGCTGGGCTGGGCTGGGCTGGGCTGGGCTGGGCCGGGCTGGGCTGGGCTGGGCTGGGCCGGGCTGGGCTGGGCTGGGCTGGGCTGGGCTGGGCTGGGCTGGGCTGGGCTGGGCTGGGCTGGGCTGGGCTGGGCTTGGTTGGGCTGGGCTGGGCTGGGCTGGGCTGGGCTGGAGCCTCAGGCATTATTGAGCACCTGCTCGAGGCGTATCAGGCTGACTCCAGCGGCTCCACGCCCCGGCCCAGCCCAGCCTGGGCTCCAGCGGCTGGGTCTGGGGGTTGGAGGCGAGATGTTCTACTCTCTCTCTCTCTCTCTCTCTCTCTCTCTCTCTCTCTCTCTCTCTCTCTCTCTCTCTCTCTCTCTCCCTCCCCCTAAACTGTAGCAGCGCCAGTGCCGCCACTCCAGCAGCACAGGGTCCAGCTCCGGGGGGCACTGGGTCACCAGCTCCATCTCTCTCTCTCCAACACTACACCGTGCCTGCGGCCCCGCACAGCCCCACGGCCTCCTCCTTGGACGCGCGCTGGCGCCCCTCAAGGGGAGAGGGGGTGGCACCAAGGAGAGCAGGCACTCGAGAGAGAGAGGAGAGCAGCGGGCGACCAGGACCAGGACACCTCTCCCGGCCCGGAGTGTCCGGGGGACCATGCTCCTCCTGCAACGGTCCGCTCCGGGACTCCGGGACCCGTCCGGACTACACGGCTATCCGCCTGCGCCGGAGCAGCCCAGGTAGAGAGACTCGGGGAGCCTCCCCGGCGACACACACACTCTGTCTCTCTCGCACATACACACATACACACACACACGACAGACGCGACAGCGCGCCGCCGGCTTTAAAGCAGCACTAAAGCAGCCGGGCGGGCAGTGGGGCCTGGTGGGTCCCGCCGCTAGCTCACACCTCACCTCACCCCCACCCCCCCTGGCTGGCCCCGGCCTCGGCCACCACCACCACCACCACGGTCAGAGGAGCTAGGCGGTCGATAGCCTTGGCCGTCATCAATCTCACGCTCACGCGCGCTGGACCCCATAGCCTCAGCCCCGGCCCCGGCCCCGGCCTCGGCCCCATCCCGTCCTATTCAATCCACCAGGCAGGTGTCCAAGGCCGGGACCGGGCGGCAGGAGGCCCGGCGAGGCGCCAAGGCCCGCGCGCGTGCCGGACAATCACGGGGAGGGAGAGAGAGGGAGGGAGGGAGAGAGAGAGAGAGAGAGAGAGAGAGAGAGAGAGAGAGAGAGAGAGAGAGAGAGAGAGAGAGAGAGAGAGAGAGAGAGAGGGGAGACCCGGCGGGGCGGGACTGCAGCAGCGCGCCGGAGATAATGAAGCGCTGCAGCGGCAGCAGAAGGCCATGCAATAAAGGGGGCTTTCGTGCGCTGCGGCGTCGACCGACGGACATACCTCATTTCCGCCGTAATTTATGATTTGAAAAATTTGTTTTATTTTTATTTTATTATTTTTTCTTAGCATTTGCTCGCATAAGATTTATAGCCGGAGAGAGAAAGAGAGAAACTGCGAGTGCAAGATAGGGAGAGGTAAAGATGAAGCACAAGGAAAAGGAACACTGTGCATAAGAGCCGCGCGCGGCGGCCGCGAGACCAGCCTTTCCGAGCCTTTCCGGCGACCCCCTCGAGTTGCAGAATCATGTTTGTATCGCCACGCAACGCCCCGCCCCGCCCCACCCCACCACCGCCAGGCACGCCCCACCGCATGGAGGCTTATGGCGACCTTAACCGAATTTACGAGCGTTTTCATCGTTTTCTGATGCGGGGCCAGGCCGGGAGGGTGCAGTGACGACACGCCCGAGGTAAATGCGAGGGAGAGAGGAAAGTAGGAGAGCGAAAGCGAGAGAGGACTATAAGATAGGGGATAGAAAGAGAGGCAGCGAGAGAGAGAGAGAGAGAGAGAGAGAGAGAGAGGGGGGGGATAGCTTACCCCGGTTCCTCCACCTGGATTAGTGACCTCCCCTCCAGGCTGTGGACCACGCCGCACGCACTACTTGTCATCGGACCGGCCGCGGGACGAGACGGCGGCGCCAAGGGGAGGAGGAGGGGCGGGGGGTCGACCACTTGGATATTCCATGTACACATTGAAAAATATTCCAATAATATTCCAAACATTCCAAAAATATTCCAGATATTCCAACATATTCCAGATATTCTAAAATATTCCAAATATTCAAAAAATATTCCAAGTTTTCCAAATATTCCGAATATTCCAGACATATTCCAGTAATATTCCACATATTCCTGCTCCACATACTCCGATTTT
Source organism: Frankliniella fusca (assembly GCA_029379305.1). Classification (NCBI taxonomy): domain Eukaryota; kingdom Metazoa; phylum Arthropoda; class Insecta; order Thysanoptera; family Thripidae; genus Frankliniella; species Frankliniella fusca. The sequence continues at coordinate 489,066 of JAHWGI010000409.1, forward strand.
CCGGATTCTATTTAATCCAATAAAAAGGGTCACAAAAAATACTTAACAGATTTAATCGATTTTTTTTTTTCAGTTTTTTGTGCAATGGAAAGGGTGGCGTGAAAATATAGAAAATTTTTGCGGCAGTAAACCTCCCGAAGGAGGTTGCGGTTCCCGCCAGGCACAGGGCTTTTACCCCCTGTGGCAGCCAACTGCTTCGGTGTTCCATGGGAACCGGCGCTTTGCTGACTGCGATCCTATCGCGCAATTCGACAGATTTGATCCCCGTACCACCATTGGCCTACCCCTAGAGGTACGAGCGGTGTCAAGGGCGTTAGACTTCCTGATCCCAGTTTCAGAGGCCTTACCTCAGAGGGGTACGCGGGATTCGAACCCACAACCCCGAGTGCCGACACGTAGCCAGAACAGGAAGCGACCCAACGCCCAGAGCCACCGAGCCAACGGCGGTGAGACGTGTTTAACTTCTATTTGACCTGCCATCCAACAGCGGCCAAAGGGAATGTCAAGCGTGAAAAACACTTTTCCGAGTGGGAGTCGAACTTGCGACCACTCGGTCCGGTGAAGCGTGCTCTACCAACTGAGCCACGACGCCTCGATGACTGTACAGTACGACGGGTTCGAGTCGTTTTTGCCCTGTCCTCTTGGCTGGAGGCTGCAGAATGCGGCAAAGACGACTCGAACCGGTCGCACAGTACGTCATCGAGGCGCCGTGGCTCAGTTGATAGAGCGCGCTTCACCGGACCGAGTGGTCGCAAGTTCGACTCCCACCCGGGGAAGTGTTTTTCGCGCTTGACATTCCCTTTGGCCGCAGCTGGATGGCAGGTCAAGTAGAAGTAAAACACGTCTCACCGCCGTTGGCTCGGTGGCTTTGGGCGTTGGGTCGCTTCCAGTTCTGGCTACGTGTCGGCACTCGGGGTTGTGGGTTCGAATCCCGCGTACCCCTCTGAGGTAAGGCCTCTGAAACTGGGATCAGGAAGTCTAACGCCCTTGACACCGCTCGTACCTCTAGGGGTAGGCCAATGGTGGTACGGGGATCAAATCTGTCGAATTGCGCGATAGGATCGCAGTCAGCAAAGCGCCGGTTCCCATGGAACACCGAAGCAGTTGGCTGCCACAGGGGGTTAAAGCCCTGTGCCTGGCGGGAACCGCAACCTCCTTCGGGAGGTTTACTGCCGCAAAAATTTTCTATATTTTCACGCCACCCTTTCCATTGCACAGAAGAATAAAATAATCGATTAAATATTTCCAAAAATATTCCAAATATTCCAACATATTCGCGATATTCCCAAAATATTCCACATATTCCAAAAAATATTCCACATCTTCCAAAAAAATATTCCAGATATTCCAAAAATATTCCAGATATTCCAAGTGGAATATATTCCATGTACACAAAAAATTCAAGTGGTCGACCCCTCGGGTTGACACAGCAAAATGAGCTAGGAACATCTCTGACAATATCCGGAGCACTTGCTGGAAAATGACATTTAATCTCAAAGCCGAGGGAGGCACCGCAAAGCGAAACGGAGAGTGAAAGCGTGCGAGAGAGAGAGAGAGAGAGAGAGAGAGAGAGAGAGAGAGAGAGAGAGAGAGAGAGAGAGAGAGCGGAAGGTGTGATGGCAACGGCAGAAAAAGAAGAAAAACACGTCGGGAAAGTGCGTGGAGCGGGGTGGGTTCGACAGCCAAGGGAGAGGGTTTCGGTTTGATTGGGGGCCATCGCGGCGGGACGTGGGGCGGGGCGGGGTGGGGTGGGGTAGGGCGGGGCCCTGCTCGCCTTGGTGCGTTAAGTGCCGCCCGGCCGGCTCAGACGGTTGTGGGGTGATTAAAAGGGCGATGAAGAAAGAAAAAAAAAAAAAGAGCGCTTCTCGTTTGTTTCCCGTCTCAATAGATGAACTGCCTCATCCGGCGTAATTACGTGCGAGTCGACCGTTTTATAACTTTCCTTTCCTTCACGTTTGATCATTTTTTCATTCTCTTTTTTGTTCTAGACACACTCTGTCTGACTGTCTGCCTGTCTCTCTCCAAAACCCTGCGACATGTACTGCTCTCGCGGCGAATGAGTGAGTGGGAGGAAGATGGAGAGATTAGGGAGGCGCCCGCCGCGCGCACCCGTTACCCGTTGTAGGTGGAAGAGCCGGGAACGGGAGTGGTGAGACAGTAAGAAGGTGAAAAAGGAAGGGTTGCGAGAGAGGGAGGGAGGGGGAGAGAGAGAGAGAGAGAGAGAGAGAGAGAGAGAGAGAGAGAGAGAGAGAGAGAGAGAGAGAGAGAGAGAGAGAGAGAGAGAGAGAGAGAGAGAGAGAGAGGTGGCGATTCGGACTCTGACGAGGTGAGGCCACATAAAACTCTTTATCACTATCCACGGTCCTCTTGAGAGTTAGTTGCGAGTCAGTTTACAACAGTCGCTTACCGGCCCTACCCCTACCACCCCTAACCAACCAGGCCAGGCCAGCACGACGCCGGGGCAAATTCTTTTCTCCTATTCCCAGAGTGGGTCCGGGGCGGATAGGGGGCGGGGCGGGGTGGGGCGGAGTGGGGTGGGGCGGAGTGGGGTGGGGCGGCATGTCTCGGAGCCGCTGCTTCAAAGTTGGACCACTTGCTCGCCTCTGCCAGGGACGGGGGCGCCGCGCGATCCTAACTGTCGCGCGCGAGGAAGGGGTGTCGTCGTAAGGGGGCGCCGTGGAGAGTCGAGAGAGAGAGAGAGAGAGAGAGAGAGAGAGAGAGAGAGAGAGAGAGAGAGAGAGAGAGAGAGAGGAGGGTGAGAGTCTCAAAGAAAGAGACGTCACCACGTTTAGGGGCGTGACTGAGGAGGGGGTCGCCTCTAGTGAGTCTCGCAAGCTCCCCGCCGCCGCCTTCGTCGAGGAGGCACTGGCACTGGAGATAGCCAGCAAAGGACGGGGCACCCTTTTATTATCAGGATGTCATTAGATGCAGGGAAAACAGGAATACGCGATCGGGAAGCAACAAAGAATTCTCGTGTACATTTTTTGTAGAAATCCCAAGAATAATTGCTTTCTTTTTTTCTTCAGTTTTTTTTTCGATTTACAGAGTATTTAAAATTTTAAACCCCTGAGAAAACTTGTGCTGGAGAGCAAGGCGCTAAACTGTTGAGACAATTAAGTCCAGGTTACTCCTCTGTTCTTGATCTACGACCCAGCCGGAGAAGCAACACGCAGCGAGAGAGAGAGAGAGAGAGAGAGAGAGAGAGAGAGAGAGAGAGAGAGAGAGAGAGAGAGAGAGAGACGAAGAAAGAGAGAGAACGGTGTAGAATTGCGGTGAGAGCGAGTTGTATAGAGGCCGAACCAGTTTAAATTATTCAGGCCGTAAGCCATTACGCAACAGATCAGGTTCGAGTTAATGGAAACTGAGGGTTGGATGGGAGTGAGGTGGAGGAGTAGACGTGGAAGGGCTTGAGGGCCGCCGGGCCGCGCCACGCTCTGAGTTAATCGCGCGCGCAGCCCAAGTGGCTCCACAATAAAGACAGTCGCGATTACAACCAGAAACACTCACACCAGCACAGCACGGCAGCGAGTGCCGCCATGGTCATCAGCGAGAACGACGACCAATAAGTGCCCGCGCCCACACTGTTCGAAAAAACTAACGACCCGAGACGGGAAAAAAATTGTAGCGTGCTGATCCGGACTATAATTGTTATGGGTTTAGCAGTCGCAGTATAATACGTGCAGACCTGACCTAACCCAACCTAACTTGACCTGACACCTGACCTTCAGAATCAAACGTACAAGATTTAATCCTATGGGTATGTTTAATATTATCAAATTCCATTACTCAGTTCATTTTCTGCGGTAATGGGCTATATGAAACAAGATGCGCACGTTATTCCAAGCAATTATAGAAGGCAATACCGCTGCCTGAAGAAAAAAAAGTTACGGGGCATTTAATTGTATTTTCTAGACAACATTCTGAGTGCATGTCGGGTCTAGGACAACTCGTCCCGGCCGACTCGTACCCGGCCCAATACGTCCCGGGGTTATCTCGTCCCGGAAAAGTAGACAGACAGCACACCTCTTTATGCCAACGGAGAAAATGTCAATTTTTTCATTGTTTTGAGTAGCTCCAGCTGAGCCCACACAGTTTGCCGCTGACCCGTGAGGGACCCGACACATATGTGTAACACACTGGTTTTGCGTCAAAGCAATCATGTCACGCACAAGGTAAAAAAGAGAGAGGAGCGAAAACAAAAACAAGAAAAAATGAACGGAAAGGGATTTCTTTTTTTTAAAAAAAAGGGGGGGGGGAGAAGAGAAAGAAAACCAAATCAAGCGCACGCGCCGCGTCACACGGTGTGGTGTCCATGTCCACACGTGTCTCATTTTCTTTCTCTCTTCTATTTCTTTTTTTTTCCTGCTTCCTTTTCCGCGGTGCGGGGGCTGCCCCTGCTGGTGCGTACTGTATCGACCATGCCGACACCCCACCACGCCCCGCCACGCCCCGCTGCCCCCGCCGCCTAGACGGATAAGTGGCGTTGAATTATTGATGGAATGCCATCAACCAAACGAAAGGCCCCCACACCCCGCCCGGGACAGGCGGCCGACCGGCCGGCCAGCCGGCTTTGCGTAAGTAACCCAACTCGAACATTTGTGTTGTGACGGTATCGTGTCGGGGCCGCCCCCTGTCGGACACGGACACGCCGCTAATAACGGTGCACAAGGCCGCCGCGTCCACAAGATTGTCAGCCACAAGGAGGTGGACACTGGACACTCTGAATTGTATTTACCAACACTTCTTCTTTGATACTAGCGTATTACATATTGGATAATTCATCGTGTTGAAAAAAACAACATATTTTACCAATGAAAAAATAAAATTAATAATAACAATAAAAATAAATTACGTACACTTCTTTGATGTTAACATTTGAATAAGCTCGGCATGAAGGAAAAATAATCAGATTTTCTCAATTAAAAATAGCAGTGCCCATATGTACCGCGAAAACATCCACAAAAAAAAAAAAAAAAAAAAAAAAAAAAAGTAATCATTTCACGCCTTTTAAATTCGGAAATGAAGCAACGATGCGACACAGGTACAAGATCACGTGTCTTTGAAATGATAAATGTGTAAACTATTATTGCGATATGCGCGTAAGAAAGGGTAGGTTGAAAAAAAACAACAAGCAAAATATAGAAAGTCGAGTCGTGGCCAATGAACAGTGATTTAGTGCTGTAGAGTCAATAGGGGTGAATACAGGGAGAGGAAGAAAGAAGGGGACGGAGGAATGAAAGAGGTGAGCGCTGATTGCTGGAAAGACGGAGCAGCGGGAGGAGGAGGAGGAGGAGGAGGAGAAGGAGGAGGAGGAGGAGGAGGAGGAGGAGGAGGAGGAGGAGGAGGAGGAGGAGGAGGAGGAGAAGGAGGAGGAGGAGGAGGAGGAGGAGGAGGAGGAGGAGGAGGAGGAGGAGGAGGAGGAGGGAGGAATGAAGGTGGTAAGCAGAACCGCGGCTCCAGGCAGGCAGGCGACTGCTTGTCCGTGGGCGGCCGGGCGGGGTGAGAGGGGGGGGGGGGGGCACCAGCTGCGCTCGTAATTAGCAGCGTAGTGATGAATGGAGTCACAGTCACGCGTCACAGAACGCGCGCAGGGGCAGCACCAGCAAGGCTTAAAAAAAAAAAAAAAGAGGTAGTAGGCGGGTATTGGAACCCGGAAATCCCACCCCCATGCAGCGCAGCGCGTCCAGGAAGAAAGGGAAATGCGGGAGCAGCCGCGGAGCTGGATGGAGGAAGTGGGTGAGCGAGCGAGCGAGGAGAGGTGTAAAGAATGAGAGCCTCCTGTGATGAGCGACAGACCTCTCTATCTACATCTCTCTCTCTCTCTCTCTCACTCTCTCTCTCCCCGTGCTGGGAGAGCTGCTGCGGCATGTCGTCGCCTAGCATCTAATCTCGCTTAAAGGAGGGAGAGAGATGGGGTAGGTGAGCGAGACCGAGAGGGACGAAGCGCAAGGCAAGGAGGAGGAAGAAGAAGAAGAAGAAGAAGAAGAAGAAGAAGAGAGAAAGAGAGAGGATGGATGACTCCTGCTCGAGTTGAACGAGGACAACGATTTCTTTCTTTCTTTTTTCCGCCCCAAAGTCTCTTTTCGGATGGAGGAGTATTAGAGAGCGCGTACGCGCTGCGGGGCTGGGCTGGGGTCCCTTGGGCCGGGCCGGGCCGGGCCTAGCCTCGCAGCGCACTGCGGGTCCCAGCCCAGCAGTATGGTCATGTTTGGCTCCTTTGTGGGATTAAAATGACCGTCCACTTGCCTTATCCGTTCGCAGTAGCCTGAGCCTCTCCCGCCGAGGTCGAAACGCTGACGACCCTTTGACTCCCCGAGCCCTCCCCTCCCTCTTTCGCCTGCTCTTTCTCTCTCTCTCTCTCTCTCCCTGCCCCTCTTCTTTCTTCCTCATTCTTTTTCGTCTACGGGGGCGGCTTCCTAGTAGTTGTTCCTACCCCCCCCCCCCACCCCCACCCCCCCACCCCGCTCCGCCTCCCGGTGCGTCAGATCACAAAAGCAGCCCTCTTCAAAGGGGCAGAAAGGACAGAAGCAGGAGTGAGAGCTGAGAGAGAGAGAGAGAGAGAGAGAGAGAGAGAGAGAGAGAGAGAGAGAGAGAGCGAGAGAGCGAGAGCGAGCATGGGTGGGAGTGGAAAAGGGGGACCGGGACCGTGCCCGGTGTTGCGGGCAGACCGAACCAGCCCAGCCCACCGGTCGCTGCCATGACAACAGAAACTATGGGGCCAAATTAAAAATTAAACATTCATGCCAACGTGTGAGGCACCCCTGGCCTGGCACCCGCAGAGTTGGCGCGGACGGACGTGGGGCGGGGCGGGGCGGGGTGGGGCGGGGCGGGGTGGGGTGGGGCAGGGCGGGGCGGGGCGAAGCGGGGCGGGGCGGGGCAGGGCGGGGTACTCCGGAGGCTGCAGTGGCTGTTAAAAGTGCTGCGCTGCGATTGGAGAGAGGCGGGTGGAGAAAGAAAGAGAGGGGAAGAACGCAAGGGTACAATGCATGCTCCTCTTTGGAGAGAGAGGTAAATGTCGCTCCTCTCCTCGCGGACCGTTTATTTTATCGCGAGAAGAAGAACACTTCGTTCATCAAATAACAAAAAAAAAGTAATGAGAAATTTAAACTAAGTATTTTCAGGAATGCAAAGGTTTCATCGGCTGAAAAGCGAGAAAGTGGAAGCGGTGTGTACAGAAAGGCGCGCGCAGATTAAGACGAGAGCAGAGGTGAGAGGAGAGCGGGAGAGGCTGAAATAATCGACGCAGCATGCTCCACCCAAACAGAGTGCGTACAGCTGGGGAGGGGGAGCATCTGACCTGGCACGCCGTGGTCCTTCCCTCTCTCTCCCTAACCCCTCTCCCTCTTTCTCTCTATCGCTATGCGTTTTCTCCATTCCGGGCGGGAATGGGTCTGTCGGTCGGTGGAGCAGCGGGCGTGGCATGGCATGGCGGGGCGGGGTGGGGCGGGGCAAGGCGTGGTGGGGCGGGTGAACACGCCGCCCGCCGCCACGCCCGTGGGGCACAACCATCAAATGAAAAGCAAATCAAGCGGCCCCTGTTCTGCTCAGTACAACGCGGCCCGGCCAGGCCAGCGAGGCCGCGGCTCTCAGCTCTGCTGTTCTGCACTCCCCCCCCCTCTCTCTCTCTCTCTCTCTCTCTCTCTCTCTCTCTCTCTCTCTCTCTCTCTCTCTCTCTCTCTCTCCGCCCTCTCTATACTCGCCGCACAATTCCAACAACACACTTCGCGCAATTTCGACTCGCATCGCGGCTCCCTGCTGCTGCTGGAATGCGATGTAGGGGGTGGGGGGAGTGGTGACCGAAATTGTCGGCTTTGCACGTGGGCGCTACGCACCAGGGTCCGCCGGGAAAAGTGTACGCCGGGCCGGGCCGGGGCCGGGGCACCGATCGCGACCAAGCGGCGCCGGAAGCGTGCACTGAGGGGCGGAGTAGGGTGGTGTGGGGTAGGGTAGGGTGGGTACTGTGTTGGGCGGGGTGGAGTACGGTGGGGTAGAGTGGGGTAGGGTAGGGTGGGGTACTGTGTTGGGCGGGGTGGAGTACGGTGGGGTAGAGTGGGGTAGGGTGGCTAGGGGTACTGTGTTGGGTGGGGTGGAGTACGGTGGGGTAGAGTGGCGTGGAGCAGGATGGGGTGGGGTGGGGCGTGGAGGGGTGGGGCGGGCACTAACGGCCTCAAAGCGCTGCGGATCGCGCAGGGCGCGGGGCGGAGGCTTAAGGCCTTAAGGGCGGTGCCGCCGCACCGATACACCCGCTGGAGATATAAGGACGTGACAGCTGAGGAATGAGCAGGAGCACGAGCCGAGGGGGAAAAAGGTATGAATTTTGGTGTACAAATTGTGTGTTGACGTAAATTTTCGTGATTCTTGTAGTGAATTTGTCGTAAATTTTTTAATGAATTTTAACTTGAATTTTATTGTATTTTTTGTGAATTTTTCGGAATTATGTATGATTTTTTAATGAATTTTCCTAAATTTTATTATTACGAGGTATACAAAATATTCAGCTTTGTTCACCGCTCGGCAAGAGCTCACCTGGCGGCAGGATGGTACCTTCTTGTTCACTCTCTCACACGACGCGGGGAAAAAATATTCAAATGATATTCATCTTAAAACATTCGTATTAATAGTGCTGGTAGTGCTGGCTGCCGAATTCGTACAGTTATAGCGAATCCCTCAGCGGGTGCCCGTCTGTCACTACTGTGCCTGTCACTATTGTCAGGAAGGGAGCAAGAGGGGACAGAAAAGGGGCGAGAGAGAGAGAGAAAGAGAGAGAGAGAGAGAGAGAGAGAGAGAGAGAGAGAGAGAGAGAGAGAGAGAGAGAGAGAGAGAGAGAGAGAGAGAGAGAGAGAGAGCAAGGGAGAGGAGAGCCTCTTGCCTGCTAGCCAGCCTCACACAGCCTCCAACCACAACCGCCCACCACTTCCGTGCTGGCCAGCTCGGCGCGCAAAACAAATTTCGGTTTACCTCTCGCACGCTCGCACGCGCCCCCGCCCCGCCCCGCCCCACCGTGACCGTGCCATTCTGGTGCCGGCGGGCGGGGTCGGGCGGGGGCGGGCGGGGGCGGGCGGGGGTGGGCGGGGGCGGGCGGGGGGGGTAGCGTGGCGGCAGCGGCAGCCCAGCTGCGGATGAAAAATTCCTTGGTGTTGTAGAAAAGTCCTGGGCGGCGGCGGTGGCAGCGCTCGCAAGCGCAGCAGCAGCCCTGCTGACGCAACTCTCTCTCTCTTGTAATTTTTTTTTCGCGCGCGCAGCTCTGCTCTTCGCTATTTGAATAATGCACAGGTGGGTGGCGATACGGCTCAGCTGCCCCTGCTGGCCTGCTGCCCTGCTGCGCTGCAGGACCGGCCCGGCCCGGCACCTGCTGCTCGACCCGGACCCCATCTCCTTGCCCAACCCCCGCGGCCAGGAGGAATTTCCCCCGGGCGACGGCGGAGAATTTCGCAGTCTGAAGGTTCCTTGACTATGCCGCCGCCCGCGAGATGGACTGAGTGGGAGCGTTATTATTCAGAACAGACGGAGTAGACGCCCACCCCTCAACTCCCTCCCGCACGCGATGATCCACTCCTGTTTTTCTTTTCAAACGATTTGGTTAAAACTTTAACGTCCCTTATCGCCCATCCCCTCCCGGGCCGAGGCCGCGCTGCAGGGGCGAGCAGACAGCACTGTAAAAAATAACTATAGTATTGGAAATCAACCCTTTCAGTGACAATTGTCACCGTGTTGTTGAAACACAGTGGTGTTGTTCGAGAACAACATATGTTGTCAACGAACAGACACGTTTGTTTTCAATTCAAAACAGGACTTTTTTTTTTGTTTCTGAACAGCTTTTGCTGTTCCTGCACAATTTGTGTTGTTCATGTTCAACTTTTGCTGTTTCTGAACAGCTTTTATGCTGTTCCTCTACAACTTTTACTGTTTACCGGACAACTTGCATTGTTTGACGAAAATAATTGTTCATTGCATGGCAAATGTTGTTGTACAACAATAGTCATTTAAAACTTAGCAGCAAGTTACAGGAATTTTTTTTTCAGTGAGGCTGCGCGCTGCAGGGTGATTCCACAGTGATTTCATCTCTCTGTCCTCGTCACACTCACGCAGGGCTGGGGCTCTGCCGGCTCTGCCCTGAAGGAGCGAGCGAGAGGACACTACTAAACGCTGCTGGGACTCACCCCGCTGCGGCCTGCGCGCCTTTGTGACACCTGATCGGTATAGTGGTTGTCACACAACCGGGGCCGGGGCCGGGGCCGGCGCCTGACCACGTGTGAGAAACACCCCAGGGGAACGAGCGGATGGCCGGCCGCCCCTACCACTACACACTCACTCTCCCTCAACCTCTCTCTCTCGCTCGCTCCTTTTCTATCACCCCCTCTCCCCTTCTATCTCTCTCGCTCTCCCTCCCACGAGATTGATGGACACCGCTTGGCATCCAGGGCCCGCCCGGCCCGCCCGGCCCGCCCGCCCACGGGGAGCCAAGCGCGCAGCACGCGCGGCGCGGCGCGGCAGTTTGAGAAGGGCAGCCTCAGAGACCTGCCCTGCCCTGCAGCCCGGTCCTGGTCCTGGTCACCCCTCACCTCCTTTTTTTTTTTTCACCCCTTTTCCCTTGCAGGACATATTGCCAGACGCTCACCCACACGCAAGCGCGCACACCATCGATTCGGCACCTTACCTCCCCCCACCCCCTCCCGGACCCTAGCCGTGTACAACCCCCCCCCCCCCCCCCCCCGTCTTGCTCGCCCAGCAGCCACCGCAGCAGTAGCAGCAGAAGCAGCAGAAGCAGCAGCTCCGGCCCCCCATTTCTTTATTGCCTGCCATATGTCCTTGAGGATCTTTGACCTCCCCTGCGGCCTGGCGGGGCGGGGCGTGGCGGGGCGTGGCGGGGCGTGGCGCGCCGTGACCCAGTGGCCCCCCCGGCCCTGCCCCGCGCCAGCAACAGGTCCACCACCGCTGCGAATGAACGCGCCGTGCCTCGCCGCGCCACGGTACTCCCTCCTAACACTCTGGGCCCAGTGCCAGCAGCAGCAGGGCAGTCAGGCTCGGGAGGAGGGGGGACGCCCGGGAGGAGGGGGGAGGGGAGGGGGAAGAGGGGGAGGCAAAAGAAGGGCATTCAGCGGACCGCCGCTGCAGCGCCGCGCTGCGCCCATGCTGCTGTGGCAAACTTGGCTTAACGTAGTTTACACAGGGAATCTTCACCGACTCCAACTTTACCAAGGCGGCGGGGTGCGCGCGGCGGGGGAGGCGGGGGTGGAGCTGGGGACGTAATGGCCGGCAAATCTGTTTTGAGATGATTGAAGTTGGCGGAGCGTCGCTTTCCGCTCCGGAAATGGAGCAAAACACATTTCGCAGAGCGGCGGCCCGGACCCCATAGCAGTAGCAGCAGTAGTCTGCACACGTCCGGGAGCCCATAGCGACACCCTTGTCGGAGACGGTCATGATGGCGGTGGACTCACCTGAGCGTGCCGGCGTGCGGGCCGGGCTGGGCTGGGCTGGGCCAGGATGGTGGCGCGGAGGAGGCTGCCGCACACACACACGCGAACACACTATGCTTGAAAGGATATGGGTTGGTGATCATGGCGAGGCACCAGGAGCGGGGACGCGTGCGCTGGTCCAGGTACTTGAGCGCGATGGGCACGAACCCCGGGTACGGCGTGCCCTTCTCCGCACCCTCCTCCCCGTCGGCCCCGTCCTCCTCGTCATCCTCCTCGTCGACTTCGTCATCCTCCTCGTCCTCCTCCTCCTCCAGGTCGTCGTCATCCTCGTCGTCGTCCTCGAAGTCGGAGAGCGCGGCGAAGTCCGCCTCGGAGCAGCCCTCGTACAGGCTGTGAGGAGGATGAGGAGGAGGCGGCGGGGGGGCCTCGGGGGGCCGCGAGCAGCCGTCCGTCAGGCTGCCGCACGCCCCCGGCGCCCCCGGCGCCCCCGGCGCCCCCGGGCCGGCCTGGGCCCCGTGGAGCCCCATGGGCCGCGGCTAGGGTGGCCGCTGGGGCCGCGGGGGCCTCCCGGGGCCCCGGCTAGGTGGTGCCGGCCGCCTGGGTGCCATGGCGGCGGTGGCGGCGCCCGGGCAGCATCGTCGTCCTGCAACACACGGCGAGCGGCAAAACATTAGACGGGCTAATGAGACCGCTGTGGGTGGAGCGTGTTCACAAAAAGGTTTTCTAGCTCGAAGAAAAGTATACTTTAAATGTACACAGTAGTAAAAAAAATTGCTTAAAGCAATAAAAAATACTTAAAATATAAGAAACTGAATTTCTTGGTTGCTTCAACCAAGAATTTTTTTATTTTTAATTTCAAGTCTTTTATATTGGTTTAATTTTTTTTTCTTTTGGCCGGAGTAACAAGTAGTAGAGTTCATATATAAGTATATTTTTTTGGGAGCTAGAAAACTTTTTTAAAGTGAGACATGAGGCAGCCAATCAGACTACTGTGGCGACAAGAGGCAGCATATCAGACCCCGCTGTGGCGGACGATCAGACCACAGCGGTGCACGGGAAAAAAATAAAAATCGGACTGGTGCTAGCCGCTTTAGCGGACCCAATCTAGCATCCGTACAATTTATTTAGCTGTCGTGCAAAGGGAGCTAGTTACACAGGTGATATATTTACTATGCCGAGCTTGCTAGCAATTGTTTTTAGCACAGAAATGTTCAGCTAGGCGCGATCTAAAACCTTAGCTCCAGAGCTGGAAAAATAGCTCAGCAGCCATTTCTTTTTTTTCTTTGCGTGTGCGACGAGAGGCGACCATCGTACGGCTTAGCCGTCGCGCGCTTGAATAATAACCGACGGTCGAAGCCGTCCAAGTTCATCTAAAGACGGCCTCCCTACGGGCGGCGGCGCGGCGCTGTGCAGATATGGGCCCACTTCGACTACCCCGCTCCAACCCCCCGCCTCCTCGCGGCTTTGTGAGCATGCTTTGTGTGGGCCCGAGCAGGACAGAGAGAGAGAGAGAGAGAGACAGAGAGGCAGAGAGAGAGAGAGAGAGAGAGAGAGAGAGAGAGAGAGAGAGAGAGAGAGAGAGAGAAGAGGGGGGGAGCAGGGATTACACAAAGTCTTTCTTTAAGGAATCAGGAATAATCCGGCAGAGGAGAGGAGGGGCGGTACAGGCGAGCAGCGGTACAGCCGCGCCGGGCCGCACGGGCACGCAACAGGGCAGTGAGTGTGCGAGCGAGCCAGAGAGAGAGAGAGAGAGAGAGAGGAGAGCGAGAGCGTGAGAGAGACGGAGAGAGGCAAATAAATATATTACATTAGCAACGGGCCCCGCCCGGTGCTTACACAAAACCTGCAATGCGTCGCGCGCGCTCGCCCGGGCTTTTGTGGGAAATCAATAAAACACACTCGTTTGTAGGAGTGGGATGGCGCGCGCGCGTGTGTGTGTGTGTGCGCGCGAACGTGAGTGTATTTGTGCACACGCGCGAGTGCGCCTGTCGCGGGAGCCGACTTCAATCGATTTCGAATAAGGTACGGAAAAAAGAATAAATTGGGATGTTTTGATGTTATTGCGTGTTTTTCTCTTTTTTTTTCCGGAAACGAGCGATTGGCGCGCTCCTAAAGCGCAGCACGGCAGAAATGGGACAGAAGAGGGAGGGGCGCGCATCGCATTGCATTCGCAGTAGCCGCAAAGTGGTCAATTCCGGGCGGCGGCGGTGGCGGCGCTAACAGCGGACGCGCTGCACCTGCCCACCTGGCTACCGCTGGCTACCGCTGGCTACAAGCACACCGCCTGCCACAAAAGCACTCGCGGTCACCGCACCGTACCGCACCGCCCGGACGAGTGGTCCTGACCCATCAGCCGAAAACCTGCCCCAACTAAGTCCGATGTAGTTCCTGCTTGCGCCCGCTGCACTGTTAAAATTTTATTGTAATTTCCCAGCACTTCCTCGATACGGAACGATTGTGAAATCCCAACACTTCTCTGTATCAGAAAAGGACCCGAAAGGACCCTTTTGCTGCTGCCTCAAAGTGAAATATTTTGTCGGCCAGTCGAGCATATTTTTGAAGCCAGTCTATTTTAAATACAGAGGACACTTGGAATTTCCTGAAGAGTTGGTATTAAAATGCAGAGGCCAATTGTATTTTCCCCAATAGTTCTGGTTAACATACAGAGGGCAGTTGAAATTTCCCGAAGAGTTCTGGTTTCAATACAGAGGACTGTTGTAATTTAACGAAGAGTTCTGGCAACTTTTTTCACAACAGAGGTGCTGTGAATTTCCGACATATTTTTTTTAACACATACTTTTTTAATTACAAAAACAATAATGATAATAATTACAAAAACTGTTTCTCTCCCGCGCGTTGCGCGACTTGATATAAGAGTTCTGACGAGCGCCCTCGCCGCAGCATAACGCGACAAAAGGCCCTCACACGAGATAACGACGCGACACGCGCGTCCCGCACCCCCTACCCCCCCTGCCCCTACCTGCCACCCCTATTTTCAAGAGCGTTCCGTCACGCCCCGCTGCAATGATATACATATACACACGAGGCAACGACGTAACGATCTCACCGCCGCCAGCGCGCCAGCAGAGCAGAAGCGGCGCGGAGAGCAGGAAGAGCACGGGAAACAGGGGGAAAAAATAGAGGTGTCGTGGGGGAGAGATAGAGAGAGGCGAGAGAGAGGGATAGAGAGAAAGGGGGAGGCAAGAGAGAGAGGGAGGGAGGGAGGGAGGGGGAGAGAGAGAGAGAGAGAGAGAGAGAGAGAGAGAGAGCAGGCGGCATGGCCAACACATCAGCCTTGGAGGTAGGCCAGCCCGTGCGGAACACGTCGCACAGCCGTGCTGAGGATGCCTACCTCCCAGGATGACAGGCTGCTCAATGGCAACACGTGGCGGCGCGGCGTGCGAGAGAGAGCGAGATATAGAGGGCGCGCACGCGCGGGAGAGAGAGAGAGAAAGAAGGTGGTAGGGGAGGAAGGGACTCGACCGGAGATTGCCATGAGCCATGGCACGGCACGGCACGGCACGGCACAGCAGGGCGTCAGCAGTAGTTGTGCGGTGATGAGCGCGTTGAGAGGCGCACAGCGCACAGTGGCGGTCCCGGCCCGGCCCACCCGCGGTCCCGCGCGGTCCGGAGCCGATCCCGTTGCCATGGAAACGAGCCGCGCCGCGTGACCGAGTGGACCGCAGCAGCGGTACTGCACCCTAATAGGTAGGTACGCCCCTTAACGAACGCGTACTGGCTGTGTGCTATGCTCGTTTTCGTTTTTACAAAGGGCGGCCGACTCGGAAAATATCGTGTACACAGAAATACAGGTGTGTTTCTAAGAAAATACAAGAGATACACTGAAAATACTGAGTATTTCTTCCAAGGGGTCGTCAACTCTGATATTCCTTCGTACACGAAATTGATATTACCCCGATATTACGTCAATATTACCGATATTACCTTCGTATTACAGCAATATTACCTATATTTTTGCCAATATTTCAACGATATTACATCAATATTACCCATATTACCTACAATATTACAATATTACCCTAATATTACTCTGATATTACTGATAATACCAATATTCCTCCGTACACGGCTAAAGGCAGTTGACGACCCCTCGATTTCTTCACAGTCCTCATCGAAATACCAGACAAATATATCAGTGTTTACACGGAATACACGTACTGGCCGCCCCTCGCGTTTTAATTCCCATCGTATCATCCGTCTGTCTCTCTCGCACCGCAGCGCTGTGCAACCTGTGGCCCCCGCGCCGTGCCTGCCCCACCTGCCCGGCCCGCGGTGTAAATTGATTGGGGCGCACTGCTCGTTTGCACGGCGGGGCGTGGCGGGGCGTGGCGGGGCGTGGCGGGGCGGGGCGGGGTGGGGCGGGGCGAGGCTAGCGCGGAGAGCGTGCGCACGCGGCAAGTTGGCGCAGATAATTAGAGAGGCAGCCGCTTATGTTTACTGCGGCATCAGCGGCAAGCGATCGGGGACCCGCGGAGGGAAAAGTGGTGGTGGGGGGAATAGGCCTACGTGCGGGGAGCAGCAGGAGAGTCTCGGGGCAGAGCCCGGCGAAACGCACGGGGTGCGTGGAGCGACCACGCCGCGGTCGTCACAAGGCCACACTGGAGAAGGCCGTGGTGCTGGCAGTGAGAATGTTTGCCCGCATGAGAGGCGATTATGCACGACTCTTGACGCGCAAACTTTCTGAAAGTACGCGCGGCGATTTAATTACAAAATAAATCAGAAATCATTCAAATTTTGACCTCGAGAGCAGGTGTGGTGAAGAAAAAAAAAAAGAAAGAAAAAAAGAGTCACACTGGACGATGTGGATGATAATTAAAAACTCTTCAAACTAAACAAAAAAGTCTACTGCCGCGGTACATTGCCAATGCTAAAAGTTCGAGGTGTGTGAGTGCGTGTGTGTGTGTTTGGTAGCGAGCGGGCTGAGGCGGGGTTGGGCGGTGGGGCGGGCAGGTTACAGAGGGTGGGGTGGGGTGGGGTGGGGCGGGACGGGGTGCGGCTGGGCGGGGCGGGGCGCCGGCCGCTCCGGTCCGACCTGACTGGCGGACATCATCACCGCCGCGCACGGTCTTGTGTATTTTGCGGCCAGCCTGCGGGCGTCTTGGCCACCCCGCCCCGCCCCGCCCCACCCCACCCCGCCCCGCTCCCGGAACGCCAGTGGCAGTGTGACGGTCTGTGGCCGCCAGGCCGACCGGGGCAGGGCAGGGCAGGGCTAGCCAGGCTCTCCCTCTCCCCCGCACTGAGCGCAGAGTAGAGTACACCCCACCCCGCCCCACCGCACCCCACCCCGCCCCATGCATAATTCAGACCTATGATCGCCGGGTATCGCGTAAACAGCGCGGAGAAAGGAAGAGGAGGACGAGCTGGGGAGGAGGGGGAGGAAGGGGTAGGAGGAGGAGAAAGGGGTAGGAGGAGGGGAAAGGGGTAGGAGGAGGGGAAAGGGGTAGGAGGAGGAGAAAGGGGTAGGAGGAGGGGAAAGGGGTAGAAGGAGGAAGGGGTGGGAGGGGAGAAGGAGGAAGGGGTAGGAGGAGAAGGAGGAGGAAGGGGTAGGAGGAGAAGGAGGAGGAAGGGGTAGGAGGAGAAGGAGGAGGAAGGGGTAGGAGGAGAAGGAGGAGGAAGGGGTAGGAGGAGAAGGAGGAGGAAGGGGTAGGAGGAGAAGGAGGAGGAAGGGGTAGGAGGAGAAGGAGGAGGAAGGGGTAGGAGGAGAAGGAGGAGGAAGGGGTAGGAGGAGGGGAAAGGGGTAGGAGAAGGAGGAAGGAGTAGAGGAGAAGGAGGAAGGGGTGGGAGAAGGAGGAAGGGGTAGGAGGAGAAGGGGGCCCGCATGCACGCTTGGCCCGGGGGGTGCGAGGTTCGAGGCTCGGCGCGGCCCGGCGGCATATAGGTGATTGAAAGCGAGTGAGAGCGCCACACCTCCAGCAGCCCCGGGCCGCACGCATGGACTCCTCTGCCCATAGACAGCCCAGCCTGGGCCTGGGCCACAGCAGAAGCTTCCACAAGCTCACGCCGTCGTGATTCACCAGTTTCACTTTAACGTCGTCGTGCCAAGAGCGGGCCCTGCTTTTATCGCAGCACGCAAAACCAAACCATCTTGAAAATTTTCTTTCAATTCTCTTTTCCCCCTGTGTTTGCGGTGGATGCCACGGACGGAAAGGGCGAACAAGCTGTATGTATATATGTATTTTGACCGGCGGCTGGCTGCAAAGTAACCGCAACGCGTTATCCCGGTCGCGCCGGGTCGGACTCGGCCGGCGTCGAAAAGGAGGAGGGGGAAAACTTTACAGCAGCAATTAAAGGAAAGTTTGAAAGCGTTTTAAGTTTTCGCTCCGCCAACGGGACGCGGGGCGCCCGCAGCGCACTGCCAGCGCTATACTGCGGCCTGCTGCACTTCAGGGAGTGAAATCACAACAACCAGGCAGGCACTGGCACGAGGGGTAATCACTCATGAGAACAATCATGTTTTTTTTTGACTTTTGATATTTTCGATGTTTTGTTTTGATTTTCCTTTTGATTTTTCAAGGAATATTCCTGTCACTTACTGATAAATTTTTATCTGTCCCCCTCCCATTTCTGTTTTTAATTTTATTTCCAGTTTTTTGTTCATTATTCATTTGTTTCGGATTTTTCTATATTTTTTGTTTTTAAATTGATTTTTGGGGGGACTTGCAATGACTCTTCGCATTGACATAACACACGGGCAAAAACAATACATAAACTCAGTCATGGACGTACAGCCTGCTCTCTGGAAATCCACGTTATATTTCCTTTCAGCTTGCTTTAGTTAAAAGTATCATCATCTGCCCCGAAATAATCTTGCAATAGCGTGCCCGCGTTGGCGACATTTTTTCCCCCCCTCCCGGTCTAATTACCGAAGGCAGGTAACACTCGCGTCTCTTTCAGCAGCTCTCCACATAATTGCTCTCGCTCGTGTCAGTGTGTCGTGTTGCTCGCGGGCTCCGCCCCCGTGTGGTGTGGGCGCGCCCCGCCCCGCCCCGCCCAACCAGAGCCGATCTGAGCCTCTCTCACCGACGCAATGTGTTCAACCCCCACTGATGCGAAACGTAAGGGAGGGTCTTAGCCCTCCAACGAGGACAGGCGGGGGGAAGAGACTTTTGTCCCTCGCCCGCCCCTTCTCTCTCTCTCTCTCTCTCTCTCTCTCTCTCTCTCTCTCTCTCTCTCCCCTTCCCTCTCTCCCGTCACAGGGCCACGGCAATAAGTTGAGAGTTGTCGCGACTCACAGGAGCTTTACTGAAAGCTTTGGCAAGCTTTGCAGCTTACAGGCAGTGCGAGTAGTGTTCGCAGAGGAGGAGCAGTGGAAGGCGGGGGCGGGGCGGGGCGGTCGCGCACCACTGACGGAAGCTGGCAGCGCGGCGCTCCACTCCGGGAGATGAACTGAGGCTGCTGCGAGCAGCGGGAGGCACCACCGCGACGTGTTTGTAGAGCACGCAAATATCAAAGAATTATTTTTTTTTAAGGACGGTGAACAAAAAAAGAGATTTACACCAGTAAACTGTTTCCTCTGCGCTGGGTATCTAAAACTACGCGCGCGCGCGAGCGAGAGAGCCGTAAAGGAAAAGGGAGAGGTATGTATATAGAGAGCGAGAGAGAGAGAGAGAGAGAGAGAGAGAGAGAGAGAGAGAGAGAGAGAGAGAGAGAGAGAGAGAGAGGCAAGTAAAACAAACAGCCGGGAGGTGAGGGGGAATTCCCCATTTACGCATCAGGGAGGCACAGAGGCGGAGAGAGTAAGGGAGACGGAGAATGAGCCGACTGGACCACTGAGCCCACCACGCCCCACCCTCCTGAATACACGATACATAGACAGGAGAGAGAGAAAGGAAACGCAGGAATGAAAAAAAAAACTAACCGAGAAACGAATGAAGGTTACAGAAACGCGCGCGGGTAGGAAGGGAAGAGAGAAATCAAGGGAGAGAGACAGAGAGAGAGAGGGGGCGGGGTGGGGCAGAGTGGAGAAAGAGAGAGAGAGAGAGAGAGAGAGAGAGAGAGAGAGAGAGAGAGAGAGAGAGAAGGGGAGGGGGTAGAGTCCGGTGGAGGTCTGCATATTCCAGGCTCAATTTCCCGCCAGGAAAGGGAGTGGCCGCGCCGACCGCGCGAAACACCGCCAGCTTTTCATTCCAGCTGAAAGTTTAAAGCGCAACAAGGCTGCACCTGCTGCCTGGCCACCGCCCCGGCCCCACCACTCCAGAGGCCGCTGGAGGCCCCGGTGCAGCGCACGCTGAGAGGGCCACCTTCGGTTCACATGAAATTGTAAAGGTCAACTCCCCGTCGCTCCTCGCGCAGTGCGCCTCTCACACCTTACACTGCCACAAATACTGTGCACAGTAACGGTTTGTCTGCAAAAAAGCAGTTTATCAAACGCGAGAGAAAAGCAGCTCAGAAACTTTTGACCACTTCAAAATTCAGAAAAAAAATATCGAAAATTTAGAGAAATTCGGGAAAATTAACAAAAAATCCAGTTAAAATTCATGCAAAAATTCAATAAAAGTTCACAAAATTTGTACAGTGAAATTAAGATAAAACGTCCCCCCTACCACTTCTCTTTAGTTACAGCGCTCTCATAGTAACTAAACAACACATTCACAGCTCAGACCGTCGGCATTAAACACGCATTTTCTATAGCACTGAGCGGGTCTCTCGCACAAAAAAAAAGCCTTGTTACGCAATTCAACTCTGCCTCACACCGCTTATCGCCTGCTGGGTAGGCCACACGTGGCCAGTAGAGCTTCGGTGCACTGCGGGCCGGCCTACCCAGAGTCTCGCAGGCGCTAAGCTCACTAGTATTCCACTAAATAAATTTATAAGAAAATAAAATAAAGTAAAAAAAAAGTCCGTTCTGTCTGAACTGCATTGGCAGCACTCTCCGCGTACAGCGAGTCGCCCCGCCCCGCCCCGCCACACGAGGCCCCGGCGGAGCGCCAAATAAGACAGACGCGAGAGTGCAGTGCACAGCGCGGGGAGTGCGCCAGTAATAGTTCGACAGTAATAACTCTCTGACCCCATTCCATTCCGGCGTGACTCACGCATTTTGATTGCCCACCCACTGATTCCGGAGGGGACGCGGACGCTCTCGCTCGAGGGTACGGACGGGAGTCGGGGTAAAAGAGAGAGAGGGGGAGGGGGGAGGGGGGGGGGACACCGGAGATGACCGGAGGCACCGGAGGCACCGGGGTGTAGAGTGAGGATAACGCTAAGCTCGCTGCCTGCCCCCCCCCCCCCCCCCCCTCCACGCTACCGACGCGCGGCCGGCTACTCTATCACAGACGGCCGGAACGCATAATGAAGTTGCCGGTGTCTTTGATGACGGCACACACCCGCTCCCACACACATACACATACAAACACACACAGGCACACGCACACACACATACATACAAACACACGCATGCTCGAGCGTGGCGCACTGCGGCGCACACAGAGAGAAGCTCACGCCAAAGGCAGAAGGGAGATACTTCCCTTTCTACTTTGCGCCACGCCGCCGCCGCGCGACTATCGGCCAGTGTTTCTCGCAGTCTTTGGTATGCACTCCAGCCCCAGCCCCCCCTCACTCTCTCTCTCTCTCTCTCTCTCTTCTCCCTTCTCTCTGCTGCTTTCTTTTCCTCTCTCTAGTCGTTTGTTCCGCTGGTGTCTCAATTCCCTGGAATCTCCTCCATTTCTCCCACAACCGAGGCCCAAGCATATTATTGAGAACGGTTATAAATTTATTCAAGAAGAAAAACAATAACTTAAAAAAAGACAAAATAAAGTCTATTCTCCGAACCTTTGAGGGGAAAAAAGAAAAGAACAAAGGCAACGACGATAAGCGAAATCGTGAATACCAGCTTGCTGTCTAATCTGGAAAAGCAAACCTGCCCCTCCCAAAACGAAATCCATCCGGCAGCAGCCTTTTATGATGTAGAAAGCGAAAGGGATTAAGCGCGCAGAGACAACACACATGTCGGCTGTATGATTGTTATCCCCTGTCTGGCTATTGGCTTTTCCCGCGGCGCGCCTGCGCGCATCGTTTCCCCCTTGTCCCACCTCATTTTATTCCTATACTTCCCCCCCCCCCCACTCTTATTCTGCCAAGGTGGGGCGTCGCGGGGGGGAGGGGGGAGGGATGAGTCGTGGCGCGGCGGGGTGAGGTGGGGTGAGGTGGGGTGGGGTGAGGTGGGGTGGGGTGAGGCGGGGTGGGGTGGGGCCCGGCGCGGCGGGGTGAGGTGAAGTGGGG
>JAHWGI010000410.1:0-267520 GCA_029379305.1 Frankliniella fusca
ATTTACGACTTTTTTCGTATTCTGTTATTACGACGTCGAGTTGTAATTTTACGAGCGCAGTCGTAAATTTACGGCAGCAAATTATTACTCGTCAAAGAAAACTAAGTTTGACACGCAGTGTACAAAAAAAGTATCGTAACAACACAACTGGTGAGTTTACGAAAATGTTTCACGTGGAGTGTTCAGGCGTGGATACGAAGACGGCCTTTTGACGGTGCGGTGCTCACCGCCGCCTGGTCGTCTGCCCGACAGACCCGACAGCGCTCTGCCGCCGCCGCAGCTGCCCGCCCCGCCTTGCCTGCACTGCATTATAGAGGAATTTGTCTGCCAGCCCAGCCGTTCGCTGGCCCGTAGCGCCGGCCTGCGGTCGCGGTAGCGGCGGGGCGGGGCGGGGCGGGGCGGGGCGCGAAGAGGGGCGTGCGGAGAGGGGCGTTGTCCGATCCGTTTGACAGACACGTACAAACTGCCCGGTGCAGCCCGTGTACCCCCCCCCCCTCCCCTCCCCCTCGTCCGGTCCGCTCTCTGCATTATGTGACGCCCACCGTGCTGCCGTGCTGGGGCTGTGCGGAGAAAAAAAAAGATAATAAAACAAAGTGAAACAGTGCGGGGTGGTGGGCGTGGTGGGCGGTGGTGGGAGCCTCTACTCGGTTTATTACTCCCGCCGCGCCGGCCACCCGCAGCCGCGTGAGGGCGAGTAGCAGCGTTGTTGGCGCGGGTCGCGGCCAGCAGGTAGCGGCGGCCGCGGTGCGGTGGTGTAGGGTGTGTGGGGTGGCTGAGGAGGGTCCGAGGAGGGTGGACAAGGGGTGGCCGAGGGGTGGCTTGCGCTCGGGTGGCCGAGCAAGGGGCGTAGGGGAAAAGAGGGTGGGGAGGGGGGGAGGGTGACAGGTGACCGATCGGCGGCCATGTCAGCCTCGCCTATAATGTTCGGTGGGCCCGGCTATGGGCGCACTCACGCTGACGGCTTCATTTGCGGGCGGCACGGTACCGCAGGGTGTCGCAGGGTGCGGCAGGCCGCCGCAAGCGAGGCGGGGTCCACCGGCTACCTGGAAAAGTGGGTAGACGAGAAAGACTGCCAGAAAGCCCCAAGAAAAATAAATAAAGAATAATAATTATGATAATTAGGTAAGCCACGAATTTGTATGGCACAAATGTTGAGGGATGCCCTAAAAAGTTATGGGGAGACCGAGAAACCTAGGGGGCAAGCAAGACACGCACGCACGCACACGCACGCGCGGTTTTATATTTAATCATCGTAAGCATAATTAATAATAAAGCGCGCCGGCCAGTCGAAAGCGCTCCTGTGATCAACTTTGCAGTTAGGCAAGAGCAGTCTCTGCGGCATTTGTCAAATTAGATTTAGGGTCAACGCATCTATTCCTTCGCTCCATGCTGTTATGCTCCGGGAATAATAGCCAGTGAGGGCAGAGGAGGGGTTTGAGCTGCATGAGAAAGTGCGCACCTCGCTCGTGGAGTGTGTGTGGTGCGCCCCGCCCCGCCCCGCCCCCCCTACCCCGCCCCCCCCCGCCCCGCCCCCCCCCCCCCCACCCCCCCCTACCCCGCCCCGCCCCGCCCCGCCCCGCCCCGCCCCGCCCCGCCCCGCCCGGCCCCGCTCGGTCCCAGGGGTGTGGGAGGCGGCGGACTGATAGCCCGTCCCGCGCGCCGCGCGGCGCCGCGTCTCTCCCACGCACTCATTGATGTGCACGGACGCGCCATGCACATTTTGTCTCCGGGGAGGCCTGGGCCTGCTGCCGGCAGCGTGGCGGTGGGGAGGGAGGGAGAGGGAGAGGGAGAGCAAACGGTTGACGTCATCAACCCCTGCTAGTGCGGCCCGGGCCGGACACTTCCGCACTCACACAGGTCCTCCTCCACCGCCCGCTCCCCGCCGCGCCGCGCTCTCTTATTCTACGGCCCGACAAGGAACCACAAGGAACCAACGGCCATGTTTCTGATAAGATAAAGGTCCTGAGAGTGGTCTGTTGAGTTAGGTGCGCCGCCAGCCGCCAGCGCCGCATGTAAGAAAGGAACATTGTTGTTTTCTCATTTTGAGCGTTTTGCTTGACTTTTATTAGAAAAAAAGAGGGCATCCCTTTAGGGACAAGTATGTATATGAAATGTTAGGTTCTCGCCATTGTTACCTAAAAGAGGCTATTACCTGCAAGACAGTAATTGAGACAATTACAATTAAAATACTTGTTCATTTTAGGTTTTTATTATTATTTTTTCCTTGAAAAGATTAAAATTTATTCAGTAAATTTTTGAAGCTGATTTCGGAGCGATGTCGGAGTAGGTTGTACACTTTAATTGACCTAATTGGCTTGATTAACTCAAACATTCTTTTACGTTTGACTTGTTTTTATTACAACGGCAGTCACTGATTGTTTTACAAAGTTTTCTACCTATCAGATAAAAAGATACTCTTAAGGTCTTTCACTATTACATAAAATGTGTCTTATTCCGTATCAACTGATTTTCTTAGTACTTTAAACTAACCAAAACGTATATCTAAACTATTTTAGGTTGTAAAGCAAACAAAACAAAAAATTCTTAAATACGAAGTTTAACATTGTTATCCGCAAAAGTCATTTTAAAATTACATACTTCTTTCAGATTCCGCCACAACACATGACACTCTTTCCTACTAATCACCAACACGTCCAGTCCATGACGGTTCACTCTATAGTCCACTTCCAAAACTCACGGCAGCCCGCCCGTGGGCATCATGACGCGGTCCTGGCGGCCGCCACGAGCAGCAGCAGCAGCAGGAGAGTGGCGCTGAGCCGCGCCTGCACCGCGCCGCCCCGAACTGCAACAGAAATAAGAACAGAACGGCACCCTCAGCAACAAGACCGGCAAAAAGATATAAACTGCTTTCGCAAGTTCTTATAGATCTCCTCTCCCGCGCGCCTTTCCTCCGGCCGGCCCCCGCCGGCACGCGCACTATAGTCAATTCAAACTCATATCTTGAGCCATTGCCGCGTTTTTCTAAAAGACGTAGGAAATAAGTGAAAAAGTGCGGGCTGCGGGGCCCTTGCCCTTGGTATTTCTTTTCCCCTCTACTTTTTTTTCTTGAATTCTCGAAAAGACTTGGTCCTCCCCTCGCCACAATCCTACGCCATCAAATTTATATTGGTCGATCACCAATTTTTTCTCTCTTTCTCCCGGGGTGCTCCCCTTGTGCCTTTGCTCCCCCGGCACCTTTAGCAGCGCCACTGCGCCCGCAACCCTGCCCTGCCCGGTCCTTCCCCGGTAGCCCCTTTACTCCCTGCCGCCGTGCCCCAACCGGCGTCGCAGTTTAGGCCAGCGAAAAAAAAAGGGAAAAAAAAAGAGGAAGTTTTGAAGGATGGAAGAGAGACGGAAGGCGCGCCTAGTGTGCGAGTGAGTGAGTGAGTGAGTGAGTGAGAGGGCAGACAAGTAGGAAACGGCATAACTGGAATATGGAAATCCGCACCCAACCAGCCAGCGCAGCGCCGCCACCGGCCGACGGGACGGGCCTAACTGGAATTCCTTCCGCCGGCCGGGCCCGGCCCAGCCCGGGGTCCTTTGGACTTGCAGCTCCCTCCCTCCCTCCCTCCCTCCCTCCCTCCCTCCCTCCCTCCCTCCCTCCCTCCCTCCCTCCCTCCCTCCCTCCCTCTCCCTCCCTCCCTCGGTCTGTCTGGGCCTCACCAATCCGGTCGCTTCTCTTGGACTTCCAAATCGAACTCACGCGCGTCTTTCACCGGAGGGTTTATTCGATTTTTGTAGAATTACACTGGCCCTTCTCTCCCTCTCCGTGTGTACCTCGCTCCTCCCTACTCTACTCCTTTCCAAATCCCCCCGCATCTCTACTCTCTCTCGCTCTCTGTATCCTCTCTCCCTCGCTCTCATCTCTCTCTCTCTCTCTCTCTCTCTCGCTCTCTCCTCTCGTCCTTGCCCAGGACTGCCGCCGGACGCGACACAGAAAAGTCCTATCCGGCTTGTTGAATAGGTTTGGAGGGGGTGGGTTGGGGGTGCGGCCCGGCCCGGCCCGGCCCAGGGTATGGGACCCTCTCCACTCCACTCCACTCAACTCCTCTCCAGCGCGCCGCTAGCAAACCAGCAGTGTGTGAACCTCTGCGCGCTGGACTCAATGATTGAAATCACGGCCCGCGGGGCGGGACACGGCAGCCCAGTCCGGTCTGCTCTCTTCGCACCGCTGCTGGTTTCACGCAAAAATAGGGAAGAGTGTGCGAAAAAGAAAGTGCACGTGGTTGCAGGGGAAATACGTCCCTATTTTATGCTTTACACACTTTCTTTTCTTTCCCTCTTTTTTCCCCAAAGTATAGCAGATATTTATCCGTGGTTCTACGCCCTATGTTAGTGTTGTTCGAACAACTCTTATTTTTCCCCCCATTTTTCTCATTTTTTTTTGCCGTGTTTTGTCGGTTTAATTGAAGCTAATGGCCGGCGTATCAGTCCCGGTGCCCGACACATTCTCGGGGTTGGGCGGGGGTGGGCCCGGACGCGGTGGGGCGCTTACGCGAGAGGGAAAATGAAAATTATTAGTCCCCTCGCTTCCTTCCTCTTCCCCTTTGCCTGCTCTCTGGTGCACGGTGCCGCTGTAGCTGCAAGGCGGTGGTAGGGGTGCCCTACCCGCACCGTGCCATGGCAGCCGGGACAAACACACCAGCCAAAAAAGAAAAAGGAAAAAAAAACATTTCCCCTCCCCTTCCTTGTCACACGTGAGTGCAGCGGGCCTCAATCATCGCGCCTATCTATGCAAATGAGGTGACGTCACGCCGGCGCCACGCCACCTGCTCATTCCGCTTTTAATTCCCCTCTGTTTTTTTTATTTAATTATTTTTTTATTTTTTAGTATTATAATTTTCGGTGTAGCAGCTGTTACGCCTGCCGCTATACGACGCTGCGTCGCGCTCTGCGAGCGGTGCTGCTGCACTGAGCCTCGGACTGAAGAAGGGCGGGAGAAACGGAGCGGAACCGGAAGTGGCCCTCCGGGTGGCTCCGAGGGGATCCGGAAGTGCTCCGAGGGGCGTAGCGCGTAGCGGCGCACACACGCTCAATGGGGCGTGGGTGATCCCACCTCACCTTACCTGCGAGGCCCGCCCGGTGCACTGTCACGCCGGGGACCGGGACACGCTACCGCACAACTGGTCCCACGAGAAAGCTGTCCAACTGCTTAATTCCGTCGCATTCCCTTATGAAGTTTCCGGCCATATCCAAGTCTAATCTCGCTCTTTAATGGGATAAAACGGAGAGACTTTTGAACTTTGTTCGGAGGACGATTTCGTCCTCTGCCACAGCCAGCGGCGCGGCCGCCAGACAACTATCTCTCTCTCTCTCTCTCTGCTGCCCTTTCCGCTGTCCTCTACCGCTCCTGTGCGTGAGAGGTTTGAGGTGCAAGGGGCAGCTATTAGAGGTGCGCAGAGGTGATGTGGGTGCTCAGCCCAGCTCAGCCCAGCCCAGTCGATATCTACCCGATTAGCTCCAGCTCCAGCTCGCCTTTCGCTCCTCGATGGCGCAGTAGGTCTTAGGCCACTTTGCCTGGCTCGGCGGGCCGCCTAATATGTGCCGGGTCAATATAATTCTTGTTTCGGCCAAGGACGTCACAATGAACCTGCACCCAGTTGCAGGTGATAAAAAATACAAGAGTTTGGCCGCCCCTCGTAACGATCACCTCCGCTCCCCCTCACTTGAACTGGTGAAGAAAATGGCTTTGGCTTTTGGGCTTAGATTTTGGTTGACGGTGCCTTAATACCTTCAAACGCCGACATAATTACAGAAAACGCATCCTACAGATAGTACAATCTGCCTTCAATTCAGATCCTAGTTGTAATTTTGTTTTTTGTTTTTTTACTGTTTTGTTTTAAATCTTCATTGCTCTTGAAAAATTTGTTGCACGGTTAAATGGAACTATGAAAATATAGCGGGCTGTGGCGGCATTAACACGTGTCATTTTTTTGTCCGAGCGGTAGTTATTTTCCGCTCTTTTTTATTTTTTTTCCATCCCTCCACCGC
The DNA here is from genome assembly GCA_029379305.1 of Frankliniella fusca. NCBI lineage: Eukaryota > Metazoa > Arthropoda > Insecta > Thysanoptera > Thripidae > Frankliniella > Frankliniella fusca. The sequence continues at coordinate 5,992 of JAHWGI010000410.1, forward strand.
CACCGGGCTGCACGCTTGCTAAACCTCCCGTGTCCAATTAATGTCCTGAAGGGTGTCGCCTCGCCGCTCACTCACGTGTCCGCCCATTTTCCCGTGCTCTCTTTCTCTCCCCCTGTCCCCCGCCCCCGCACTCATCAGCCCGCTGTTAACGCTTTATGGGGGACGACACCCAGCCAGCCTCCCGCATTTTGTCACCTGAGCTGCTTAGTGACGAAGAACGGGCGCACCAAATGCCTGTGCCAGCACAGCCCGTGCGCCTGCCTGGCTGCCTCGGCTCTTTGATGTAGAAATCTGAATTTCAAAGGCTTCTTTCTCTATGCGAGGCGGGCTGATCTAATGCGAGGGAGTCGGTACGGCTGGACTGAGCGCGCGGCACAGCACAACCCCACATGTATTGAACACAGAGCGAGATAAAATAAATAGGGGGAAAAAAAAAGGAATGGAAAAAAGGAAGCCTGGTGCCCGGCCCAATAGCGATAGGCGGGCAATAACGTGCTTCCGCGCGATACTTTCACAGCAGTGGTGTTTTGCTAACAAATTGCGCGATGGAAAAATAATTGAAGTGGTGCAGGTGGTGGCGGTGCGGCGTTTCACGGAGTCCAAGCGAGAAAGGTTTTTTCTTTGTATTAAAAAAATATATATTTGTAGAAATAGTATTGTTGCGCACACGCTGGACGTGAAGAACACTAGAGGATTGATATATTCATAACAGACAGCCCCTTACGTGTACTTGTGTACTTGAACGTTGCATGTACTTGAATTCAAGAATTAATTTGGCGCTCAATCCAATCCCAATGTCTATCCTTGAACTAAGAACATGCGTTTCATTCCAGCTCCAAAAGAGAGCGTTTTGAATACAATTTTGGGTTGACTTGAGCCAATAATACCTAAGTCCAATCGTACTCGAGACCATTAAGTCTTCTGCGAAGCACATCGGTTGTCCGAAAAAATTGTATAACACCTCAAATTCAATTTTTTAAAAGATATATTTAAAAAATTGAAAAATTGGTAGGCCCCTACCTAACTCGCAACCTGCGAGCCCCGCCTGCTTAACTTCGGAGTTCTGATGGGATCCGGTGTGTTCCAGGCGACCGCCACCCCGCGGGCACGAGAAGTCCTCTCCACTTCGGGGAGAGTCCCCGCTTAAGGCTGGCGGCCTGTCAGGCCCGCCGTACTACCCTATTTAAACAGCGCCTTGAAGCCGTAGGTAGCATTTCAGACCAACGACTGGGCACCACCGGACCGCATGACCGGTCAGTGGGAGGTAGAGGCAAGGCAGGACGATAGAGGGGGAGAAAAGCAGAAAGAGAAGTTTTTGCGGAAGAGTAAGCGTACGGTTGGTTAGACCTGTACTGACCCGCTCCCGCACAGGTCATGGAAAAGCTGTTTACTAAGGAGCCAGATTCATAGGCCTTACTTCCCCACGAGGGACCACCCCCCCGTGGCATGGGACGGAACTTCCTGACAACTCGCTTTCGCTGCCAGTGAAGAACCTACCTGGGAATTGAACCCAGGCCCCAAGTGCCGAGTCTCATGACACCCCGCGGCTTTCGTGGTACTAAGACCACTAGACCGTCGGCGATTCCACGAGGGAGCTCCGTTGAAATGGGGGGTTTGAATTCCACTCTAGGCTCCTGTCCTCGGAAAAATTTATACTAAGTAAGATTCGAACCTGGGTTCCGCGGCTCGCGGGACAACACTGAGCTGGCACGGCTACGACGCCACGGTACAAGACGCCTGCCCACTAGAGGTGACGCTGCGAAGAGCCGTAGTCGCTGACGAACCTGTCCCGTTGGCGTCATCAGGAAACCTGCTCTCCATGCAGCAACAGCCCGGCCGCGTGGCGACATTGGTATGCACATCGGCACCTTTAATAGCACTGGGTAGGCAGAGGTTCGAATACCGATCACAATTTCTTTTTTTCCCCTTATTCTTTAAGAAGCTTTTGTCTCTTTGCAGTTGCACGAAAGCACGCGAGTACAGTGGATAAAAAGAAAAAGTAGGTTATATAAATTAAGTCAAAACAAATCCACATTCCATATCGAGAGAAATTGTGACCGGTATTCGAACCATTCCTTCAATATGGAGTGTGGATTTGTTTCGACATATTTTTATAAAACCTACTTTTTCTTTTTATCCACTGTACTCGCGTCCCTTCGGGCAACTGCAAAGAGACAAAGCTTCTTAAAGAAAAAAAAATACACCTAGAAAATTTTCTAATTTTTCAAACTGTTTTTCAGTTTTCTTACGTAAAAATCGTATAGAAACAATCGTCTACTTCTATAAAGGGCCATTGTCGAGGAGGAATAAAAAACTTTCTGGCGAAAGCAATAGGCTCCCCTAACGGGGCCTAAAAAGAAAAAAAAAGTGATCGGTAATCGAACCTCTGCCCGCCCAATGCTATAAACGGCGCCGACGTGCGTGCGTAACAATGTCGCCACGCGGCCGGGCTGTTCCAGCAAGGAGAGCAGGTTTCCTGATGACGCCACCGGAACAGGTTCGTCGGCGACTACGGCTCTTCGCAGCGTCACCTCTAGTGGGCAGGCGTCTTGTACCGTGGCGTCGTAGCCGTGCCAGCTCAGTGTTGTCCCGCGAGCCGCGGAACCCAGGTTCGAATCTTACTTAGTATAAATTTTTCCGAAGACAGCAGCCTGGAGTGGAGTGGAATTCAAACCCCCCATTTCAACGGAGCTCCCTCGTGGAATCGCCGACGGTCTAGTGGTCTTAGTACCACGAAAGCCGCGGGGTGTCATGAGACTCGGCACTTGGGGCCTGGGTTCAATTCCCAGGTAGGTTCTTCACTGGCAGCGAAAGCGAGTTGTCAGGAAGTTCCGTCCCATGCCACGGGGGGTGGTCCCTCGTGGGGAAGTAAGGCCTATGAATCTGGCTCCTTAGTAAACAGCTTTTCCATGACCTGTGCGGGAGCGGGTCAGTACAGGTCTAACCAACCGTACGCTTACTCTTCCGCAAAAACTTCTCTTTCTGCTTTTCTCCCCCTGTATCGTCCTGCCTTGCCTCTACCTCCCACTGACCGGTCATGCGGTCCGGTGGTGCCCAGTCGTTGGTCCGAAATGCTACCTACGGCTTCAAGGCGCTGTTTAAATAGGGTGGTACGGCGGGCCTGACAGGTCGCCAGCCTTAAGCGGGGACTCTCCCCGAAGTGGAGAGGACTTCTCGTGCCCGCGGGGTGGCGGTCGCCTGGAACACACCGGATCCCATCAGAACTCCGAAGTTAAGCAGGCGGGGCTCGCAGGTTGCGAGTTAGGTAGGGGCCTACCAATTTTTCAATTTTTAAAAAAATATCTTTTAAAAAGAATTGAATTTGAGGTGTTGTGCCATTTTTGCGGTGCATTCTCCGACCATGATACACATTCCTTCTCCATTTTACCCGTGTAAACAAGGTCGGAAAAAATGCCAGGCACTTTTTCAGATTTGGGGGAAAGTATCAGGTCGGACAATCGAGCTGCATCGCAGAGGATGGCAGGCGACTGTAACGGTTCGTTGGGGACGGAGAAAACGAGGTCGGACAGAAAAATAACTATGACACCCCGACTGCCAGGTCGGAAAAAATGAGGTCGGACAAAAAGACACGTGCGACGGTGGCGGCCGCAAAAATCCCGAGGTCGGACAACCGATGTATACTCAGTATTCTGCGCTTGAAGTTTTTTTTTTTTCTCTGCACGGGACGATAAAGAACAAGCTTTTTTTGGGAGGGAACGTATGGGAGGGAAGGAAATATCAATCCTCACTCACCGAGCAGCTTGGCCTCCCGGTTGTCGATCTCCATGGCTATCCTGGGCAGCGGCTGGTGGCCGCCGCCGTGCTTGGAGGAGAGCGGCGCGTGCTCGGCGCGCTGCCGCTGGTGCTGCTGCAGGTGCTGGTGCAGGTGCTGCTGCTGGTGCTGCTGCTGGTGCTCCTGCTGCTGCTGCTGCTGCTGGCTGCTCATGCTGTCGGGCGGGCGGATGGTGGCGACGCAGCGCAGCGCCATGCTGCCGTCCTTGAAGTGCTGCGGGCCGACGCGCACCACGAGGCGCGCCTGCGAGCGCACCAGCCCGTGCGCCGACAGCTGCGCCTCGTGCGACGGGTCGACGGGCCGGTCGTTGATGTACCAGCGCAGCTTGGCCGCCGGGTAGCTCCGGTCCGACGTGCAGTTGACGCTCAGCGTGTCGCCCATCTGGTACTCGGGCCGCTCCAGCCCGGTGATCTCCGGGCCCTTCTGCGGCAGCGCTGCGCCCCGGCAGAGGAGAAATGGAAGTGTATAAGTCAGTCTCGAGGGAGGAATTAACTCTGAATTTTGGTATACAAATTTTGTAAATTTTGTGGAAATTTTTGTAAATTGTTATTGAATTTTTCTGAATTTTTGCTTGAATTTTACCAAATTTTTTGTAAAGTTTTCTGAAGTTCCCTAAATTTTTCTGAATTTACGAGGAGTTTCAAAATTTCAGAGTCAGTCTGCATGTGTATGCGGCCCCATTCGCCCGAGTCGAAAGTGCTCATAGCGAGGAGAGTTACGTCAATGAACTGCCAAACGAAAGTGCTCTCCTGTTCAGCACTTGTAAGCGTAACAGCTGTGCAATTTTGTGACTGTTTACTAGAGGCCCCGGATGGGTGGGTTCGGTGGGTCAGCGCTTGATTCCGTCTCTCGTGGGCTCTGAAAAAATGCATGCGTATACTTGCGAGCCCATCTGGCCCGTCTGGGCTGGTTTGGGCCGAGCGGAGACAGACGTCTACCCGTTGGGTTGGACTTGGGTCGGTTGGGCCGTGACTCAAGTTGTACGGGTCGGGCTGGTCATCCCGTGGGCCGGTAGGGTCTGGCTGGCACCCCCCTCCCCCCGCCCCCTCTCTCACACACACCAATCCAGCGTCCAGCTCTGTCCGTCCCGTCCGAGTGCCAGATCGGCTCGTCTTAGTGGCGCGACCCAGGCCAGCCCAGGCCGAGCCAGTCGGACCCAGGCCAGCCCATTCTTACCCACTGCGAGGCTCTGGGTCGTGTGGGTTGCTGCTGGCACTGCTCTTGGGTTGGGTGGGTTGGGTACGCGCGTAACACACGCTTGGGTCAGAATAAGTCGCCGAACCCACCCATCCGGGGCCTCTACTGTTTACCTCCACGACGGCTGTACACGTGTAAGTGTTCAACACGATAGTTGTGCATGTGCACTTGTAAAATATTCAAGTGCACAGTGCCTGCGCTGCGTTGAACACTGCAAGTGTATAGCTGTCGATTTGAAAACTTACAAGTGTAAAAGTAGCGAGTTAAACAGTTGCAATCGGTCTTCTGTGGTTTGAAAACCTCTACGTGTTTAACACCTAAAGGTGTTTAGTAATGGTACACTTGGCAACAATGTTATTAAGCCTCAAATTCTTTTTGTCAATGCAATCATTTAGCAAATATTTTTTGCTTTTAAAAAATAATAATTTTTTTCAGAAGAAGTCTAAAATATTTAATTCGAGTTTGTTTGTTTTTTTCGTTTATATATGACCGGATATTGACCTCGCCCCGCTTCAATGGGATTAAACGATAGTGGGCATGGGTAAACTCTGCCTCTGTAGCCTCTCTAGAGTGTAAGTGTAAAACGTGCCGTCCCCGTCACCTCTGCCCTACAGGCGCCCTCTTGTCGTCCTTTAAGCGACCTTGTGCGACATGTAGCTACCACTGCCCCCTCCGCACCAAGTAAAAAGGGACGTGTTCCAGGGCGCCTCGCCACGCCGCGCCCCACCCCGCACCACACTGAACCGCTTATTGCTTTTAAAACAGCCGCACGCGGTGTAATTAGAGTCGTTTACCTTTCGTGGGCCGAACCTGGCCGAACGCGGTGGTGCGGGGCGGGGCGGGGCGGGGCGGGGCGGCCGGGCGGTGACAAGGAATCCGTCCGTGTGGCGTGCAGCTGGGCGGGGCGGGGTGTGCGACCCCTACGCCCCACTCACCCCTCAACCCCGTCCCCTCTCGCACCCCCAATGCAGCAGTATATATTGTGAAGAAAACCGCACCGTAAATATTCCCCGCGACACACACATACGCGCGCGCGCGCACACACTCAACCACGCACTCATATATACATCCACACACACACACACACACTCACACACACACACACGTACGTTCGCACAGCGGCAGCAGACGCCATAGCCTCTGCTGCTGCTGCTCGAGCGCCGCCCGGGGCTGCAAATTCTCCGCACCACAGCGGGCAGGTGCTTGCTTGCGACCTTCAGCAGCACCCTCTGGAAGGCACCATACTCCACCCAGAGCAACCAACCCCTTCATGTCGCGCCCGGGTTCCTGCTCTGACGCGGCACCTGAAATTCGCCATGCCCTTGAACCTTCTTGAGGTCAATACGGACACCTGCGGGCCGCGGGGCTGGCATTAGGGCCGGAGCCACTCATCGGCGCGACGCCGGCCATCACCATGCCCGGTGCCTTCGCCAGGCCCGGCCGCGCCTACTTTGGACGCCCATTGCGCGCCCGCGTCGAGCAGCCCTCCACTTTGAGATTCCGGCTACCAAATTGCTGGGCATTGCGGCGGTAATTCGAGTAATTTGTAACGGAGAAAAAGTGGGCTCGCTCACCTCACATCGCACCTGGCCGCCCGGCCTGGCCTGGCCTGGCCCCACCCCGACCCCGACCAGTGCACTGTAAATACTTAGAGCGAGGGCTCTCCCCCGCAGCAAAGAGGAAATGGTACTGCACATTTGCTAGCTCGCGTAATGGCAAGGATTGTTTTATTTCTTTTTCTCCCTTTTCCGTTCGATTAGAGCAGTAGTTTTAAAATCTTACTGTGTTTGAGTGATGGCTTCGATGCCTCGTCCTTTTATCGAGTCAGGATTCATATCCTTAATCTCACTTCATATGAATGATATTTTAGATTCTCTCTTAATAACACTGGTAAAACTAAAGCTTAGTTGTTGTACGCCTTTTTGAAGCGTACCACACCTTACGCCCTTCTTGAAGTGTACAACCACGCTCCAAGGCGATTTCTCCCATGCATTTAGATAGGAGAAAAGGAGCGCACGAGCTCTTGAATGCTTGATTAAGGGCGTAAGGCCTCTTACGCCTCAAGAAAGGCGTACCAAAAAGAAAGGCTTTAGTTTTACCAATGAATAGCGAGGTTCCTAAACTATCACTTAAAAGGCGCAAGAGGAAATATCTCGCTCTTTTTAGATGAGTCATTCGACTCTTACATTTCGAATGTGGTATTGGCGAGCCGGGCCAGGTCAGGCCCAAAGGCTCAAAGTCAAGGGCGGGATTTTTTTTATCCTTCTTTATGATATTGACTTAAAACTTGTTTCAAAATCTGATTTCAAAGCTTTTCATTTGACGTCCTTTGCTCTCTCGTCCAGATCCGTAGCTTCATCCGACAGGCCACGATGGTGTCCCTGCGGCTGATCCAACCGCGGCCATCATAGGCTGGCCTCAACAAGGTTGTTTCGACCCTTTAGGGAGCAAGGGTCCCTGCGCCAGCAAGGCGTCACAAAAAATCAGACGAGCTATTACGGCGATCGCCTGTGTACATGCGTGCATGCTAATGTAGTGACCGCGGGCACGCTAGCGGGGCCCCAGCGCCGCCTCCTACAGGAGGGCCCAGGGCCCCCGAGGGGCCTCACCGGGGGCGCCCCCTCCAGTCTGCCCCTGCCCCCTCCCTTGCTATAACATCGCCCTTCTCCCAGTCCACGACCACATGCACGGCCCGCTTGAAAAGCTCTGAGCGTGTGTGTGTCAGAGAGAGAGAGAGAGAGACGGCTGCCGTACAGGAAATTCTCCCTTTTTTTCCTATTCGTGACCAGCCCCTTTGGCTTTAGTCGCTGTTAAAATATAAGAAAGAGAGCACAGCCAGGGCAATAAAGCAGAAATGTCGGGGTATCGGTTGGGCGGGGTAGGGGTAGAGCCGGACGGGGCGGGGCCACCGCTGGGGCCGGGTGGACCGGGTGCTTCGGAAAATATCTCGCATCGGCCCGCTCATAACCAGCGGTCACGCGTAAGCGTATTGGAATACAATAGCGGCAATATTGTGCGTACGTTCCTTTTATATATATTTTTTTAAAACAAAAAAAAAGTTACATCTTTGTATATTGTTGGACACTATCTGAAATATGATATATTTGTTGGTCCGGCAGAGGGGAACGGGGCTACAATATTATTTAGTCTTCCTTACGAACACGAACCCATCGGAATATGAGGGCTATACATTGAACTGTCCGTAAAACGATCTTGAGCGCGGGCGACAGCTGCGCTCAGCGCGTCCCTGGGCGTCGGTCGGTATTACGCGCGGCGCAGGTGAATTAGCCGCCAAGGGAAAAAAAAAGGCCGGTAGAATTTATGCGCCCTACTCAGAAAACTCAATTTTCTAGATTTCTGCAAAGTCGACGAGGAGGGAGCGCGGTCGACTCGCTTGGCTGACTTTTTCGACCGCCTCAACCTCTGTGCTGGCGCCAAGTTTCCGTGAAAACGCTTTAGCGATAGCGATGGCCCGCTTGCTGACCTCGTAGTGGAAATGTGTTTCCCTTACATGAGCTTGTATTTTTCATTATATGTATATAGAAATGGTGGTGGTTGTGTATTAGCGGTGAAATGAGGAGGACAGCAAAATCTGCGCGCATTTGTGCGTTTTGGCGACTACTGCCTCGTTTGTCACTCTGGGCTGAAAGAAGCGTGTACGTATATGTGGGTGCGTTGTACACGTAAAAGGGGCAGTTGTCGTACGTGGTCTTTCTTTTTTTTTATTCTTTTTTTTCTTTTCCTGTTTTTTTTTGCCAGTCGTCGGCGGAGTGTCGGCGCTGCGACACGCACTGATTAGGAGCGAAACGCCCTGTTGTCATTAATCACTCGACGAAAGCTCCACGCTCCATCACGCACTGAGGCATCACACACACACACACACACACACACACACACACACACACACACACACACACACTACGGCAGCCACCCTACGTTCCCCCAAACACTCACACATATTAGGGCTTTCCAGAGTTTCAATATGCGACGCTCGGCGTAATAAACGCGCGCGCACGGAAAGACAAAGCGCCTGCAAACGCGTATCATATCGCGCGAGGCCAACAACAATAATTACACCGCGAAAGTCTTACGGCTTTCTGCGCATTTCAAACAGATGAAAATAACTACCAACCACGTCTGTTTCGTCAGCAGGTACTCACCGACCACCTCGAGGCGACCCTCGCCGTGCACGGACTGGAAGGACGGCGCCTCGGCCGACACCTCGCAGCGGTAGGTCCCCGAGGACTTGAGGTTGACGTTGCGGAGCACGACCCGCCGCTCGTCCGAGCTGTGCCTCTGCAGCAGCGGCAGCAACAACAACAAGTGAGTCGAGTCCCTCCCAAGGCGTTGCTGGCGTTGCGGTCCGCTCTAGGCCCTTTGGCTTTGCGGCCGTATGGATGGGCTAATTACAGACATGTCGTGCGGGGCGGTGCGGCTGCGGGGCGCGCGTACGGCCGATGAGGCATTAGCAGCCGGGGGGGGGGGGGGGCTGTCAAACGGGAAAGGGGCCGACCCCACCCCGCCCGACTGTGAGCACCATCACTTGATTCAATTTGCAGCGCCAATACGCGAGTAAGCTGCCCGCCCCGCCCCAACCCTCGCCGCTCCATGCGCGTGTGCGTCTGTGAGTAACCGACACAATATTGGTGAAACTTTTTTTTTTTCCACCCGCGTTGAATTGAGGGTTTGGGATATTGTAGGGGAGAAAGGGCAATGTGGTCAGGTCGACTAAATGGGGAGAAAAGGGGGGGGGACAAAGTGATTGCCTTCTCCATCACACTACTTTTAAAAAGTAATGCGACACGCGTGACGCCGATTGGGATGGGACGATCAAGCTTGATCACACCAGGTGATGCGACCTAAATTTACGCCGCGACATGTGATGCGACGCCTGCTCCACACGGTGAAAATAGTTTCTTGTATTTCGCAAGATCTGTCTTGGATGTCCATTGGTATGCTCCATAAGATCCAAGAAAGATCTTGAAATACAAGAAACTATTTTTACCCTGCAGGGTGTACGGCGTTATACGGAGGTCGCATCGCAGACGTGACTAAAACTACGATCGCACGATGCATGCGGCCATGAGACCTAAGCGGGGAGTCACACTTGCATGTGTGGCACATGTCACGTTAGTCTCTCCAGTAAGGGAGAGTGGGGCACCAACTGTCAGGGGCACATACTGTCAATGCGCTGGCCTGTCCAGACCGTTCAGTTTCTCATCTAGCTTTTCGGTGAAATTGCAACGTCTTGACACTTGAACTTGAATGCCTGAGATCGGTGACCCGAGGTTGACTGGTTTGGAGGCAAGAACCAAGTGAAGTTTTAATGTATGTAAATTTAGGTATGTTTCCATATTTTCAATCTAAATAATCACCTGACACGCTCTTCTGGCGATCATTTGGGTCATAACGAATATTGTGTTTCATTCTTTACTACTTCTCGAATATATTGAGATATTGTCCCGATCCCGGTATGACCTGGCACCCTAACAGGAGGGCGTGTCTGAGTAGACTGCAGTTGGGGCAGGTCCTGTCAGTGCTTCTCGGGGCACATATTGTCACACTAAAATTGACATTTCAGATTAAAAAGGCTTACTGTAGTTGTTCTGTACGGTACACCAGCGACCTACAGACTACTGGTAAATGTCAACATATATTTAAGTGTAATTTTCATTAATTTTCGATTATGCTCTAAAAAAAGCTCTCAGAAAATGTGGTTTTGGTACTTTTCGGAGCAAAATGTTTTGTATCATTTCTTAACGATAAAAACTGCCTCTGAAATGAAAAAAATTGTTCGAATTCAATCATAGCACGTCATTGATTACTGTGAGAACTCTAAAATTAATTTTTTTATAACGCGCGACCCATTTACACCAGCTGACAGTATGTGCCCCACTCGGGGCACTAACTGTCAATTTGCAGAGGTTGCTCTCTGTGTTTATTTCGCAATGCATGACAAAACTTTTATTGAAGGTCTCAATGTTTTTAATTTCCTGAAGGTCCAATAGAGGTATATCAACCCTCAGAACTTCAATGTCTCCACAACTCAGCCTTCTAGAACGGTTTTAACAAAAAGTGGCAGTATGTGCCCCACTCTCCCTTAGCTGCTGATGTACCAGGAAAAGCCATATCCCGTGCGCGCCTGATGCCTCCCCCCCCCCTCTCCCCACCCCAATTCCCATGCGCTTTCCACTCAGTTGGCATTCATTTTTCATGGACCGGACATCCATTAGCGGTCCTTTTAATCAGAGCGCGTGCTAGGTTCCCCGTCCGCGCCTGTCGTTCGCGGACTTGAGGGAAATACTTGTGCTAGTGCTCCCGTGTTTTAGAGTCTGCAGTTCTACATTTGCACTTGCAAAACAAGTGGAAGGTTGCTGCTCTTTTTCTGGCCGTACGACTTTTTTCCCCGCACACATTTTTGCCCGTGACAAATTCTTTGTTCCCCCGCTTGTGGCTGCGCCACTCGCGCACTTTGCAAAACCATGGCAATATTTGTATCCAAAGGTTTGAGAAATGTGCTCCGTTTGCTGACCTACCCTAATATGAATTGTCCGTCGCAAACAAACAATAAGTGTCGGAAAAAAGTTCCGTCACCTGGAATTTTGCGGCAACACTTGGATATTTCTATCGCGTGAGGACGGGGGGAGGGGGGGGGGACTTCGAAAGATCATTGGATGGCCCCCAAAATATCATTTAAATTAAAAAAAAAATCAAAAATAAGAAAAAAGATATTAAAAAAAAACGAAAACTCAAGAAAAAATTAAACAAAACCGAAAGAAAATTGGAATAAAAAATTAGAAATGGGGTTTAATTGGGTTTATGGTCAAAATTTAGCAAAAAGCAACCGAAATTTTTCTTGAAAAATCAAATTAAAACAAAATTACGAAAATATACAAAAGTCACAAAACAACCATAGTACGATAGTATTATCTGGTATTACTGTACGAGTGATCCCGCCTCCTCTCATCGCACTCACATCGACGTAGACGCCGTCCACCTGGTACGAGTGCTTCTGCATGGCGGCGCGCGGCACGTAGCGGTAGATCTCGTCATCGTCCTTGTACCACTGCACCGAGTAGAGGCGGTCGCCGCCCAGCTCGTACTCGCACTGCAGGGAGGCGGTCTCGCCGCGCAGCAGCACTGGCGGCACGCTCACGTGCAGCAGGCGCAGTCCCGCGCGCGCGCCTGCAACAAGACCGTCACAATCAAGGAGCGGCAAAGTGGCACGCGAGGTGCTGCTCACGCCAGAAAGCATTTGGGAATTATACGCTGATTGTCTGGGTGAAATAACTGTATCACATTTTGTGGGGTTTTCGTATTGAAGAGAAAAGGGTCGAGAGAGCGCGGGTGAGTCGTGCCGCGCCGTCGCGTCGTCTCCTGTCGCCTTATCCCTGTGAGAAAAATATTCGCAAATTTACGATTTTCTTCATACTCGACGATTACGACACGAAGTCGTAAATCTCCGACCACGGAGAGCAAATTATTGACCGTTGAAGAAAACTAAGTCGACACATGATGTCAAAAAAAAAAAAAACAACATGACTATATAACTGGAAGTCGTAACTTCACGACATTTGTCATGGAAATTTTTTCTTACGACTATTTTTCACAGTGATGGTATAGTGGGTCAGCCCTTGATCGGGCCTCTATATCCTATGCCTTGGCCTGGTTGGAATGGCAGAGCCTGTATCGAGTTAATGTCCTTGATGTCTCCGCGCTCTGCAAACAGATGTCGCGATTACCACTCCTATCATCTCCGTTTTTGGCGTTTCTCACTCACACACACGCACACGCACATCGCTCTGCCCTCTCCCGGCGTAGAGCAGCGGGGCCTGTCATTACCGCCGCCCCCTCACCCCCTGCCCTCTACGCGAGCCACCATCACCGGCCTCCTCTTCCATATTTCTCATGAATATTATAATAGAATTTCCATTTCGCTTTTCCCTTCGCTTTTTTCGTTAAATGTAACGAGGGCATTGCAGGGGTGATGGTCTACGGGGCATGAAACAGTAAATCTTGTAAATACCAGTGGCTGCATCTGAAAGATATTTAAATGGTGCTTCCTGCCGCTGTGATTGTGACGCCATTAAAGGCTTGCGAAACACGATATTGCCCCGCTCCGCCGAACTGGAATGCGACCGCGACGTGAAGAGGAGGCTACTAAAAAAAAAGTCATTTTTAATCAATTTTCTTTGCCCTCGCCCTTTGCCGGCTCGTAATTCTTTTCTCCTCCAATCTCTAGCGGTCGCTGTCGTTATATTCACACCGTCTCATCTTCGTTTTATTCCTTTTCAGCAGGCCTCTTATCCCCGCAACGCCAACCCTCCCTCGCAGCAGCTTAATTCCACCCCCTCCTCCAATACTCTCTCTCCCACCACCCCACTTTGCCCTCCAGTTTTTGCCGCGCACCAAATATGACCACTAAACTGAGGCAATAGTGTCGGCCTTGCTCTGATTTGAACAGCGCCGCCCTGTCAAGGGCGTAAAGGCATCGTAAAAACGGGCCATCACGCGACGCAATAAACCTCAAGTGATAATAAAGTCATACTCTGGCGCGCGGTAAGTAGAAATCAATGCTCCTTACTGATAGCGAGCAGCACTGGTGCTGCTGGTGTATTTGCGTGCGTAGCTGCACTGTAAAAAAAATTTCATGACATTTTCATTACATTGTAATGAAGCAATTTTCATTACAATTTCATGACAATGTAATGAAATTTTCATTATTTTTATGTAATGAAAATTAATGACACGTGTCATTAAATCAAAGACACACAATTAATACGGAAATTTCTTCCAACAACTACTCCTCTAATTTAATTTTAGTCATGCGCAGTATGAAAATATGTAGAAGAGGGTATCATGTTGAACCATCGTCCTCCGCAGAGGGTTAGTATAGATCAAGAGACTCGAACGCTTCAAAGTCTGACACTGATCAAAAAAATGAAGGACGCACGTGAGGATTTCATCGTCCTCTACGTCGTAAGCACCGAAAATAGGCAGTGGAGGTCATCTCGCTGCCGTTTCTGGTCAGCCGCGCGCAAGAAATTCCATTCAGTTACCGTAACTCCATCTAGCGGCAGAAATCAATACTACGTTATGTCATGAAAATTTCCGTAAAAGTAATGAATTTACAGATGATATGAAATTTCAGAACAGAGTAATGAAATGATCATGAAATTTCATTACACTGTATTGAATTTCAGTGTGTCATGAAATTTCATAACACTTTTATTAAAATTAATCTACAAAATGTCATTAAATTTCAAACAATTTTAACAGTGTGGGCGGGGCCCGGAGGGGCAGGGTGAGGTCGGGGGTGGGAGAGGAGAGTAGCGGCAGGTACACATCATTTAGCCGCTCTAACGGCGCAGCTTTTTAATGCGCGGAGATGGTGTTTTCTCAGTAATAAAAATCGACTTTTCCAGTGGGAAGTTTGGTTCCGGGCGTGATGGGGAGATACGCCCATTTCGCTTACCGCTCCTCGCTCTTTTTTAAAATTTTATTTTTCACTATTATTTAATTTTTAAGTGCCCGTAAGTGATATCATCGCCCGCCCCCCCCCCTGCCCCCTCCCAAAAAGAAGGCGCGCGCGGTTTAGGAATCAATAAAGTATACTTAAACGGGGAACTTGGCATCAAGTTTCAGGAGTTGAGGTGATTGAACGTGCTTATGGCATGGCTCGACCCCTACAAGATTCGGCCAGATCCGCGGATCTAGGTCGACCCATGTCACGTCACGTCGGTGCTTGTCAGCGGGGCGGTGAGTTCGGTGCAGTGGTCCAGCAGCAGCTTCTCGGCGGGCCCGCGCGAGCTGTCCGGCCCGGCCCGGCCCGGCCCAGCGGGGACTACGAGGAAAATAGCGGCGGACCGGCGGGCGAGGCGCAGGGGAGCGACGCCGCGGGGCCACTGTTAGGAAATGTCAATGGGGTTGGCTTGCAGCGCGTGACCTATGGGGGACCCTCCGTGCCTGAAGTGCAGCCTCATCAGAGGCGCGCGTGCAGTGCGAGACCAGACCCGCGCAGCGAGAAAGTCTACAATTCGTCGAAAAATGTTTCTCCTTTCTTTCTTTGTGGTGTGGAGTCAGCGGACATAATCACCCCTATAGACATTTGGCTGGGCTGGATACTGTGAAAATGTTTGGCGTGTGCGTCTGCGTCTGGTCTAGTGAGATGACATTTTCGTGCGCGGAGAGCGACATGCGCGAGCCGAGAGGGAAAGACGAGAGAACGGTTATATGATGGACTCGGCCAGAGCAGACTGACTCGAAAACTCGGTAAAGCTTTCGCAGTCTCGCTCGTATAGCAGCGCGCGCGGGGAGCAGGAGGGGGAGGGGCTTCTAGCGAACGAGTCTGGGGAAGTTTCGGACGGTGCCTCCGTGCCCCGCCCCGCCCCACCCCGCCTGCGCACACCAGCGCAGCGGCGACTCGAGTTAAAAAATTATTGGATACGACTTTCGGCACCTTTTGATGTGGGGAAAGAATTTGGCTGCGGCCGGCCGGGCCCGCGCCCGCACCGGACCGGAGGCAGGCGGCCGCGCTTGGTTACTGACCTGTTGAGGCGCGCCGGGCCTGGCCTGGCGTGGCGTGGCGGGGCGTGGCGGGGCGTGGCGGGGCCGGGACGGGCGTGGCGTGCCCGGGAGGTCAAAAGCCTACTTACTGCAGCGCAGCAAAGGGTGGGGGTGCCGAGCTAACGGCTTACGGTCCCGGAATGGAGCCGGGCCCCTTAAAAGGGCTCCAATGCCCTTTCTGTGGGGGTTGCGTTGGGCACAGGACGCCCACCGGTCCGAGCGGAGCGCCGGGCGGGGCTACGCAGAGCGCGCATGTTCTTTCTCTTTCCCTCTCTTTTCGCGTGTCTGAAATAAGGGAGTAAAGATTTCCGGCCGTGAGCAGGGTGTTACGAGCCGTGGCGTTGCGTGGGCTGGGTGGTAGTGGCAGTTGGCAGTGGCCGGCGGTGGCCTGTGGGAGAGAATAAAAGGCAAAAAAATATGGGAAACACTGTCACATAGTCCGAACTTAAGAGCAGCGATACGTATTAGTGGTCAAAACTGTTTAAAACTCCAAGCGTTTCAATTTTTTTCTTGATAAAACAGTTCGTTCCATCACTCGATTCAGGAGCGTAGACACGGTTGCCGATTTGCAGTGATTACCAATAGTTTTTAGTAAAAGTTTCGAAGAATATTTTAAAATTTATGAAATGTTTTGCATCTGTTAATGAGCATGAAAATCAAC
Organism: Frankliniella fusca; assembly: GCA_029379305.1. Classification (NCBI taxonomy): domain Eukaryota; kingdom Metazoa; phylum Arthropoda; class Insecta; order Thysanoptera; family Thripidae; genus Frankliniella; species Frankliniella fusca. Next base: position 22,209 of record JAHWGI010000410.1, read on the forward strand.
GAAACATGGAACTATCGGGATGTGATTAATTACCACTAATTATCGGGCAGTACACAAGATTACCAGAGCTGGGGACCCGGTGGACCCCTACCCCTCTGCTCTTATCTTATGGCGAGACTTATTGCTTTTGATAGGACGAAAATCGGTCATGTGTGTGTAAGAGTAAGTTGCTGTTTACAGGTCACAACACTTGAACTAAATCATTAAATGTGACGTTATTGGATCAGTGCGCCCGGCTTGCGCACGAAAGGAGTGGAGTGGTATGGGGTTAACAATCGTAGTCGACCAATCATATAGCCTCCCCGCCCCCGCTTCAGGTGATCGGCCGCCGGACAGCGTGCCGTAGGGCATGAAGAAGAGCCCTTCAGACCCGATAAGTATTTTAAAGTCCCTTTTCCACTTTGCCCGGCCCAGCCCGGCCCGGCGCGGAGAGCGAGAGCCCTGAGCCCTGACCGGCCGAGGCGATAGGCGAAAGCGTCAATTTCTCACGATAATGGCTCGGCCCGCTGCGGGGCTGGGCTGGGTGGGGCCGTGGCGCGCGGGGTACACGCGGCCCCGCCCGGCCCCGCCCCGCCCGGCCCCGCCCGGCCCCGCCCCGCCCCGCCCGGCCCCGTCCGGCCCCGCCCGGCCCCGCCCGGCCCCGCCCGGCCCCCAGCCGCTGCTCTGCTGCAGACGCTGACGCCAGGGCTGCTGCTGCGGCGGCGGCGGCGCCCTGGTGGGCGACGCGCCCGTTTGATGCAGCCCCGAGCCCCATTTGCATACATCGGGGGGGGCTCTAATCACCCTCGAGACTGCTGCCTCCAGCGCCCGTCTGACCTGTTACTCCCTAAAGAGTCGACGACGGGGGGGCTGGGTGGTGATGGTGGCGCAGCGTTGCAGGCAGCCTCTCCTCTCGCCTGCCGAGCGATTCCGAAGATCGCTTTCATACCTCTGTCCTCGTCGCACTCATGGAGCACTACCATGGCCAGCATAGGGCACCGCTGTTGGTGCAACAAGGACGGAGGGATGAGAGCGATCTTCTGAATCAGTCGGCTGCCCACCCCAACCCACCCCGCCTGCATGAACAAGACGGGCCACTGGGCCAGCGGTGTGCAGGTGTGCGTGTCCTCTCGAGCTGCTATACTACTACGGCGCCTCCGCGACCCCCTGCCCTACCCTGCCCTGCCCTGCGCGACTGCCTTTGCCTTTCCCAGACCTCGGGGCGAGAATGTACATCACGGGGACCTGCGACATCGGAAAGCGCTTTGGAGGCGACGCACCGGCTGAGGCCCCGCCGCGCGCCGCCTCGCTCGCCCGGCCGGGGACGAGGCCGAGGCCGAGGCCGGGGGGCGCAGGCGCAGAGCAACGCTGGGCAGGGCAGGGTGCACGGGTGCCGGGGGGAAACGAGGACAGCTCTATGAAGAGTGAAGACTCGGCGCTGCGCACATGCTCCCCGCACTGCAGTGGGGCGCGGCGCGGGGCGGTGAGGGGGAATACCGCTGTTACCGCCTGGGATTCTTCATCCGATATGGATTATACGCACGGCCGCATGGACACGATAGAGCGCGAATTTTAACGTGTTTTTTGTTGTTGTGAATTTTCACTTGAATCTTAACCTAAATATTTGTAAAATTTTCGAAATTTTTGTGATTTTCTTACTATTTTTTTTCTGAATTTTTCTGAATTACGAGGTGTACAAAGATTTCAGAGTTGTTTCCGCCTCGCGTAAGCACCATATTTGACACGTGACGAGATGGACTGTTTAAAGCTGTCTACTGACACGTGCCAGAAATAATTTTCCTGTGAAGGTCTCGGTATTGTTTTCAGAAAGACTACCGGTTTTGTGTGACGCATGCGCCGATAGCAATTTGCCATAAATTATTTCCATGATTCACAATTTTGAACTTTCTGCACGACTTCCCAAGAACAAAGGAGCCGAGCCCAGATCATGATCACCTTCATCAGTTCGCCGCCATTGTCCTCTAACACTATGTTTTATCTGACGATGCGACACTTCACCAAAAAAGGTTGCTGCGGGAAATAGCTACCGAAAAGTGCTTTCTCGAATCAATCGCGGGAACCTCACGGGAAAAAAAAAGTTCGCTGTTCGGAGCGCTTTGGAATGAGTCCTCGAAGGGGACGACGGCGGTGGTGGTGTGGGGTGAGTGACAATCTGGAAGTGGTCAGCGGAAAGCTCGCATCGATTTTGTGATTAGAGCGACCCAACCTGCTGTCGCAACTTTGTGATGGGTATGGACTGTATGGACACTTTTCGCCATTGTTTGTGGCGGGGCGCTGATGCCCCATAGGGTAAACAGTGTCGGACGATCGCTTTAGTCGTTTGAAAGTGTGAGTATAGTCTGTGTCCGTCACCGCGCTACTCACCCGGGTGGAGCAGCAGCACCAGCCAGACCTGCAGGAGCGCGATCCACCTCCGGAGGGAAGCCGTCGCCATGGTGGTCTCCGGGTCCGGCCCCGCCTCAGGACATGGCGGGCTGTCGCCGCCTCACATCGTCGCCGCGCCAATTAGACCGTGTTTTTGTTGTCTTTATTAAAAAGAGAAAAGAAGAGAGGAGGGATAATTTTGTCGCGGGGTTAATCCGAGGCGATGAGAGGGAGCTACGGCGGGGGGCATCCGGGCGAAGTCATCATCTGGAACAGAAGAGGAGGGGCGGATGGGCGGGTCAGACATGGTCAGGCATTTCATTACTTTTGTTTTCCAAAGCCGCGCTGCTGTGTATATCCCCGAGACCCCGCCGGCCGGAGCCAAAGGGCTTCCGTGCTGAGGGCTTGTCCTTCCGGGCGGCCACCAGTTGTAACAAATTTTCGGAAAGTTTGCAAAATAAACGAGACAAAAGAAAATATATTGCTAATTGGCTCATGGCCACAAACCCAATCAGTGCGCAATTAGGGAAGGAAGATTGAGTCTGCCCCTGGCAGAGACGAAGGGACAGAGGCTTTGGTGATGGAAAAGAGGGTAAGAGAGAGACAGGGAGGGGGGAAGGAAAAATAAAAAGAGAGAGGGAGTCAAAGATGCGACGACGAATCTCCATCACAATGCTTTCTCTTTACTTTGCGCGACGCAGGCCAAGCCTCTGACATGCCTGTCTGTGGACCGAACCTGCTGTCGTCCACGGCTTCAGAATTTTTCCTCCCCTAGAGATAATTTACCAAGCTCATTTAATTATCTGGTGGAAAGATGATACTCGCTATCGATAGTTCTATATTACCAAAAACGACGTTTTATTTTCTGTATAATCTTCTTAAAGGAACAGAATTCTAATGACAGTGCCACCGTGCGCGGTGCAGTTTCGAATAATTGGCCCCCTTTTTTTTTGTAGCACTCGTTATTGAATTGGAGTACCCAAACAGCCTAATGACCTGGCTGGCGTCCAGGCGATATCAAGTAAGCTCTCAGTGCTCCTCCGAACCATCCCCCAGTAATGGCCGTGTTCGGGGAGGAGTAGCGTCCTTATTAGCGGCGCCTAACGAAAGGCGGTGGCCGTCTCGGCCGGACCAGACATTCACCTTCGCGTTCGTCAAACCGACAGTGATGCGGATCGGCAGTGAGCAGCGACGGTGACGCAGCCTGCCTACTTGCCTTTTTGTACATAAGTTTGATATTGCCACCTTTTGGTGGTGTAGGCACATCGGGTGTTCCAGAGAACATATTGTAAAATATGCGAGACTCCCACTCCGAAGGGAAAACAACTCTGAAATTTTTCTACACTTCGTAGGCCTAATTCTCAAAAATTCAGAAAATGTCTAGAAAATTCAGGAGAAATTTACAAAAAATTTGATAAAATTCAAGTAAAAGCTCAAAACACATTTTTTTTTCAAAAATTCACAAAATTTGTACACCAAAATTCAAAGTTGTTCCGCCTCGGTCCACCCGCTCCTGCCGTGGGGCAGTGTGGCCCCTTGGGTCAGCAGATTCACAACAGTGGACTGCGTCGTGAAGGAAAATCGAGCCGTACACAAACAAGCTATCATCTTTTAAAAATTCACTCTGAATTTATTTGCTATAATTTTGAGTTGCCTTAAAATTTCGCCGGCTGTGTGTTCGCCTCAGCGATAATCTCTCCCCGCTGCTCTGCTGGCCGGGCTCCGCGGGGTGTTAAACTTTTGGTGAGGTCTACCTCTCTCCCTCCTCTCTCTCTCTCTCTCTCTCTCTCTCTCTCTCTCTCTCTCTCTCTCTCTCTCTCTCTCTCTCTCTCTCTCTCTCTCTCTTGGTGTGAATACCTCAGCCCCGGGCTTGACGGGTGGGCGGGGCCCCCGCCAGGTTGGCATGGTGCCAAGTGACCCCCGTCCCGCGGCCCGCCCCGCCCCCGCCCCGCCCCGCCCTCCTCCCCCCGCGCCCATTTTCTCCTAAAAGCTCCTCGATCATACGCGATTACACACTCAGGACTCTTTATCGCCCAAACTGCTTACTTCAGTTGGATGAAGTCGCGCGTGGGGGCTTGATTAGGCTGCTCCCCCCCCCCACCCCCACCCCGCAGGGCGCTGTCAGGCAAAGCGTTGGTGGAGCGTTGGCCCTGTGAGCGTTTTCTCGTCGTGCGCGTCGTTAATGTGACACGTTTGACACGTCATCGCCACGCACGCCACGCCCGATCTGGCGGCGACATGTAACACGACGCTGAGCAACACGTATTTTTTATTTAACCCTCGCGAGCGTTCCTTTGGCCGCGCGCACGCATTCTCTCTCCGCTCTCTCTCTCTCTCTCTCTCTCTCTCTCTCTCTCTCTCTCCTCTCTCTCTCTCTCTCTCTCTCTCTCTCACTCTCTCCCTCCCTGTCTGTCGCTCTCCCTCCCTGTCGCTCTCGTTCACCTTCGACAGGTCACCGCTCTAGGGCCGCAGCGTCGCGCCCGGGGTCACGCTGCTGAGGTCGGCTTATTGATGGCAGCTCGGTCCGACCCGACCCGGGCCGGGCCGGGCTGGGCAGGGAAGTCCTCTCCGCCCCGCGCGGCCCCGCCCAACTAGACAGGCCTACACGTAATGTTCCACGCCCGCTATCGCCTCGCTACCCTCGCCGCTCCCCTCTATCTCTCACTGACTCTCTCTCTCTCGCACGCGCTAACGCTCGCTTTTTGTGCGAAATTGCCGGAAATGAAATATGAAGCACCTGCCGATATGCGCCTTTTCTTTTTACTGAATCATCATTTGAGATTCACCCGCCGTCTCGCCGCCGTTCCTCTCCCAAATCGCCTTGGTCCTCCTGCTCACTCGCTCGCTCCCCACCATCCCTCGCTCTCGCTCTCTCCGAGGCGTCAAGTTGGATCTGATTAAAATAATAAAACGGGACTGGTAATGAGGCGGTCTCCTAGCGCTCCCTGGCGGCGGCTTGTCGAAGCAGCGGCGCTGGCGTGGCGGCCTCGGGCCGGGCCGCGGGCCGGGCGCGCCTGGAGGGTGGGCGAGAGCGTCCCTCCTTATCGCGTGCACTTATCACGTGATTTACAGCTCCCGCTGGCGCCTTCTAAATCATAGGACCGCGGGCGGCATCGGTCTCAGGTAGGTCGGTACTTGCTACACGTAGAACTAAGTAACACGCCATACACGCCGCGTCCTGCAGACTGACAAAAATTTCCGAAGTTTTCACCTTGTCGACATTTTTTTTTCCCAATTGAATTTTCCTCTCCGGAAGTAGAGCCCTCCCTCCGTCGCACCGGCCCGTCTAGATTAACTGTGATGTAATGTGGGCGCCACGGCTTATCGCACGCGGCGAAGTTTCGCACAATGAACACAGCCTGCCGACAAGTAGTGTGCTTTCCCGCCGCGCTCCTCTGCGCCGCCGGCTGGTGTTGTGTAGACTGCCTACATTCATCTGCGGATTCACATGGGGTGTCCCTTTTCCTTGCAGTCTTGGTCTGCGATGTTTGACGTTACGCTGTTCCATGCCTGCTTGCTCTTATCGTCCTGCCACGTATGCCGAAGGTAAAAGAAATTTATTAACGTTTGGTTTAGAATCAAAATTTTGTTTTCCTTTCTCGTGATTTTTTCCGACAATGCATGGCTTATAAAAATACAATTTCGATGGGAAAGCAATTAAGGAGCTTTGCCCCTTTCTCAATCGAGTTGAGTAAGGCGAGATGCCGCCCTATCCATTACCTTTCAGGCCGCCTCAAGTTAGTCTCCAGACAGCGGATGAGGGATCCTCGGCCGCAGTGCTCCGCCCGCTTCGCATCTTTCTTCCTCTTATTCCTACTTTTATAATCCCTTTCCGGGGTTTCGCGTCGACATCCCTCCTCCTTCTCGCCCTGCTCCTCTACCCGCACCCGGGCCATCATCATCTCCCAGACCCAACATTACTCTCTGCGCTCCTTTGGCATCGACTGCTTTAAAAAAATGCATTTCCCTGTGAGTGAATCTTTTTCTTTTAAGTAGGCTAATATTTGAAAAAAAATAAAGGATGTTTACAATTTCTGTTTAGGGCAGCACGGCAACTGTGTTTTGAAGTGACACTCGGCGCACTCAGCGAGGGCGGGCATTCCGGCGATATAACGTCATTGGACATCTACAAATGAGATTTGAAGTTGCTCCTGCAGTGGGGAGACCCCTGCCCTGCGCGGCCCCGCCCGCCGCCGCCCGAGCCCTGCCCCAATCGCCCCACCCCGCTCGGCCCCGCCCCGCCTGCTGTGCAACATAACTGACTTGGACTCATATCTCTTGTCGGGGGCACTTGTGAGTTTGGGGGCAGAGACTCAATCTTATTGCCAATTGAGTGATGGACCGTTGGGCCTGCTACTGCCCGTGTATGCCCCCTTTCCTACACCCGCGATGTTCCTTTCCCCCCGGCCTCGTCGCGTGCACGGCATTCCCCAGGAATCGCAATATCTTTCCCCACATTTCCAAAATAACGACTTGCTTTTGGCTTTGCGGCAAATAAGCTGCTCTGCGCCGTGTGCCATTTTTTTTCTCTTAAGCTATTTTTTTTTATCTCCTTGGCGCCGGGCTGGAGTGGTTAGAAAATGAGAGTTTGGTTGCGAGGGAGAAGGGTAGCTCAGCTCGGCTCGCGACGTGAAGTGCACAGGCCGCATTACGCTTTACGAGTACGAGGCGAGGGGGGAGCCGAGCCGAGCCAGGGGAGCGTCGCGTGTAAGGCGACCGGGTCACTCGAAATCCGTCGGGTGGGGGTGCGGTGCGGGTGAGGGGTGCGGGGCGAGGCCCGGGCCGGATCTCTTCCGGCACGCTGGCCAGACGCAACAACGCGGTCCACTTGAAACAAAATTATTGTTGTACTGCTGGATTTAAGGACACTATTCTTTACATTATTCAATACGTAATCTTTTTTTTTATTTGTAAAACAAAAATGTTTTTCATCTTGTTTCTAATCGATATTGTGAGGCCAGCCCTCCCTCCCTCCTGCATGGTGTGCATATTGGGTGGTGCTCGTGCCTTTCCACCTGGCAGACTCTGGATTGTGTTTCAGACAAGCCACGCGGAAAATCAAAATGGTACGAGAGTAAAGGCCGGTTAGTGATTTTGCCCCAAAGCCATATATATGTTTTATGTTGTTGTTTTTTCCCCCCCGTCGTCTCCAGATATTTCGTTAGGATCACGCCACTCGCACGGCGTCCAGTGGGGTTGTTCTAAGGGGTCGACGACCGGCGGGTCTGCAAGGGAGAAAAAGGGAGAGAAAGAGAGACGTAGGCTTACGGGGGGGAGGGGGGTCGGCTCAAGATTCCTTTCGTCGTCTCCCCCGTAAGAGCTATCGCAGATAGAGCGGCCGTATTGCTCTCGGAACCTGTCGCTGAGCCGCTCGGCCTGCCTGCCTGCACTGCTTATCCCGCACCGAGGTAATAACCTAGGCCTCTGAAGTTTGGTGGATCCTCCATCCTTTTCGAAAATCAAGTTAGTCTTCCCGCGGTGGTCAAAGGCAGATGGGATATATTGGTCCGTTTAGCTCGCAGCCGGCCTCTTTTCAATTTCTAGGCGGAGGCGATTATAAAGTCGTCAAGACTGCGGCGAGGACTGACGAGACGAGGCCGCGGGCCGGCGGTGGTGCCAATGGAAGACAAACTGAAAACGAAACTCCGCAGACAGGGGCTCGGAAAACATCGAGTTGGAGCTGGAGGCCTCGACGGGCGGGGCGGGGCCGGGCCGGGCCGGCGGCGAACCGGACCCAGCCAACAGGCGTATTGTTTTCCTTTGCCGGAAACTTTGCTGTCCAAAAACGCAGAGTTTGTTCAGTGTATATGTATATATACAGTCGGGCTGCGTGGCGTGGCGAACTTACCCACAGCGAATATCCGCAGCGCCACGACCTCGTTGCGCATTTGAAAAGTTGAAAATTTTAAATGCTGACCACTGCTGCGCCCCTACGAAAGGAACTGACTTCCGACCTGCGCGGGTTCCGTCGGCTGAGAAAAATATCTCCTCTCACGTTAATCTCCATGGGCTGTCGTGGTTTCGAATACCGACAGAAAAGAATGCCTTTCATACTTTTTTTTTGTCCTCCTCCTTTTTTTTTACTGACCCGACAAAAGTGCTACCGGCAGGGAAGATTAATCTCCTTTCTCCCCTTCTCTGTCTCTCTCACTCTCTCGCTCTCCCTCTCCCATTATTTCCTTTTCTTTCTCCCTCCTTTTTATTATAACGCCCTGCTCGCACCGGTCTGCCGGCCAGTCGCCAGCCAATCGCGGGCCCAGCACCCTTTTATGACTGACAGTCATAAGCGCGCGGAATTTACGAGTTGTTGATAAAAGTGTTGGCCTAGCCGGCGCGGGGCGGGGGGAGGGAGCCGGGCGGAGCGGCGGCCCTGCAGAAAGAGAGGAGGTACGTACGCCACGTCTCGGTGCAACAGTAATGTGGTTACCGCTCCGCCCGCTTCATGGTTTTCGTTTTGCAGGTCAGCGCGTGCAATACGGCGCCCGCGGGGCTCCCCTGCCAGGCAGGAGCAGAGGGAGGGCTGACGCACGCGTGGCAAAGAACTTCATTTACATACCTGCACGCCGCCGCGGAGGTGTATATATCCGTATATGTACAGTGTGTAATCCACGTGCGCGTAGCTGAGTAACACTCTTGCGCGCGCGGCGCCGCGTGTTTCTCTCTCTCTCTCTTCTCCCACACACGCGCGCGCGCACGCTCTCTCTCTCTCTCGCGTTGTGCGCGGGCGTGCTCCAGTACGCGTCAGGCGGCGGCGCGGTGTGCGCTGCGGCGCGCTGCGGCGGGCGCGGCCCGGGTCGTGCTTGTGCGGCGAGCGGGAGCGGGCGGGCGACTGACTGGCTGACTGGGCCTCTGCCTCCGCCGCGGCCTCGGCCTCCTCCAGCAGTTGGCGCGCGGCCGCCCCCACCACCGCAAACAGGCGGGTAGCTCCGGCGCGCGGCGCCTCCAGCCAGCCCGGCCAGGCCAGGCCAGGCCCGCGAGGTGGCAATAAGCAAGTGGTTCCCGCCGCACTCATGAACTCGTTGTATACACACCCGCGGTACATGAACTAGATGTACCGGGTGTGTCGTACGCGTGATATTGTTGCGGGATTGCATACTCGCCAGCGCTACTGGGGCCATGGTGCCTTACGGGAGAATGGGATAGGCAAACCCGCAACACTGTTACGCATTCAAATAAACACCCGGTACTAGCAAAGATACTCGGGAATACAAATAATATTACCCAAATTTTTGGCAATATTGCATCAATATTACATCAATATTACCCATATTACCTTCAATATTACAAAACTACCCTAATATTACTCTGATATTATACTGATAATATCAATATTCCTCCGTACACGGCTAAAGGCAGTTGACGACCCCTCGCAACAACTCTAAGAAAATATTCGCCACTGCAGCTAGATTTTCCGCCCTAATTTTTATCCGAACTGGTGATTTCTCCGAAATCCGAAAAAGCGCTGTCCGACCTTGTTTATTCGTCTAAATTGGAGAAGGAATATGTATCATGGAAGACCAGGCCGGATCATACTCCGAAGAAAGAGCAAGCGTATACGGCTGGTTAGACCTGTACTGACCCGCTCCCGCACAGGTTATGGAAAAGCTAATTACGGATTCTGGAGCCAGATTCATAGGCCTTATTTCCCCACGAGGGACACCTCCCCCCTCGCGCCTATGGCATGGGACGGAACTTTCTGACAACTCTCTTTCGCTGTCAGCGAAGAACCTACCTGTGGGAAGTGAACCCGGGCCCTAAGTGCCGAGTCTCATGACAACCCGCGGCTTTCGTGGTACTTATAAACCACTACCCCATCAGCGATTCCTAGGCCTGTGCGATGATCGGAAATCATCGTAATCGGTCGATGACTGCGATCATCGCGATTCTTGTCGATGCCGATGCGCCTGCATCGACCATCGATTTGCTACCCGATTAATCGGTTTAATTCGATTAATCGTTTATTTCCAATTAATCGGATTATTCCAATTAATCGATTAAATCTGATCAACTTTTAAGTACTGTTGACTTTGACTTATTGAGTGATAAACCGATGACATGAGTGCAACAATTTATCGTAAATTCGAAGAAAGTTGACAGTTTAATACTTAAAACTGGATTAAACTATTTCATTTTGTACGAAGTATTACAAAAAATGTTTCAAAATAGTTTTAATCTCTCTCAGGTAATCGGATAATAATCGGCCATCGACAATCATTGAATAATCGTTTCAAACATGGTCATCGGTTAGGTCCAAATCGATGATCGATCTCGGTCATCGGAATCGACATGTCAAAATTCATCGTCGATGGCCAGAAATATCGATGACGATTTCGATTAATCGAACAATCGCACAGGCCTAGCGATTCCCACGAGGGAACTCCGCGTTGAAATGGGGTGGTGGTATTCCACTCCATCCAAGCTGTTGTCCTCAGAAAATCTTAATGTTTTAAAGGCAAGATTCGAAACTTGGTTCCACGGCTCTTCCAGTAAACACTGTACCGGCACGGCTGCAATGCCACTTTGCCAATTGCATTCTTTTCATTTCTGTAGTTGTTGGTGGTAAAATTTCTTTTTCGAAGAGTCTTTTTAATTCCGATGAAAAAAGTATAAGAAATGTTGGCTTGGCCAATATAATGCTCGCGTTTGGTCCCCTTTCAGGCTGCGGAGAGCTTAGTTGTTGTTCTCTGTACGGCAGGTGTCGTGGCGGCGCGCCCTAACACTTTGGCTTTGCTCCTCTGAGGAGCCGACGAAAGCAAGCCCACTTCCTCTCCCCCCCCCCACCCCCCACCTCTGCCAAACTTTATTCGGTCCCAAAGTCATAGCCGAGTTTGACCTCAGCGGGGTGGCTCGGGCGGGGCGTGTAGTGTAGTCGACCTATTGTGCAGGTGACAATTAAAACAAGCTCTGCGCCGGACTAGTAGGAGGCGTGCTGACGGCCGCAGAGGGAGGGGCGGGCGGGGGCGACTTGGCGCCCGTCGGCAGGAGAGTAGGCCAGCCCGTCGGAGACGGGTGCGTGGCGGGCAGGCCTACCCCCCTGGGGCCTTGGAGAAAGCAAAGAGTACAGAGAGTACCAGAGAAATCCCACGCCTGTTAGGTGAGGAGATCATAGCTGCCGGCAGGAAGGTGACCGCGGGTAGAAGTATCCCGTGATACCCCGAGGTTAAAATGATACAGCCACGCTTTCCAGGTCCCCCTCGGAGAAGCTGCGCGAGGCTTGTGATCTGCAAATTTTAGTTTGTAGAAGTCTGCCAGTTTAAACTGCAAAACGAAAGCTCTTCAGTCCTAACTGCAGAACTATTCACTGTTAAAAAAAGTTCCGGGATTTCACGAATGAACAGTCGTGAATTTTCTTTCCGGAGTCGTCTGGGAATTTCCAGACCCTCCGTAGTTACCCTGGGGTACAAAGGTCGCGTATAGCGCAGAACCGCGAGACGAAGTTAATGATGACTACTTGAACTGTCTAGTCAAGCTTCAAAACAACACGTGACCGTCATATCAGGCTAAAAAATTTGTCATTTATCAATTCAAAGCTGCACATTTTTCTTTGAATATTTTTCCGTAATCTTTACAAACATTTCTCACACAGTCCACTTTTTGACTTATTTCTTGAGTCACCTGTCAGTATTATATTTTGAATAGTTGACAGCAGTATGATGAAAACGAACAGTGGAAAAAAAGATGTAGGAAATTGGGTCTTCTTCAGAGTCTACATCGGTTGTCCGACCTTTTTTTGTCCGACCTCGGGATTTTTGCGGCCGCCACCGTCACACGTTTCTTTTTGTCCGACTTCATTTTGTCCGACCTGGCAGTCGGGGTGTCAGTTATTTTTCTGTCCGACCACGTTTTCTCCGTCCCCAACGAACCGTTAGAGTCGCCCTGCTATCCTCTGCGATGCAGCTCGATTGTCCGACCTGACACTTTCCCCCAAATCTGAAAAAGTGCCTGGATTTTTTCCGACCTTGTTTACACGGGTAAAATGGAGAAGGAATATGCATCATGGTCGGAGCACGCACCGAAAAAATGGTACAACACCTCAAATTCAATTTTTTTTAAAGATATTTTTTTAAAAATTGAAAAATTAGTAGGCCCCTACCTAACTCGCAACCTGCGAGCCCCGCCTGCTTAACTTCGGAGTTCTGATGGGATCCGGTGTGTTCCAGGCGACCGCCACCCCGCGGGCACGAGAAGTCCTCTCCGCTTCGGGGAGAGTCCCCGCTTAAGGCTGGCGGCCTGTCAGGCCCGCCGTACTACCCTATTTAAACAGCGCCTTGAAGCCGTAGGTAGCATTTCAGACCAACGACTGGGCACCACCGGACCGCATGACCGGTCAGTGGGAGGTAGAGGCAAGGTAGGACGATAGAGGGGGAGAAAAAGCAGAAAGAGAAGTTTTTGCGGAAGAGTAAGCGTACGGTTGGTTAGACCTGTACTGACCCGCTCCCGCACAGGTCATGGAAAAGCTGTTTACTAAGGAGCCAGATTCATAGGCCTTACTTCCCCACGAGGGACCACCCCCCGTGGCATGGGACGGAACTTCCTGACAACTCGCTTTCGCTGCCAGTGAAGAACCTACCTGGGAATTGAACCCAGGCCCCAAGTGCCGAGTCTCATGACACCCCGCGGCTTTCGTGGTACTAAGACCACTAGACCGTCGGCGATTCCACGAGGGAGCTACGTTGAAATGGGGGGTTTGAATTCCACTCCAGGCTCCTGTCCTCGGAAAAATTTATATTTAGCAAGATTCGAACCTGGGTTCCGCGGCTCGCGGGACAACACTGAGCCGGCACGTCTACGACGCCACGGTACACGAGGCCTGCCCACTAGGGGTGACGCTGCGAAGAGCCGTAGTCGTCGGCGAACCTGTACCGGTGGCGTCATCAGGAAACCTGCTCTCCATCTAGCAACAGCCCGGCCGCGTGGCGACATTGGTATGCACATCGGCACCGTTCATAGCACTGGGTAGGCAGAGGTTCGAATATCGATCACAATTTCTTTTTTTCCCCCCCTTTTCTTTAAGAAGCTTTGTCTCTTTGCTGTTGCCCGAAGGGACGCGAGTACAGCGGACAAAAAGAAAAAGTAGGTTTTATAAATTAAGTCAAAACAAATCCACACTCCATATTGAAAGATTGGTTCGAATACCGGTCACAAATTCTTTCAATATGGATGTGCTTCGCTTCTGAACCACAACAGTTAATAAGTACCAGAAATGTTCCCACGCAGTTGTGCTGTGATTAACAATCGTGGATTTTGTTGCTGTTGTTATTGTTGTTGTCGCTCGCGATTGGAATGGTGTCTCACGGGCACGTGCTCACGTGCCTTCCCCGCTGGGACGTAGTCTCCTTTCCGAGCCAAGGCTGTGATAGCCTCGCGACGGGCAGCTACGTAGCGCAGCTGTGGACCGAGGCAGGTAAGCTCCAACCCTGCGTGCGGTTACCGACTCTCCCCCAGCGCTGGGACCTAACCCCCCCCCTCTCTGTCTCCCCTCTCTCTGTCTCTCCCTCTCTCTCTGTCTCTCTCTACCTCCCTCTCTCTTTCTACGCTTCTCCAGCCCCCGAGCGCCTCGGGGCACCCAGCAGCACCGGGACGATTGCAGCACGCCACACTGTCAATCTCTCTCGCGTGTTCCTCTCTCTCTCTCTCTCTCTCTCTCTCTCTCTCTCTCTCTCTCTCTCTCTCTCTCTCTCTCTCTCTCTTGCTTTGCGCTCTCTCTCCGACCACTCCACCTATCCCATACCGCCGCGCTGCCGCACACTTCCTCCGTCTGCCGAGTGAAAGCTCTCTGTCTTCCGATCCCTTTCCCCCATCGCCATTTTTCTCTCCCGTCATCTTCATTCTTTATTTACGCCACCGAATTGTAGTCCCTCAGTCTCTCCAATATGATCAACATTTCATGTCTGGTCTCTCTGCAGTGCGTGTCTGGCCGCGCCGCCGCGGCTGGGCGTGGCCGGCGTGGCCCGAGAGGTGTGTGACGGCTAGGCCAACCCGCCAACGAGTACTGGAACAGTCTTCCAAGTGTGGAGACTCGGTACCCACGCGAGGCCACCAAAAAAGCTGGTTTCCTGGTCACCTAACCTGAGTTATAGTTAATGTTTTTCTTGTTTTAGTTTATGAAAAAAAATTACAAGCGTGTTTGCTGGTGTACGCCTCTGTGCACGGATCTCCGCGGTGCCTTCGTGACGTGGAAGCGTCACACAATCAGGCTAAAACACTCCCCCCCCCCTCCCCTGCTCCCTGGGCCCGGGGCCACACACACCGGGGCTGGCCGCTGCGCTGGCCGGCCGCTTGGGCGGGCAGGCTGCTCTCCGCAATCACGTAGCATCACGGCTGGAATGTTTTGCCTCATCCAGGTGATTTATGCCGCGAAGAAATCTATACTACATGTCAATTTACTGTGCCAATTGCAAGCATATGTGATTGTATGCTCACCATTCGCCATACGCCATACCGAAAAGAATTTATTGCTGCAATGTGTTTTGGCAAATTTTACCGCTAATTCCCGAAAGCAAAATGCGATTGATTGTAGTAGGAAAGGTGCAATATGCTAGGATATCATCCGTGTTCTCTTTTTGTGTTCCACTACGCTACAGAGGGGCTCGGGGCTGTTGAATTAAATGGAGAGTCTACTGGTGGACTCTGGCGCCATCTATTGCGCCACCTGTTGTAAATTTGGGGCGGGGGTAGCGACGGAGACAAGTATTTCCGCGTCGACTATACTCCCGGCTAACAGCGCATTTCAGGGGGTAGGGCCTGCTTAGAGAGGTATGTTCTTTCTTTCTTTTTTATTTTTATTTTTACATGAAAAGTTATTGTGTCGGGTGAATATTTCTTAGATGACTGACCCCTTACAATAATGTGTTAAAAACAACGTCTAGAAATCAACCTTTTGCTGTTTTCATGTTGTGGCGTAGTGCCCTGAATCCACTGTGAAGCTTACTTTTAACGAGATAACCATAGCCAATACTGTAAAAAAAAATGTAATAAATCTCTACTGGCAGCGCGCTTGTCGGCGTTGGCGAGGCAAAATATCTCCTTGTCAATCTTGGTCGGCAACTCTCTTTGTGTATCTTTTGTACCCTAAGTAATAATACAAAAGGTTCTTGCATGATTCATTAGCTAATTAATCACGCCACGTTGGGCGGAATCGCCTTTTCGCCTTTTTTCTTTGTGTCTCTCAGCTTTTCATTTCTTCGTGTGGCAGCACGATATGATTGTATAATCGAAGAGGAGAACCCTCAAACCAAAATCTACAAAGAAACACTGCTCCGCACTGCCCGCGCGTAGAGTCCCTGGACTGAGCCACTCTCCGGTTTAGCCCCACAAAAAACATTGTATTACTTCAGAAAATAAAATCCATTGCCATCATCTAGAGATTAATGACCACCAGAAGAGGTTTATTTTTTTATCCTCCGCTGCGGAGCTGGCAACGAAAGTTTATACGCGGGAAGTAGGAGGGAAGAAGATTCTGGGAAGGAGGGAGGGGGGGGGGAGACTTTGCCCCACGCGAAGTGGAGTGCGTCTTGTGTGTGCTCTGGACAGTTTCACCGCGACGTCCTATCTGACGAGAGGCTTTGAGGTCGCTCTGCGCCTTCTGCCAACACAGGGGGAGAAAAAGCTCTCTATGATGAAGCGATCCCAGCCAGCGTTAGCAGTGGACGCAACTTATTCACCGACAGCGTTGTCAAAAAGTTGGCCAAATATGCCACGAATACTCGTAATAACGCAGACGGGTGTATCGTTGCCTGCCAGCTAGGCAAACTCTCTATCAGCACATGAGACTAGTTTTTGAATTTTATGCAAGCGGAGAGACTTGTTTGCTTCACACTTGTGCACGCATGGGAATTTTCGCTCAGTTGTCTAGCAGCACTGCGCTTCACTGTGAGGAAAATGTCGGTAAATTTACGACGTTTTTCATACTTGACTATTACGACACGGAGTCGTAAATCCTCGACCGCAGTCGTAAATTTACGAGAGCAAAATCTTGACCGTTGAAAAAAACTAAGATGACTCATGATGCCAAAAAATACTCGTAACTACAACTCGAAAGTCGTAACTTTACGACATTTGTCATGGAATTTTTTTCGTAACCCTTACGACATTTTTACACAGTATTCGTCCTCACAAATGCACGGTAAAATAAATAAGGTAATAAGTTGATGACGCTTTTTAGGAAATAGCGTGCCCACTTTCAATGGCCATAAAATTTGTATCTACTCTGCAAACTCAAGTGTCGTACAATACTGCACTTAAAGGTGCAGGACCAATGGTCCTGCAGTAAAAAGTGTAGGACACAGTGTGTCCTGCAGTAAAAAGTGTAGGGCACGGTGTGTCCTGCAGTAAAAAGTGTAGGGCACGGTGTGTCCTACAGTAAAAAGTGTAGGACACGGTGTGTCCTACAGTTGTTTGTGTAAGGACACTGTCGGAAACAGAGTGTCCCACACTCTTTACTGTAGGACACACCGTGTCCTACACTTTTTGCTGCAGGATACACCGGGTCCTACACTTTATACTGCAGGACAC
The DNA here is from genome assembly GCA_029379305.1 of Frankliniella fusca. Classification (NCBI taxonomy): domain Eukaryota; kingdom Metazoa; phylum Arthropoda; class Insecta; order Thysanoptera; family Thripidae; genus Frankliniella; species Frankliniella fusca. The sequence goes on from JAHWGI010000410.1 coordinate 39,087, forward strand.
AACGGGTCCTACACTTTTTACTGCAGGACTATTGGTCCTGCACCTTTTAGTGCAGTATTGTACGACACTTGAGTTTGCAGAGTACAAAGGAAAAAGTTTTCAGAATAAGTTTTAATTGACGAGGCGCCCTGTGTAATAAGTCGGAGTCGGAGGTGTTGTCATCAATGCTTTTTTCTCCCCTTGTGCGCGTGTGAGCGCGCTGCTGGAGGGCCGCGAGGTGGCCTCGCGCTGCACCAGCTCTTTACAACAGCACTGAAAGGAGAAATTAAACGAGACAACACAACGGCTGGCGGCGGCTGGGCGGCGAACGAGTCTGCTGGGAGGTCCGAATGGCTCGGCAGAACGTGAGCGGTGTCCGCAACGGGATTGTGTTGTTGGGCCGCAAACTCTTTTTCTCCTTTTCTTTTCTTTCGAAAAATAAGAAAAATTGTGGTTTTGCGTTACACGTGCGGTTGCCGCTAAATAATCATGTTTTTTTTTTTACCTTTTTGGTTCATTGTCAGAAGATGTGCTTTGGTTTACGCAACATATGCTTTTCAGGTGTTAATGGAGAAACTGAATCGCCAAAGTTGGCATTAATTTCACTTCTGGTTTAGTCGCCCGTTTTTATTTCCAAATTTCCACTTTCAGCCCTTTCTCCATACGCCAAGGTCTCCCCACGTTGCGCGTGTCCCTGTCCCTGTCGTCGGGGCCACGTATCGGGGAAGCACCTGTTGTTGTTACGGCCGGGCAGCTGTTTGGCAGAGAGGGGGGGGGGGGAGCGGTGAAGTTTGAGGAAAGAGAATGAGAGAGACAGAGAGGGGGGTTGAGTTTGCAACGTCAAATAAACTCGACACGCGTGGCAGTGAATCGTTACCGCCTGTCATTGCGTTAGTTTGGCGCGCCCAGACTCGAGCTGCTTTGTGCCATACCCCCCACGTGCCTACCGTTACTCTCGGGCTGGCACTGCCCGGGCCGGGCCCGACCCGACCGGGGTCGCACATTCACACGCATACACTCTGCGCGCATTTTGCAGGGAGTCACTTCGTGACTTGAACGTTCTCTCATTAGGGAAGTGACTCGAAAGTTCTCCCATTAGGGAGTAAGAGTCGCGTAAGAGTCTCTTCTGGGGCGAGTAGCCAAAGAAACACACTTGAGCAGAAGGTAGGTTTATCGTGTCTGATAAGGGTGCGTAGCCAACGAGGCCAGGGAATATTGTGGTCCGCGACGGTACATTCCCCCTCCTCTTCGGGATCAGCTTCATCTGCGCCCCCGCAGAGCAAGACCTGCGCCTGCGCCTCAGACTTCTTCCTCGTTTCGACATCTCTACGACATCTTTATTCATGGATCTGCTCTGGGGTTTGTGTCATTAGTCATGGTAAAAGAACGCCGTTTTCCCTCATTCCTTCCATTCCTGCCGCATTCTTCGCCGGTCTTCCCGTCTGCGCGGTGATAGTCCGTTCAGTGAGCCGCGCGCGGATGAACTGTACCGTGCCAGGTCGTGATCCACGCGCGCGCATCCCATCCTTCTGGAATATTGCTACACAGTATTTACTTCACCCCCCCTCCCCCCCTACCGCCCGCGCGTGCGACACGCCGGCCCCAGGCCGCGCCGCTGCTTCTGGGCGGCACGCGCTGCTCCGGGGGGGCTTCGCGGCGGTGGCGGCTCCGGCTCCGGGCCCGCGCGGCTCCGAGCCCGCGCAGTCTACCGTCAGACGCTGATCCGAGTGGACGGGCCCCGCCCCGCCCGGCCCGGCCCCGCCCCGCGCCATCGGCGTGCGGCACGCGGCCCCGCGGCCCTCCGCGCGCGCACTATGCCGTCAAGGCCCACCGCCCCGCGCCAGCCCCGCGCCCCGCGCCCCGCGCCCCACACCGTCGAGACGTGACGGGGTTGTGATGATCGCGAAGTGCTGACGGAAGCCCTCGCCGTCACCCCTCCCCGCAGCACCGCAGGCCGCCGCGGATTACTATAGTGCAGAATGCCGGCTTAGCAAGAGTCTTCTTCCCCCCTCCAGTCTGAAGACTTAAATAAAAATGAGTAAGTGCATCAGAAACACGAACGCTTGTAGGCTCCCTAAAGATTTCGCGCCGAGTGCTGGAAAAAGTTTTCCCCGTGTCACCATGAAACGCGGCACGAGGGGAATCACGGTAGTGTTGCCAGCGAGGGGGCAACCACTCAAGAAATCATGTGTCCCTAGCCGGTGAAATCCCGGAGAAATCCCATTGAAATCTCGCGAAATCACCGAAATCATTGAAAATCATCTAAACGAAATTCACCGAAATCTCTCGAAATCCCGTGAAATCTTGAAGGCATCTTGAGAAATCCGTTAAAATCTGGTTGAAATCTCGTGGAATCACACGCAATGTGAAGAAATCCTACAAAATCAGAGAAATCAGGTAAAATCAGAGAAGGAGGAATCTGGAGAAATCTCGGGAAATCTGGAGAAATCTTATAAATCGAGAAATCATGTGTCCCTCCGGATAGAGAGTGGTTGCCCCCTCGGTTGCCAGAAAGGTAGACAAAATTCCCGCCCAATACACCTGTGCGCAACGGGACTGTGTCTCCGCCTGCCTACCAGGCAACTCTCCTGCACTCGTGCACAGATGTTGCCTAGTAGGCAGGCGGAGATACAGTCCCGTTGCGCACAGGTGTATTGGGCGGGATTTTTGCCTAACTTTCTGGCAACACTGGACGGGTCACTCATACAAAATGTGCACAGTGACTTTTGATTTCTTATTTTTAATTGTTGTTTAGAATTTTGTTCTGATTTTTCAAGAAAACTATGGAAATTTCTGTCTTTTTTTGATAAATTTTAATTTTTTTCTCTCTTATTGTTTCTGATTTTTTCATTTGTCCTCAGTTTTTAGATGGTTTGTTCTCGATGTTTCGGATTTTTCTGTAACATTCTTCTCGATGGTTCTTTTGATTTTTGACTTTTTAAAAAATGTTAAATGATTTTTTTGGGGGCCGTACGATAATTTTCTAAGTGACCCTCTCGGCGGCGCGTTGCTGGGGCAGAACGATCAGTCGGCGCCTGTGGTCAGGCCGGCCCGCCAGACACCAGCGTCGTGCGGGTCTGCCTACCCCGCCACTTGCAGGCGCGCTGCTGCTCTTCCTACAGTTCTCGCAACTTTTTGTTGTTTTCTAATTTTTTCTTTTAAAGGGTGCATTTTTCTCTGTACAACTGTGAAACCAAATGTGCAACTGCTAAACACTTGTAAGTGTGCTACGCCCAGTTTTACATGTACAAGTGATCAACCCAGAGTTGAGCAATTGCGAGTGTTTGACTCGCTAATTTTACACTTGGATAAGTATTCAACTCGACAGTTGCACACTTGGAAGTGTTCAACAAGGAAAGTGTATCTTCCGGTGCAGTTAAACACTTGCAAGTGCACAACTGCCGTGTCGAACACTAATAAGTGCACAGCCGTGGAGTTGAGCAGTTGCAATCGCGCAAGGCTGGTGAGTTGAACACTCACGTGATAAACATGGAGTTGCACACTTACAGGTTTTGAACAGTTGCTCACTTGGTTTTTCAGAGTAATGTTGCAAGTTGGAGGCTGCGTGGCCTCGCAATTGCGTGTATTATTTTTGTACGATGCTGTATAAAGTCCTCCCCCGCGTCGACGAAAGCCCCGCCGCGGCACTGGCCGCTAATCGCAAAGAGGCGCGCGGCTCCGCTAAGTGGTTTTCACAGCTGCCTCCCGAGCGTGGTCGGATCATCCTTTACCTCCGCAAGAAGCGTCTACCGCGTCGCCTTGAGAAAGAGCATTAGTGTACAGGAAGGGGAGAAGGAAAGAGGCGGGGGGGGAGGGGGGGGGGTTGCTGGTTACAGTTAATGTGTCACTCGCGGAACTTGCCCGTTGCCGCCAACCTAATGCATTTGGAATGGTGGTGCGCGCCTCTGGCCTGACGCGTCGCTTCGTCGTGGCCCCTAAGGCCGTCAAACTCCCACGACGTGACGCTCGCGTCAGACTGTCCCCCCGCGCGGTGTCCCATGGCATTTCATTTTTATTTACTTTTTTTTTCATTTATTCCCCGACCAGCTGCGCTTTGATACTCTAGCAGCTGCTTTTTTTTTCTTTTTTCGGTTTTGTCGTTCTCACGTGACACCTCGTCGCTGTGTTCGTTTTAATCGACACTGAAATCACGCGACTACATGGGCATCACGCCACCCGACGCCACGCCGCCCCACGCCGCCCCGCCACACGTTAGCGCACCACGCCTCTCTGCTGCTGGAGTCTATTAAACCCCTTGTACCGCTTTATTGGCGCTGCCATGAGCGCGGAGGGCTGTGCTGTGCTGCGGCGGGGGCGGCTGTGCTCCATGAGGCCTGGTCCGACGCTGATAAAAATTGTTTGTCATATGAGCTGCCTGCTCCATCGTCGTGTAGCGCACCACGTTTTCATGGCCGCCTGTGGCCGTCGGGGGCGCGGTCGAGTTTGACGGACGACAACTTGCGGTGCCCGCTAGTTATATATAAGGTCGCATGAGTTTTATTTCGTGCTCCGGCATTGTCGGTGCAGTTTTTATTTCCCCTCTTTTCGCGTATTTCAACTTTCGCATATCGAGCAGTAAATTTTTTTTTTGTTCGTGTATTTTGCGGATACTTTTATGAAACGGGACTGCGTGGGATTATTTTCTTTCCGGCGCTAGGGTCGTGTTCCAAGGTGGTCCACCGTGAAAAATATCTCTGTAGATTTACCCTTGGATTTACCCTATATACACGAAAAAAAAATGTTAATTTACGACAAACCATTCTTGTTCCTAGTTCCTAATTGAATTTCAAGTCGTTAGGGAGTGCTTGTAATTTCACAATTTGTGGCTATAATTTGCCAACTTGCACAACACTTTATTGTGGAAAAATTTTCCCGTAAACCCTACGACTAATTTTCACAGTGTCGCGTGGGACTTTATTGTGTAAGACTCTGAAGCGCCGCGTCATTGGGTGTGATGTCAGCGCAGCCTCGAGTGACATCCGCGTCTACCCCTAAACGTCGTCATTGAGGCAAGACAGAAGGAGGCCTGCTTGTCGTCGAGAGGAGGGGCCGCGGAGGCCGCGAGGGCCGCGCAGCACAAGCCGTGGGTTGAGCGAAGCACCCGCTCAAGTTGATGGATGAAGTTGCACTGTATTCGAATTTCCGCGCGCGCGGTCAGGCATGGCGAAGCGACGCTGTGTGGGCGTGGTTGCACGCGGCTTAACAAGGGGAGGGAGAGAGAGAGTGTGAGTGAGAGAGAGAGAGAGAGAGAGAGAGAGAGAGAGAGAGAGAGAGAGAGAGAGAGAAGAGGGAGGGAGGGCAAGGGGGGCTAACGAGGCCGCCAGCCAGCCACCGTGCTCGAGCAGCATAGTGGGGGTTGGGATCGCTTGTAAGGGCAAGGTGGGTTTGGGGAGGAGCGGGGTAGGGGGCTTTGTTTTTGGCCCGCGCCAAAGTAAGGGTAGTTAGGGGTTGGCGGGGGTGGGGCGAAGAATGCATAGTGCAGGTTAAGTGTGCAACCGCGGAACAGGCAGGCATGCACTTGCAGGTTGCACTGGGAATCCAAGTGTATAATTGATGTATACTTGTTGGTGTGTGATTTTTTATTCGTACGTTTGTCCCTGAATTGAGCGTGCAGCGTTCAATTACAAGTTATCAGCCCCTTTCCCTGTTCTAGAGTGCCGACTGAAATTTACACTCGTTCAGGCATGCGACATTCACACTCATGGATTTCTAATGTAAGCATGTAAAACTATATATTTATATTTTGCCTTTCCACATTACAATCAATATCCGTAAATTGTTACATCTACTTTTCTTTTTAAGTGAGGGGCGAATGGCCGTATTTTGTGCTTCGATCCGTGCCCCATAACAGTGGCTCGACATGCTCGGAGAGGTCCGAAGATTGGACCGGAAGCTGCATTTTTCATTGCACCAGTCCCGGTCACCGAGAAGTTTTGGCTCCCTTTTATTCTTTTCGTCTTCTTTCAGTAGTCGGGCGCTGTCACAACTGCGCGCCGCCACCGTAAGACAAGGAGGCGGGCGAGCGCGCGGTGCGGTTAGAGGAGGGGGGGTGGAGGAATCTAAAGAGCGGGGCTGCTAGACAGACTCCCGTTCAGACTCAGAGACTCCGAGTTTCTCCAGCGGCTGCGCCGGCTCGGCCCCTGGCCACCACGCACTCCACCCCACTCCGCCTGCCTGTACTGCAGTGATCGTCGCGGTCCTCCGCCTGATGACGTAACACCGTCCGACGGCTGGCTGCCGGACCGTATCCCATCCTTTGGAATTTTCATCAGGATCGTACATCTGATGACCCCCCCCCGGACTGCGTGGACTGCGGCTACGGGGACAGCGCGGCCGTGCCTGCCCGCCTGGTTGACCGCGCGCGGTAGCTAGATCAGCCCCCGTCCCCATGCTTTCCGTTCATCTCTAAAAGCTTTTACAAAATTTATAGAAATTACGCGTGATGAAGGTTGAGTCGCCGCAGCTCCTCTCGCGCCTTTGCCATACTCTGCTTCCTCTCTCGTGTTACATTCTAGCCGCACGGTAAAAACTATGTCGGAGTGTTTTATTTTATTTTTATTTTTTTTAAATAAATGGGAACTTCCTTGATTTGAGCAAAACTCATCATGTTTCGAAAATATCTCCTCGAAAAATGGGTGAAATTCCCAGAAGGCACGGTGCGGCGCGGCCTTCGCGGCTCGGCCTTCATCCCGGACTCCTTCCGGGCTCGCTGCAGCTGTCACGTTGGTATCTCCGCTCGGCGGCGCGCGGGCCCGAGACGGGCGGCGCTCATCTTCAGTCACTCGATGGTGTCCGCTCACCGCTCGCGTTGGTTTTGTTATTAGGCGTGGGCTGCCGTCGGATTCCGAGAGTCGGTTTCGTCCGCGTTTCGTCTATCTATCCTTGTCGCACTCATGAGGCGAAGAAATAAGGAGCAAGAGAGAGGACACTACTAACCGCTCTTCGAAATCAGACAGCAGGGTCGGAATGTGTTTCTTCTCAATTTTTTTTTTTTAATTTTAACATCACACTCACGCTGGCAAGCCGCCGCCGCCGTACTTCGTCATGTCGCGGTGTTGCCATGTACTGCGGTGTTTCTTTGAATGCGCAACAGTGTTGCGGGATTGCATACTTGCCAGCGCTACAGGGTCCACGGCGCCTTACGGGCGAATGGGATGGGCAAACCTGCAACACTGTTACGCATTCAAAGAAACACCCGGTCCCGGTACAGTGTGTGCGCGATAGTGATATCCAAAAGATTAACCTTGCCCTAGGAGGGAGATGCGGTGGTGATAGGAACGTATGTGGCGGTGTCCCGAACACACATTCACACACACACTCGCACGTTTGTAGATAAAGTGACTGCGCGACACTGCTCCGCCCCGCCCCGCCCTATACACTGCAACGCCACGCCGCCGCTGCTGCCGCCGCTGCTGCCGCTAGCAATATCTCATTTTTATCGAGGGGATAGAGTTTTGTTGTCGGTCTCGCAAAACGCGCACATGTCTCCCGGATGCTGGTACAGGCCTCCCCCAGCCTCACCCTCCCGCACCCAGCAGCCAGTGTGCCCTTCCCGGTGGCAGGCAGGCATGGTGGTTTTAGTCGAGTGAACGAAGCAGCTGGGGAACGCGCGCCCAGGTTGAACCCTTCCCTTCCCGTCGGTTATTAAATCCAACAGAGTTAAAACTAGGTAAAGGCGGTACGCTATCCTTACCTGTGGCGTGCTTTAGTTCCACTCAAAGTAAAACACCAAGGTCTACTTCCGGCAGCTGTACCTGCCGCTAACGATACATCCACATGTAACGCGGATCACGGACTACGTTGGCGCTGTCTCATCAAAAAGTTTTGCTTGTAAACGGAACAGTGCGAGAGTACGGCTTCGCCATCCCTGGTTTATACGTCACAGCTGCGATACCCACCCTCTGAGCTCCGCAACAAAATTTCAAACGCTGCTGCTTTTCCGCCCACAGAATTTCTAGAAAGATGATTAGCTGTGCACTCCGAACTTTTACTGTCATTTTCAATGCAATTCTATACCCGCCTATATTCGAACGAAAACCCAGGCAAGTTCACATGGGTTTTAAAGCAACGTGTTTAACCCTCGGAGGAAACAACTAAGAATTTTCGTGTGAATTTCAACAAATTGTTTTCTTTTTCGAAATTCTTTTTTAGGCAACGGAGTTGCCTTCTAAAATCGCTTTGAAACGTCTGTCAAATGTTTTATATGGCCCCTTACGGGAAGAAAAAATCCGCTCCAACGATTTTTATAATATTACCTACAGTTATAGTATGTAAACTTGTATACTCACTCTGAAAGTTTAATAGAAATTTAAACTACAGATTTTCTGTAAATTTGAATTGAAATTTCAGTTGCTATGGTAATGCTCGACTTGTCAGCTGAAATCACCAGGAGAAGGGGATAGTTTTTCGTGGTGGGGCTAGGCGGAGTCGAGCCAACACGGAGCGAAAGAGAAACCTCTAAAGTCTGCGTTCAAACAAAGCTCTGCTTCAGTGAAACGCTCAAGAAAGAGATGACACCACTGAAATTCGCACGTGACCACCATACCGCCCTTTCGAAACCTACTTCATTTTTACCGAACGGACAGTCGACTGCGGCGCACTTCTGCCAACCTAAGATAATAATTTCAAATCGTAACGTAGGGCGATTAGTGATCCTTTTCATGTTTTCTAGGTTGGCACGTTGTGTAAACAAGGTTTGTTTGAGGTGGACGCGCGTGCGCTGTGTCGCCGGCCGTCTTTCAACCATGGCCGCCTCGGCCGGGAGCTGAGGCTCCCACCTCGCGACTTTAAATCATCGTATAAAGTTATCGAAACGTTGACAAGGCGAACTGAATGCATAAATAGTACTTTTTTACCTGCAGAAAACGGTTTGGTAAGTTTGACTTCAATCTGGTGAGCAGAATTCTTGAAATGGTGTATATTTACGTGTATACTTGTGTTCCTACGTTTTGAACCTCCATGAAACTTTGCAAAACGATTTCCGCAGGTCTGGAACTGCTATTTTCACATTAATTTCGGCTGCCTAAAATTTCGTTCAGCTAAAATAAATAGTTTAAGTCGCTAGGTGCGCTAGTATTAAGATGGTGTGTTGTGTAAACAACGCCTTAACTCCGCGTTTCCCCAGGGCCCCGGTTCGCCCCATCAGTGCGCCCGGTGGAGGGGACGGTATTGTTGACGTTCCTCTCCGGCCGTGACCTCGCCGCCCATTTTTTGCCGTCAGAAGGAGAGTTTCTTTTCTCTCTCTTTCCTGGCGTTTAGATGACGGCCTAACTGTCGGAGCGTATTCATTGCATGAGACCCGCCTTATCAAATCGAACTTATAATTATTTAGTCACTATCTTGACTATCGTAAACTAAACAAAACTACTGCGTTTTCTTACAGTCTTACTATACACTCACAATAATTTTACCATAGTTATAGCAACTCCGTTGTCTACCAGGATTTCGTGAAATCGTATTTTTTTTTTCTTCGCTACGAAGGCTCAAATGAAATTCTTTTAATGTTCCTGCATTTTTTAAAATTCTTTGCATGTGTTTTCCTGGGTGGGCACAGGTTCGAATACCGATCACAATTTCCTTTTTCGAAGTAGCTTTGTCTCTTTCAGTTGCCCGAGGCACAAGTACAGTGGATAATAAGGATTAAGTAGGCAAAAAATAAATTAAAACAAATCCGCACTCGACATTGATGTCGTCTTTTTTCTTCTTTTTTAAGTTGGAAGCTTTGCTACGTGGTGAATTTTTTTCTTAAAAAAACAAAACGTCTTTTTTAATGCATCGCGCAACTGCAAATAGGCAAAACTACGTACTGATAAAAAGAAATAAAAAGAAGAAAAAACAGGGTGGTATTAGAACCTCTGTCCAACTCGTGCTTTCACCGGCGACGACATCAAGCTCTATGCACAGAAATAATTGGTAACATTTGAGTGAGCGTTATGTGTCGGTTTTGCTCGTCAGAGTGGCGGCCGCGGGCGCTTGGCGGTGGCGACGCCGCGGTGCACTGGCTGTTGCTGTGGACGCTGTGTTCGCTGCCGCTGCTGCCGGCGCTGGGCCTGGTGCTGAGCGCCTCGCCGCAGCGCCGCGGGCCCTCGCGCTCCACCGCGCCGCCCCCGCTGCCGACCCCCGCGCAGCCGCCCGCGCCACCGCCCGCCCCCTACGCGCCCGGCCCCGCCACGCCCGTGTACTCCGTGTCCGTGAGCGGCGTCGTGCCCGGCTGGGCCAACAAGACCCTGCACAAGGTAAGCCCGCGCTTCTTCTCTTAATAATAACATTAGGGGTTATTCACCTGCGAAATATTGCAGTGTATTCAGAATTCAGTACACGGGAAAAAGAAATTCGTCCTGGTTTTCCAAGGGTCAAGGGTTCTCTTGGGAAAAATACATTGCATCGTCTTGGTTTTTACAGAACTGCTTGAAAACCTGGAAGTAGTTTTTTACCGTGCACATTAAATGGAAAGGGACAATTTTGTCCCAAGAAATGTTGCGTTTTTGTGCACACCAATCCCTTTTGACAAATTTGTGTAATAATTTGTGTTGATTTGTTATATTTCGGATGCAAATTGTCTCAATTTAGTGGGACAATTTGTCCCAAGAAAATGATGTGTACAAAAACGCAACATGTTTTGGTACAAAATTGCCTTTTTTCATTTAGAGTGTGTAGAACATGTTATTATTCTGTATTTCGCCGGTACTACACTGTAAACGCTGTGTCCGTTGTTAGTGGCAAAAATGTTTTTTTTTTCGTTTCAAACGCCGAAATTTTGCCGTTTTTTAGTAGCATATTTCGGTACATTACTGAGGTTCGCGGTTTTTGGACTCTTTTTATCGAGGGGGGGCCTCAACGCCTGAAATCATGTGTACACAATCGCTGATATCTTCGAAATCATTGTCAAAAAATGTGGATCTATTGCCGAAAAAAATTGATTTGAGTGCGTATTTTGGGCTCATAAAGCTCAAAATACGCTTGTATTTACTTTACGCATTATTTCTTTAAATTATAAGAGGTGTAATCATGTGAAATCATGTGAAATCTTGAAAGTGTACAAATTTTGGGTGAAGTGAGGCCCCCTCGCTTTTTATACTGAAGTTCGGCCTCCTACACAAGAGTGCAAAATTTTGGCGTCAACATTGGGGCCCAAACTTGACATTCTTCAGAAGGAGGCAGCTGGCTTAACAGTCAAGACACAACATTTGGCCGTGATGGGAGCATATTATTTTCTATTTTTAGACTTACGGGTATTACCGGCGTAATATTTTCAAATCAAATTTACGAGATATTGAAGGAGACGAATACCCCCTCGTTTTCTCCTCAGCCCCTGAGAGTCGTTTCGTTAACTAATACCCCAGCGCGAGGCGCGTTGCGTTACATTGACTCTCACTGCCGCGCCGCCCGCAGGTCCACGTCGGCGTGGTGCTGCCCCACTCCACGTTCCGCGCGCGCCACTACCGCCACACCCTTGTGACGACGCTCACCGCCCTGGCCAAGACCAAGCCCGGCCTCGTCACCGGCATCCTGGGCCAGACGCACGACATCGTCGCCACCGTGGTGACCGTCAGCCACAAACCCAGTCCCACCAGTAAGTATATATGGTGCATGCTAAAAGTGTGTGTGTGTGGGGGGGGGGAGGCAACTTTGGATATGCTGTTGGTGTACAAGTATGCTAAATTTTTCTGAATTCTCCAGAAGACTTTTTAAAAATATCCTTTAGCTGAGGCATTTTGTTCCTCTGCGAATTTCCCCAAAAAAATTTTATACTTGTTCTCGGCTTCTCTTTGGAATATCTTTCTTTTCGGAATACAAGGTGTACAGAAATTAAAAGTTGTTTGCCCTGCGTGCAAAGGGATTAGGGTCGCTAACTCTCTCTTGCTCTCTGTGTTGGAGCGTTGTCGAAGTCGAGCATCCCTCCTCTTCGCTGGCATGAGCAGAGGGTTAGATGGGGCATTAGGGAGAAAAAACATTTCCTTTTCGTTGGAACGTCACAACGTACTGAGTCAAACGTCTTGTCGGTCTGCCGTGGCGGGATAGATAGGAACAAAGCGGCCAGAGTCAACACACTCTCGATGCAAATACAACATCATCTCTGGAATGTTTGTGAAGGTCGTTCCCTTCCCTTCCTTTACCCCTCTGCTCGCCACTTAGTCCCCGACCGGAAATACGATACCGGGGAAAGCAGACGGGCGAGGGCCAAAGCAGCGTATTGCAGGGTCGGAAGCGGTGGCGCGCGGCGCTCCTGAGAAATAAGTCGCCCGTTTAAAAATATAAGATGAAAGTGTGTTGCGGCCAATAAATTATTTTTTAGCGGAGCCTCAAAAGAAGAGTTCTAAGTCGGTTTCAGGGTCACCCTGACGGCTGCGATGAGGGATTGATTCTCGCCCCCCGATGGCCCCGCACCCCACGCCACGTCCCGACATCAGGCAGGCACTCCCCCTCTGGCCCTCCCTCGCCTATCTGGCGATCTGTGTCTCACGGTGTAGACCAGCCAGGCCAGCGCAGTCGGAGACAAACCGCAGCCCGGGGCGGCCTTCGACCCGCTGGGCGTAAATGATGTCCGGCAGGGATCACGTTGGGGATGAAGGATGCCCACAGCCTGTCCCCCCCCCCCCTCTCCCCACACCAACCCGTCAACGAAAAGGTGGACAATGACGCGAAGCAAAGGCCTCTATCCCGGGCCTGGCGTGGCGTGGCGTGGGCGCAGCTAGGGGTACACCAAATCTCTCGGAATATTAGCGTCGCAGCCCCGCCCCGGGGGCTGCCGTGGGGAGCTAGGGGGAGCGGGGGGAGGCGGGGACGTGGTCGCCTTGGTGACGCCCGCCCATCTTGTTCGCCCGGCCCGGCGGTACTACTGAGCGGGGCGAGGCGTGGCTGCTAACAGTTCTCTGGTCTTCTCTTCTGCTGCTCTGACTTTGCTTCCCTCTCCAGCAACTTCTCCTTCTCCTCCTCTTCTCTCTCCTCCGCCTCTTCGTTATCCACGCCTGTTTGCGACACCACAACCGGCAAAGACAGCCTATACTCACGTGCTTGTCAGCCGATTGATTCTGAGAGATTCTGAGATAGAGAGCGAGAGAGAGAGAGAGTGGCTGTCATCAGAGAATCGCTTAAGTATGCCTCTGTATCCTTATTGGCGCACTCGTGTGTGTCATGGTTGGTGCCCCGTAAGTGCGACAAGGACAAAGGGAGACAAGAGAGCAATCCTCTGAATGGGGTGGCTGCCGCTGTGAGCTACCCGCGTGAGGATCGTACAGTTCCAGCAGCCGACCCTTTCCTTCCTATGCCGTCATACTCTCAGGGGCAGTCCGGTCCACCGCCCTGCTGATCCTCCTGGAGGTCCCCTGTGCGATGCGATCCGGCCCGGTCCACCGCTCTGGAGGTCCTGCTGGTCCTCCTGGAGGTCCCTGTGCGAGGCGATCCGGCCCGGGCCTCCGGTCTGGAGAGCCTTCTGGTCCTCCTGGAGGTCCCTTTGCGAGGCTATCCGGCCCGGTCCTCCGGTCTGGAGGTCCTGCTGGTCCTCCTGGGGGTCCCTGTGCGATGCGATCCGGCCCGGGCCTCCGGTCTGGAGGTCCTGCTGGTCCTCCTGGAGGTCCCTGTGCGATGCGATCCGGCCCGGGCCTCCGGTCTGGAGGTCCTGCTGGTCCTCCTGGAGGTCCCTGTGCGATGCGATCCGGCCCGGTCCACCGCTCTGGAGGTCCTGCTGGTCCTCCTGGAGGTCCCTGTGCGATGCGATCCGGCCCGGTCCACCGCTCTGGAGGTCCTGCTGGTCCTCCTGGAGGTCCCTGTGCGATGCGATCCGGCCCGGGCCTCCGGTCTGGGGAGCCTTCTGGTCCTCCTGGAGGTCCCTGTGCGAGGCTATCCGGCTCGGTCCTCCGGTCTGGAGGTCCTGCCGGTCCTCCTGGAGGTTCCTGTGCGATGCGATGGACACCGATAAAACGGACTCCCAGCAATTACGCGCGGCAAGGCGAGGCTGTGTAATTTTTCATCGGACAGCAGCTCTAGCGCTGCTATCGCCGACGTGACGTGCTCCGGCCCGATGAGGTAGAGGCCAGGGGTGGGGGGTGGGGGCGGCGCCGGGGGCGGAGCGAGCAGGCAGGCAGGCAGGGCTTCAGCGAGGGAGGGAAAAAATTAATTGGAGATGGACATCGGTGTCGTGGTGGTATTAGGGTTTTTGCGTGAGACGCGAGCATAGGAGCGCGTGTGGGGGCGGGGGGAGGGGGGAGGGCCGCTCAGGGGGCAGGGCGGGGGTAGCGCATGGCCCTCCCTGCCAGAGTGGTAGGTACGTGATTCCAGGGCAATGCGGCGGCCGATCGGCGGCCGGGTGAGGCCAAGCATAAAGTAAGGAACTCTATATGAGAGGCAACGGGCAAGCGAACCACGCACACGGCCGCCTTAATCAGAGGTTGGCCTGCCTGCCTGCCATCCTGCACGCGCCGTGGACAAGGGGGCCGGTTACTCGCGTGTTCATGTGTGAGTGTGGTGTATGGGGAGTGGGAGTGGCACTCTGAGCCGTTCGGTCCGCTTCTTGCGGCCGGCACCATGGAGTGGCCGCTTTTGTCCCGTGTGTTGCGGGCCGGGCCGAGCCGGGCCGGTGAGATGGCTCGCAGGCCGGCTAGTCATTAAGGGGGGCAGAAAGAGACTCGGCTTTGACATGTCGTCGGCACACCCCTGCCCATAGTCCTTCGCTCATTTCCCAGATAACTCCCTATAGCCACCGCGCCGCCGCCACCACCGCCTGGTCGCCGATGCTGGTCCGGCTAAGCTGGCGCGGCCTCGCCGCTAACGAATTGGATTAGGCACAATGGCGATCGCGGGCGTGGTGTTGGCGGGGCGCGGCGGGGCTGGGCGGGGCGGGGCGGGACGAGTCAGGCTCAGCGAATTACTGGGGACAATAGCGGTCATTACTGGAAGGCGGCAATGAGTCTACGAGCCACGCCGAGCCGCTCGCGAACATTTCGCGTCGAACCTAATGCCCGGCAGGGCGCGGCGCGGGGCGGCGCTCGGGGCAGTCCGCGGGGACGAAGCGATTATTCGCAGCGAGGTGTAGGATGACTTGCAGACTCCGCCGGTCGGGTCGGGCAAAGTCCATGGCTCGCACGCCAATAGAAAAAAAAATGCCTCTCCTCGAGTGACCCTCTCCCATCCTACTCCTGCGTAGCCTCTCACCTCCCACCTTCTCTCTTTCTTTCTGTCCCCTGAGAAAAATGATAAGGGTTACGGGAAAATTTTCCATGCTAAAAATGTCGTACAGTTACAACTTTGTTACAATATATTTTTTACAACATGTGTCGACTTAGTTTTCTTTGACAAGCAAGAATTTGCTGTCGTTAATTTACGACTGCGTCCGTATGGTCCGTAAATTCACAAATCTGTGTGATGATCACAGATTACGAAAGATATCGCAAATTACGAAAACTTTTTCCACAGTGTCTCATACCCTCTCCTCCTTGCTTTCCTGCTCGCGCGCTCGCAGTTCAATTCAGTCTTGGTCTCGATATTATTATTGGGTCGAGGGGTGAGCAGGGGGTGGAAGTTGGAGGGGTAGAGGGGGGTGGTGGTGGTAGTGGAAGAACCTCACTGCGGACTTGCATTGATTTAAGTTGAGCGGAAAAAGTGGGAGCAACAGGGGGGAGAGGCCGTACGATGCCCCGGACCCGCGCGGGAGCCGAGCAAAAGTCTCTTACAGGAGCAGACTGTCTGGGAAGTCGGCGCGCGCTTTCCTAAGGGACCGGAGGGTAACACGGTACGTATAGGTAAGAGGACTTCGTGTGCATGTATGTGTGTGTGTGTATGTGTGTGTGTTCCGGTCCGGCTCGAAAGGCGCGTGCCAGAATGCCATCCTCCTACCCCACTCCCTGCTCTCGTTTCCCGTCCCGCCCCGCCCCGCCCCGCCCCGCTAGCACAGCTCGAAAGCGATTTTGTAAACAGGGGGGAAGCAGAGTAGCGCCGGGCCTGGCCAGGCCAGGGTGGGCCAGGAGGGAGCAGGCCGTGCCGTGCCGTGCCGTGCCGTGCCGTGCCGTGCCGTGCCGTGCCGTGCCGTGCCGTGCCGTGCTGCTGGCCTGCTGGGCCCGCGGCGCCCCCGTCCGTGCGAGAGGGCTGCGCTGATGTCGCCGAATCTGTGTCGCCACTTGAAGCGCCCTAGCAGCCGCCGCGCCCTGCCCTGCCCCGCGCCCTGCCCCCGGCTTCGGGCCGTCGTCAGTCCCACCACCACCACGCCCTGCGCTGCCCCGCCCCGCCCGCACGCCCCGCCACGCCTCGTGAACGTCTCTCGCCCTCCGGGCGTCCCTCGCGCTCACGACCAGACCCTCTCACTTTATCACCAAGTTGATACGTCGCGGAAAGGCTCGGGGGTGAGAAAGGTTTTGGGTGGGGGTGGGGGGAGTGGTGGGGGTTGTGAGGGGGGCGGAGCACGACAGCGCCGCAAGTGGATATTTTAATCTCATAGTGTGGCTCCTGGCCCCGACTCGCCCCGCCTGCCTCGACCCACCGGAGCCACCCCGCCACGCTCCCCAACGTCCTGTTTCCTGCTCTCCTGCACAACTCAGGGCCCTCGCTGCCTCGCTATCGGCTCGGACGGTGAAAAAGCAACGCCTCCGCTTGTGTCTACACGGTTAACTTTGGTTGTTTCTGAAATTGTATACCGCAAGGCGTGCAGTGGTCGGACGTCAAAGGCGCCCACCACGAAAAACTGTATACGATGACAGCACACCTTTGGCGTAAAGAGACAGCACACCTGCTTCAGAAAATGGAACAGGAGGACACCAAGAGTGTACTGTCATCGCACACAATGGGTGCAGATTCACATTTGCATTGCAAGGCATTTGTGTACGCCTTGTGCGTATGAGCATTTTACGCCATGGAGTTCAATTTTAGAGCACCCAAAATTAACAGTGTAGCCAGCAGTCTTTTCAATCGGGTTAGAAAGAGCCTGACCCTAAATTTTTTCTCTCTCCCCCCTCACCGAAGCGATCATCTTATCCCTCTGTGATCATATTATCACTGCGATTATCTGATCCCCGTGCGATCATCTTATCCTTCTGCGATTATCTTATCCCCGAGGGGGCAACCACTCAAGAAATCATGTGTCCCTAGCCGGTGAAATCCCAGAGAAATCCCATTGAAATCCCGCGAAATCACCGAAATCATTGGAAATCATCTAAACGAAATTCACCGAAATCTCTCGAAATCCCGTGAAATCTTGAAGGCATCTTGAGAAATCCGTTAAAATCTGGTTGAAATCTCGTGGAATCACACGCAATGTGAAGAAATCCTACAAAATCAGAGAAGGAGGAATCTCGAGAAATCTCGGGAAATCTGGGGAAATCTTATAAATCGCGAAATCATGTGTCCCTCCGGACAGGGAGTGGTTGCCCCATCGCTTATCCCTCTGCGAACATCTTCTGCCTCTGCGATCATCTTATCCGCATGCGATCATTTTATCCATCAGCGATCATCTTATCCCCCTGTGATAGTCTTATCCCTCTGCAATCATCTCATCCTTCTGCGGTCATTTTATCCGTGATCATTTTATCCCCCTTGCGATATTCTTATCGCCCTGCGATTATCTTATCCCTCTGCCATCAATTAGACGTCGACCACGGACCCTGAGGATTGCAGGGTTCACCTTGCAGACTGATTCAGAAGACCGGTCTTTTCGCTCGTTTTCTTCGCTCACCCGATGTCGCACCCCGTGAGAGTAAGAGAGACAGAGCGAAGACTAAGCGCTCTTCTGAATTAGTCTACTGCCCCGCCCGGTCTGCCGCGGTCTGGCTGCGTGATTTCATGCTGTGTTTGACAGTGCGCTCATGTACTTCCCCCCGCAGGGCATTCGCTCTCCAAGGCCCTGCTGCTGCCGGAGGCCGCAAGGTGGCGCGATACTGCTGCACTTGTCAATGTAAATAAACAGGCGAACTGTCTGCGCAATAATCGGGCATTGTGGCCTGTGCTGGGCTGCGGAGGGGGGGTATGGGGTTGAGCGGTGGGTGCCACATCGCAGCGAATATCAAGCGCTGTTTGCTGCCGGATGTGGGGCGCGGAGCGGGGCGCGGCGGTGGCGGGGCTGTGCGGGGGTCTACTGCGATACGCCATGTGGTTAGGAGAAGGACAAGAAAGGGGAGGGGTGACGGGAGGCTGTGCGGCATGATATAGTCACAGTCGGAACAGGGGTGTGGGGGGGCTGCGGGGGTCGACAGTGACGGGGAGGCTGAACGCCGTGTTATAGTCAACCTCGAAGCGGGACAGGGTGAGGGAGAGAGGGGGGGGGGCGGAGTTTTCAGGCGCGGATCCAGCGGATCCTGAGTAGAAGGAAGGCACGTGCCGTTGCTAGAAGAAAGAATGCAAGAAAAAATCATCTTAAATGCAAAAAAAAAAAAAATAGAAATAAATCTCAAGAAAATCAAGATGAAAGGTACAGAAAAATCCCGAAAATCGAGAATACTTGTACGAAAACCTAAATAATATTTAAATAATACAGAAATAGGAACAAAACATCAAAATTTATCATAAATTGACAGAAATTTTTGCTGCTCGAAAAATCAAAAGAAAAATCAAAACAAATAAAACAAACCGAAAATTCCAATAGCTAAAAAAATCATTGTAATTTAACACAATCCACAGAAATCTCATATCAGAAGAAATCCTGTGAACATTAAGATGGGGAATGCTGGCCTCCTCGCCTAGCTCCCTCCCCCCTATCCCAACCTGGATCCATCTCTCTGAAAGCTGTTGCCGTCCAAGCGCGTCTGTGTCAGAGAAACGTGGCTGGCGATGGTCGCCGCCGAGCCTAGTCGCGCCAGCGCCAGGGGCACAGCACCGTACCCCATTATTTTTCATGCCTACATCAGTCTTGTGCTTGAGCCGCGCGGCCCGCAGAGGCTGCCCCGCCACGCCGCAGCCTCCCCGCCCCCTCTGCTTCGGCTCTAAATCTCTCGGGGGGAGAACACGGAGTAGGCCTGTCCCGCCCCGTCCGATACGCTGCGCACACCTGGAATGCCTAATTGGCTCAGGAAAGTTTTCTCAATCGGACGACCCGCAAGTGGGTGGGAGACCGGAGAGAGAGAGAGAGAGAGAGAGAGAGAGAGAGAGAGAGAGAGAGAGAGAGAGAGAGAGAGAGAGAGAGACGAAAGAGAGACGAAAGAGATGGCGTGGGTGGCCAGGGCGCTGGGAATCTGTGTAGCGGTCGTCGGTCGGACACCCCTCGCCCCTCGCCTTGCCCCACCGTGCCTACCTGTCCGTCTCCCCAGGGTGCGCGGCGCGGTGCGGCTTGGCGTGGCGGTCGAGTTCTCTACTCCTTGCGCTGCTGCCGTAGCTCGCCCACCACACTGCGGTCGGCCCGGCGGCGGCACAAGCTGTTCGTCTTCGTCCAATCAGACGTCCTTTGGACCGAGAGTCCCAATGGCGACCGACGCGGCGTATGGCCTCACAGTGCGTACCGCAACGCTCGGGGTCCCCGGGGGTGACAGTAAGTCCCAACTCCCAAGGGATGGTCGCCCCTTACCGGCCACATCGCGCGGTTGACGGTTGACTGACTGTCCCCTGCACAACCCCCCGTGTCAAGTCCACGAAAAAAAAAATCGCGCAGCTCAAAATTAGATGTGAAAAAACTAGCACCTTGGCTATAGCCAAGTGTCCGAGTGTTTATAAACACTTAAAACAGCGGAGAAACAAATAACAGAGTTGTTAGAAAATAAGCACCCGTAGCTTAAAAATTACCTCCTAATTCCTTTAGCCCAGACGTGGATAGTTTCTTGCGAGTAGCAGAGTGCGCCCTTCGAATTTTCCTAACCTTGGCACTGCGGTCTGCCTCTGTCTTTGGGCAGAAGAAGCTGAGCTGTATGCTTAACTTTTTGCTTCTGAATGAGTCAGGTTTTTGGGCACGGGTGCTGAACTGGCCTGTTGAGTCGTGTAGCACCAAACTGAATTTCTATTTAATTTTTATTTTTTTGTCGTGTTGGACCGGGTGACGGCCCGGGTCCTTACAATGAGACGCGGGGGCATCAGCGCAACAGAAACGAAAGGCGACGACTTCGATTTCCCATCACGGCTAGTTTGCCGCCGCCGGACCGCGATTAATGGCGTGATTAATGACGCAGCAGCCAGCAGGAGAAAAAATAGGCAAGGCTCCCTTCGTTATTGCGGGCCTCAAGCGGGAGGGAAGACCAAGAGACCAAGAGCCCCCCGCCGCGCCTAAGCCTCCGAGATTAGTGGTGACCGCTGAAAGGGAAAAAGGGGCTGAACTTTTTTCTTTTCTTTTTCCCTGTTTTTTTCAAAACGTCTTTACGTGGCAGACTGCGGTGGAAAGTGAAGGATGTGAAAACGAAAAGGGGAGAAAAGAGTAAGTAACAGGCAAGTGCTTTGTGACACTTATTGTGAGTGACGGAAACGAGAAAACGTTAAAAAATGCTTCACCTCGAAAAGCCGCAGAGTTAGCGACAATAGTTGCTGCTGTGCGCGCAAATCCGAGGATAAATAAATCGCTCAGCTGAAATGACATGTTAAAAATTATCACCACGGCCAAAAACTTTAAACAGCAGAAAAGTAGCATGGTAAGCTAGAAAATAAGCAGGGTAGCTTGAAAATTAGCTGCGCTTATAGAGCCTGCAGCTAAAAATATTAGTACACCCGCGAATTTTTTTAAGCTCTGGCGCGAATTATTCTTTTTCCCGCGTGTACGCTGGACAAGGACCTACCATATAATGGTGGCTATAGTCATGTTCAATGCGCACTACTTTGCGGCCGATCAGGTCGGGAGTGTGGCCGGTGCTGTGCAGCCGCTGCTGGTCTGTGCATGACGCGTCACGCGCGCCTGCTTTGACAGCTCAGTGGGCCTGGCCCGGCGGCGCGGGGAGGTCGCTACAAGTAGGCTAGAGTGCGCTGAATGGACCGGAGAGGTCTCCCGCCCCGCACGGGGGGGGGGGGGGGAGGGCCCACAGTCAAACAGCAACAGCAGGCGAGCAGAATGCGTGTGTGGGGTGGGGGTGTGGGCGGAGTGGGGCAGTTGTCACTCTAACATCAACGCTCGCCCACGTCGCTTACGCCTCGATCCCCCCCCTCCCCCCCCCGCTTCCCACGCACCGCGCTAATGCCCACGCTGCTCTGCGCCTCCTCCCCCCTGGGGCTTCAAGCGCTACCAGGCAGCGCCAAGTTTTCGGTGTCCTGCTGCCTACCGCAAATTTATTCAAACGTCTCTTTAAACGGTTTCCTATTCTGCAACCGTCTGAGGCGGAGGGAATCCCCTACTGAATCCCGCGGGAACATCGGTAATGTGTCACCAGACAGCTTACAAGGAGTTGTGTTGGCAGGTTACTTGCCGGGGCGGAGCGTGACGCACACGGTAAAAACACTTCCTGATTTTTTAAAAAGGAAATATGGAAAAATTTCAGTGACTTTGAGGAAAACTCCTAGGACTTTGAGGGAAGTCCCCTCAAGAAGTGAGGAAATTAACGTAAGTTTTAAAAAGGAAACTCCCTGAAAATCTGTGGAGTTTTCATCAAAAATTTTGCAAATCCTCAAAGTCTTTCTCTCTCTCCTAAAAAAAATATCAATCAAGATTGGTATTGATAGCAGATGATACCGCAAGAGAAAGTGCTATGGGGTGCGACAATTTGTGTGTGAACGCACACGATGTAAACGACGAACGACGCCAGCAGCGCCGCGCCGCGTGCCTGCGGGGTTGGGAGGGAAAGGGGGGGTGGGGGGTCCGCCGGCGCGGCGGCGTGGCGGCAGGCGGACCGAAGCGGTCGCTGGCAGGGAGGAGCTGTTAGTGTTACACGCTGCGCGCGAGGATGAGGTGCCATTGTTCCGCGCAGACTGCGCGTCAGGCAGCCATAGCCCCCCCTGGAAGCGCCGCGCTATATTATTAGTTTCTGGACTCGAGAGTAAAAGCTAGCTGACACCTTCAAATTATAAGTTAAATTTTATGTTAAGTGTTTAAAGGTATCATCTGCTAAAAAATTGACATCCTTTTTACTCGTTCTTTACCTTTTCCACATCTCTCTTAACCTAGAGGTGAAAGAACGAGTATTGTGCTCAGTGCGGTGTAAGTTAGACCCCATTTTCAGCGAAGAAATGGTAATACCTACAGCTATGTCTCTGCAAGCAAATTGTAGCTTTTTACCCAGTAATGAGTCAATAATAGAGGTTTTTTTCGAGTTACTAAGCAAAATTTTAAGAAATTATGAATCTAAATTTCGAACAGAGACGTTCGACCGCTCGCCGCGGGACCACTTTTATACCGTACCCATTACGACTTAATTACGAATGAACACACAACCAAATTACACTATTTGCCAAATAAAGTTATCACAAAACGTATCAACAATTTTCAACACTCTGCAGTTTCTAATTAAAAAGTAAACATTACATTCATTTGTGTTTATCAACATTGAGAGTATCAATGTCAACACCACCGATATGGGTTGTACGCATGCGCGAGTAACAACGCCATCTATTGAGATATCCTGTAGTCATTATAAAAGTTTGTCTCAAAAAGAAAACAAATGCCGCGAAAGGTTTGAACGTGGCTGACAACAATGTGTGTGTTATGGACTCACTATCCTGCTGTTGACTTACCATTTCTAGTTGAAAGCTAACATTATTAACGTAAAGGGTAAAGAGGTAAAGAACGAGGTTTTTCTTTTTGTATCAAACGCGTTTGATACGCTTACAATCTACTTGTTCTTCATCGTGTAGGAAGACCCGGATGTGAGCACGGCTCGCAGCACTTTGTTATAGCCCCGCGCTTGCACGTCTTTGCGTCGCTATGGCGCCAGCTGCCCGCGGTCCGGGACGGTCCGGTCCAGTGCGGTGCGGTGCGGTGTGCGGCCTTTCGACCGCCTCGGAGGGAATGCCTGGAGGGCGGGGCGGGGGCGGGCTGCGCGCAGCAGAGCTGCGCGGGCGGAGCCGGCGGAGCCGGGCGGAGCCGAGCCGGGTGATGAGAACTCTCCGTGCTCCCTAGAGTTGGGGCCAATGAGCGCTGACCGCGCCGCTGGGGGAGCCCAGTGCGGGTGCGGAGAGGGAGAGGTCGCCTACACTCTATACTGATATCATAAGTGTTCAGTGTTCAACTGACACGACACTTACAGCAGTGCGGGGAACAGTGCTGAACACTTTGAGATGCCAGGTTAATGATCCCGCATGTATTTCATTGGGAGCAAAAGTGTTCAATTGAAGTTGGACATGTTCTGATGGCCAACATAACGCACTCAAAAAATCCTGTCCTTCGCACAAGAGATGTTTTTGCAGTCTGTAAGAACATTATTCGCAATTTTACTTGGTTTAAGGTAAATGTGGAATTTAGCTAAGAGCACGGTCTTGTACCTAGAGCGGGTACACTGTAACTCAAAAGGTGACAAATTTGTGACCTTTTGTGGCGACACATCGAAAAAGGAAACATCCCCTTTTTGTTTCCCTTTTTTCGGAAACACATAAATGTGTGACCTTTTTCGGCGACAATTTTGTTTCCAAAACCTCAATGTGTTACCGAAAAAGGTCACATGCGTCTCCGTTTCGGTAACACACGGAGGTTTTGGAAACAAAATTGTCGCCGAAAAAGGTCACACATTTATGTGTTTCCGAAAAAAGGACACACATTTATGTGTCGCCGATTTAAGGCAACATGTGTTTCCTTTAAAGTTACAGTGTATTTTTGCGTGCGGTCTTGCCTTTGCACTGAAAATCTACGAGCCATAATTTCTCGCCCCATACGAGTGAGAATTTGAGGGCAATTTTATTACTCTCTGGAGAGTAAGAATTTTTTTCCTCGCCCTTTATGAGAAAGAATTTTGAGACCTCGCCCAAATAAAGTGAGAATTCGTGCTCAAACTAAGTGAGGTTAAAAAATCCTTACTCAAATAGAGCGAGGCTCAAAAATATCTCGCTAGAAAAGAGTGAGGTTAAAAATTCTCACTCTAATTTAGTATGGAAAAGTGTCCTCTCCCATTTTGAGTGAGAAATTGGATTCCAGGGTTTGCAGTGTGCTCATGTGAAATACATGGGCAACACTGCATTCACCACTTTCAAGTGTATGTCAGTTGAACACTTTTGATTTCAGTGTTGTGTTAAGGCCTGTCGTTGGCGAGCGTGTGCATTTGATTCGTTCGCGGGAGGACAGAAAAATACAGTCCTACGTGTCTTTCCTGAGCGAGTGCTTCTTCCCCGCGCCCGTAAATCCCATACCTCCTCGGTCGAGGGGAAAACAACTATGAAATTTTTGTACACCTCGTAAAAATGAAGAAAAAAATCAGAAAAAAAATCACGAAAATTTTGAAAAAGTAACAAAACGTGACAAAACGTCTCAAAAACTTAGGTAAAATCAAAGCAAAAATTCACAAATATTCAATAAAACTTCACAAAAGTTAAGTCTCGAAAATTTACAAGAAGTTACAAAATTTGTACACCAAAATTCAGAATTGTTGTCCCCTCGTTCTCAGTGCGTTGCCTAAGAAAAAGGACATAATATGGATGTGAAAACTCTAATTCATAGAGCGTTCGGAGGAGAGCTATGAGCTGATGGCGGATGGACTCTCCCGCCCTGATCCTGCTCCGTCTGTAGGGGCAATTACGCGCTGCCGTGCCTGTAATTCCAGCAGGGATGCCGGTCGCTCCAATGTGCCCGCCGCCCCGAGCAGCGCCACGTTCCGCTACGCGCCCGGACACAACAAATCGCTGAGCGCTAATAAACCGTTCTATACTTCGGTCCCTGAGGGATTGAACGTGTGCGTGTGTGTTTGTGTGTGTGCGTGTGACGCGGGGGCTGCAGGGGGAGAAACAAGACAACGCTCACTGCAAGAAATATCAGTGTCAGATACGGATTTGCCCGCAGTCCGCACCTTATTTTGTTCATTCGTACCATAACGGTACGCGGACTGTGCATTTTTTTTCCGTACGAAGGATTAAAAGAGGTGACGCCTTCAACGCCTTGACCATTTTTGCAAAGTTACTCGGTGTGACCGGGTGTGACCCGAAAGGCCAGTAATTACGGAACGGACCACGCGCAAACAAATTCACGGGCTTGAAAGCGTATGGGCAATTAAAGCGTGGTCTTTTTCCAGCCGTGTCGAGGGGTGGTACGTTTGCCAGTGCTGTTGGGCATGGCGAGCAGATGGTAATCTGTACTCGCCGCGGAGCTCTGTGCTCTGTGTATTAACGCAGGCTATGCCTGCAACAGGTGAGCGACAGGTACGAGAGCGTGTGCGTGCGTGCGTGCCTGTCTGTGTGTCATATGAGAGATAGAGAGAGAGAGACAGACAGAGAGGAAGAGAGAGCTTATAGCATATAGGCTGCTCGTTTGAAAGGAAATTTCAGTCCGGAAATTAGTTCACCGAATAGGTTATGCTTTTAATGGTTGAAAAATTGCAGTTGTAAATTAAGAACTTCTGACTTTTATTGTTGTTAAAACTGGCATCTAAGTATCACACTTACATTTATTGAAGTGGGGGATTAAGGGTTTTTACCCGAGGGGAAACAACTCAGAAATTTTCGTACCTTGTCATTCAGGATAGTTCAGAAAAATTCAGAAAAAAAATAGGAAACGTCACAAAAATTCACAAAAATTCTGGACAAAATTACAAGAATTTAAAAGAATGTGTGCACCAAAACACATAGTTGTCTCCCTCTCGTCTTCACCGCTGTTAAAATGGTATGTCCCTTTATCACATTGTGAAGAAAAGGTCCGCCACTGCAATGTTTCCCTGTGCCGCGCCCCGTGCGTCCTCTCAATAACTTCTCTGTCTTTTCCTGCAGTCTTCCTTTTTCTACCGCGCTGCGCAGCGGTGCAACGTTCAATGCGCGGCCACGCTGCCCGGCCCAAGGCGCAGGGCCGCTAGCGAAGGTCCCAAGTCTTGCGCCGCGGATTGCTCTGATTACAAGCGCTTCCCCCCCCCACCCCCCCCGCAACCGCGCCGCAGCTGGTGGCTTTACATTCGATGCGGCTCGCGGCCCGGCGCGGCTCAGCGGGCGCGCCTTTGTACCTTCTTCATCCCTTTGCTCCTTGAGGATCGGGACGGGTTGCCGCTGCCTCCCCCCCCCTCCCACCTCGGTCTCTGCTGCTGCCGCTGCTGATTGCTGTGGAATGAGTTTCCCGCCTCGCGGACACGGCTTTCTCGGACCGCCCGCGCCCCCACCCCGCCCGCGAACCTTCCAAGCACGACGTACAGTTATAATACGGTGTCGGCCGGCACTGGTCGCTTTTAAGCAGTGAGTCGCGGAACGACGGGCAGGTTCGTAGTAGTTCCATTATTTGGCGCAATCAGGGGATGCAAACAATCGTCTGTGTCCTAGACTAACGTTGATCGCAGCTGATCGCGACTTTGTTAGAAAATTGCTCAAAAAGCAGCATGCGAGCCATGTTACTTCTGAAGCGCCGATGAAATTGCCAATCTTTTGAATGGTGAATATTAGTTTTCTGTAAACTTCACCAATACTTTTCTGTTTAATTACTGAACTTTGTAATTTACAGAAGAGGCATGGAAGTTTTACCATCGTTTTTGACTTTACCTTGCCTCCTATTGTGTTCTACAATGTGGGAAATCTCCTGTAAAATTACCATTTTTTTAAAATAGTGTTGGAAACAGCCTTTATATTTGTGTGACCTCGTGGTGCGAATGAATATAGCTGCGAACCAGCCGTCGTCTTGCGATTCACCCTCTGCAACCCCGCGAGCCGCCGGAGTACCGACACCGTTTTTACTACATCGTGCTCCCAAGAACGTCATATAATTTTTTCCCCCGATCGCCGCACCACCTTTCCTTTTTTACCCTCTCTGTTCCGCTCTGATCGTCCCGGCACGGTGCCATCACACTCACGTTCCCCCTCACGTACCGCCCGGCCCGGCCTCTGCCGCTGAGAATGCACGCGTCGCCGCCCAGGTCAGCGCGGGCCATAGCTATCGTGGTCGTCGCACCACGAGCTCTCCCGGCCAAAGAAATCACGTGATACTGCTCTGCAAAGCCGAACGTGATCCGCTCCCGAGGAAAACAACTCTAAAAGTTTTCCACTCCTCCAAATTCAAGGAAACTCAGAAAATTCACAAAAACTAACTAAAATTTGGGTAATTCAAGCAAAAATTCAATAAAAACTAAAAAAAAATCACGAAATTTCTCAAAATTTTTGTATTAAAATGCAGAGTTTTTTCCCCTCGTTCGCTACCGAAGTGCCCTGCTGCTCTCCCTTCCAGCCTCCACAGGGACATAAAGTTGGTTGGCGGATGATTAGCGCAGACAAGTGTTTCGGTGTCGCCTGGCCCGCGAGGTTCTTCACGCTGTTATTGGGCAGCGTGCGCCCCGCCCCACCCCGCCCTCTCCCCTCCTCCCCGCCCGCCCTCTTCTTTCGGAAAGCCCTCGCCTCGCACGCAACTGGTGTCCCAGAAAGAGATAGCACTCGGCATCTTGTTTGCTCTGGCGCCCGCCTGGGCTGGGCTGCACGGCGCTACCAAGGGCTTACTGAACCCATCAGCACACCGAGAGCTCCCCTCTCGCTCTCCCACTGGGCAGCCGCAGCCGGCGCCGGGTAGCAGCGCGCTGCGTCATGTCCCCAACAAACTCCATAATGCCGAACGCAAACAGAAAGGTAGACGTCCCATTCCCATTTTTTTTTAGCGGGAGATCGGTCTTTCATTTTAAGTAGAAAAATGAGACCTGGAATCCATCGTTTCTTGCCGCATGTACGTGCATATTCCCTCAGCTTCTCCTACCACCACGCAAACAGGTTTCTCCCTCCACTCCTTTTCTTCCCTCCCAACAGAGCGCGCACGAGTAGCTGCTCTTCTCGTCTGTCTTTTGCCCGGGTGCGAGAACCTTATACGACCCCGTTATCTGCAGCAATGCACCACCGTGCCGCCCCGGGCTGTAAAAAGGAACGCCCCCAAGGAATCCGAGTTGGGGCCCCGGGGAGGGGGAAGGTGCGGGGAGGGCTTTAATTGCAAGCAGCGTGTGCGCCTAGAAGTGCCAGCTTATATTGGATTTGGACGAGAGGTGTGAAGAACCGGGGAAGTCTACCACCACTTTTCTGGTACTGCTACCGCGTTTTCAAATCCCGCGGTAAATTTTGTTTTTCCTCTCCATCAGTTCATGTGTTCCGGCCTGGAAACAGGGT
The DNA here is from genome assembly GCA_029379305.1 of Frankliniella fusca. Taxonomy (NCBI): domain Eukaryota; kingdom Metazoa; phylum Arthropoda; class Insecta; order Thysanoptera; family Thripidae; genus Frankliniella; species Frankliniella fusca. Next base: position 67,140 of record JAHWGI010000410.1, read on the forward strand.
GCGTTAATGCGTGCTGGAATCGTTATTGGTGATTCGGGACTCGTGTGAGCGGCGTGGTGGCCCCGCTCTGGGATTGGATTTGAAGAAGGGGGGGAGGGGGGCACTCACCATGTCCTGGTCAGGCCTAGCGCGACGAGACAATGGCGGCAGATGCTGTGAATTTAAACGGATTTAAATGCAAACACACAAAAACAAAAATCAAACAAAAAAACCCTTGCGGTCTGTGGTGGTGTCCTTGCAGGGCGGGGGCAGCGGCAGCAGATGCATGGTTCGGGTGGAGTAAGCCGATCGCATATATGTGAGCTGCTTTTAGGATGCAGAGCCAGATGGAGCGGAGGCACGAGTCTATTCCAAAGCCAGGCGAGCTCATATTGCGCTGCACGGTCCCTCCAGCTGCAGTGCTGCAAGGCGCACTAATGTTTTATAACTCGAACCGCGTCGCAGTGATTTATTAATACGCGGTTGCGTCACGCGCCCCGCGCACATCCGCCTCGTGCAGCCTAGCGAGGGGCGGTGGGGACGTATAAAATATCGGATCGATCTTGTACTCGCTGGTGGCAATTATTATATGAAACCACATTACTTTAATTTTGATATTTTCCCGAGGAGGAAACATCCCTGAAATTTTCATACACCTCGTAATTCAAAAACATCAGGAAAAAAATAGAAAATTTCAGAAAGATTCAGAAGACTTCAAAGAAATTCACAAAAAATCACTATAATTCACAGACACTCACAATAATTCACAAACACTCACGAAAATTCTCAAAATTTGCACACCAAACTTCAGATTTCTCTCCCCCCCCCCCCCCCTCGTATTCTCCTTTTTCCTTTGCGGAAAAGAAATGGTAACATTTTACGGCCGCGCTGCTCTGTTTTCGGGATGGGAAGTAGCACGAGGCGGTAGTACCTGGCGGGTCTCGCGTTCGGTACCCGTGTCAATAATGACCCCCACTACCCGAGTGTGCGCTCGGGCGCAATCACGACAGCTTCTGCGTTTCCCACGGTAGCCGCGCTCGTCGGGGACCAGTATAGTACAGTAGCCCACGGCACCGGAGACACGTGTTAGCAGGAACACGAGGTAGTATGTTACACGAGCAATATTCCTGTCGCGGTATAGAGCGTTTCAGATCAAAGAGCTCCCGGCAATTGCGGTGTAGCAGGGAATCTCGTGGCTTGCGCGTCGCTGGCGGCATACTACGGTGAGACCGGGCCGGGCTGGGCAATGCTGTGCGCGACTTTGAGTTGGGACCAGTTTAGGTGATGAAAAGCTCTAGCGAGGGGTCAGTCATTCAAGAGCTCTCCGTGGTTTTTGGCCGCACGGTCCCGGCCCGGCCGCCCCTCCTCCCCGCCCCTTCCCTCGGCCCTCGGCCCCTGTCCCAGTGAAAGGCGAGCTCGCTCAACTACTGCGCCGGGGGAGCGGCCGCGCGGGGTGGCATCTCCTACTGGCGCTGCTGATCGTGCGATTTTCCCTTGACCTGTCGGAAACCTCTCGCAGGCCGATAACAGGATTTAAAATTCTCCTCGCGGTTTTCAGCGATCCTGAACATCCTTTGTCAGCATTTCCTCCGCCACAACGTCTCGGCCATCTTGCTGCTCAGCAACTCGGAGACGTACGGGCGGGAGACGGCCTCGGCCGAGTACTTCATGCAGCTGGCCGACTATCTCCGGATTCCCGTCATCGCCTGGAACAACGCCGGCCTGGAGCGCGTAAGTAATCCTCAGCAAGGTCTTTCAAATTCAAATGTGTATTTTCAGCTGCAGAAGAGGTATAACATTTTAAAAGATCTCACAATTTCACCTGCCTGGAAGTCTACCGTCTTTGGTCGCTTTGAGTTCCATCCTGTGCGACAGCCGCAGCACCTATTTGGCGACAATGTCTCCAAGCGTAAAAAGGAGAGACAAAAATCATGGGCTGGTCTTCATGCCGAGAATAATATGGGTACCAAAAAAAAAAAAGAAAATGAGAAAAAGGTCGTGGAGGTCGGGGTCGGTCCATGGCCCAATGCGAGCAGCAAGGCCGGCCGGGCCCGGCCGGCTGACAGCTGACACCCACCAGATCGGCTCGGCTCGCTTCTGTTCATCTGGCGCCTCGGCTGTAACTCGGATAGATAACTTATTCATGAGCCCCCTCCCCTCTTTTTCCCACTTTTTTATCCGATCTCTCAGTGTTCAGGATTTTTTAAAGTGAATTTTTTCACAAGTAAAAACAACTCAGTGAACACTGAAATCGAGTTTGTGAAAACACTTCATCAAGCTGTGATTACTTGGGGTTTGTGATTCCTACGATCCATTTGCATTTTAGAGCATGATAATTATTGTGTGCCACAAAACTAATTATTTGGGATAAAAAAAAATTGAAAAAAATTATTGTGAAGTAAATATGATAACTTTTGCAAAGCAAACCGAGCCCCTTATAAATCGCGTTATACTCGCGCTATACACCATATATTGTTTCAAAAATTTATCACAATTTTTTTCGCGAGAAATTTCTTAATTATTTTATTGTATTAATTTTGTATCACAAAATTAGTATGCTCTAAAATGCGATTATTCACGGAAATCACAAACCATTCGTTATATCCAAATATTTTTTGATGAAATGATCTCAAATCTGGCCTCAGTGAATGGTTCTACCTTTCCCCGGCTCTGAGAGACGCGCTTCAGGCTCAGCGTACAGTGCAGTCCTCCTCATTCCTGTTTTTGCCTGTGTTTCGGCCGAATACTATCGCTGTGGCATTTCGATTTTACCCTCGCCTATATCATCGGCCGAGCCCCCGGTCGAGCCAGGATAGTCTACAGTAGGGACGCCCAATGCACAGTAGTGTAGTCAAACACATCGTCCTGGAGAGTTTCGTCCTCTCCCGACTCCGTGCAAACAAATACCGTATTCCGAGGCGCGTGTCGTGTGATTTCGCGTATGTGATCCTGATGGGAGCCGAGGCGAGGGTCATACGATACAGGACGTGACCCGGCCGCTCGGGGCGGGGCTGGGGCCGGGGTGTGCTGGAGGAAGGGGACTATACGGTATCTGGGAGTAGTCACGCTGCTCAGCTTTCAGCCGGAATGTCGAGTGTGCCGTGATGTTCTGGCCAGCCATACACCGGCGCACCGTTTTCTTTCCCCCGCATCCACGCTCCATTGGCGAGAGAGAGAGAGAGAGAGAGAGAGAGAGAGAGAGAGAGAGAGAGAGAGAGAGAGAGAGAGAGAGAGAGAGAGAGAGAGAGAGAGACGAAAAATCGCTATCTGTTCGGGCAGAGGCAGCCGAGAATCCTCGACACCTCCCTGCAGGGAAGTCCCCCTCCGCGCGAACGCAGGCTAAAAAGTCCAAGAATAAAACTAGCTGAGATGTCACAACTTGCACCATTCCTTTTTTTCTCACTCCTTGCGAAAAGGTATCAAATGGCACGGTTTCCGACATTCTCCGATTGGACAGTCACATGGTGTCGGGGACAGCCGCACATTGAACACACGTGCGCGAAACGACCTCAGAGAAAGAAGATGGGGGATAGAGAAAAAGAGAGACGTAAAATCGCTATCTGTTCGTGTGTCCGGCGCGGGTTTCGTTTTGAGGGAAAGGAGGGAAGGAGTCAGTAAATAGAGGAGACTTGATTGAACACTATGAGAAGTGTGGCAGCTCGTTTTCTTTAGCCCAACTAGTCATGAGTGTCGACCCCTCCATCCATCAGGGATAGTTTATCTTCAATGCGTCTCCTCGCATCTGTTGACAATTTTCCGTCTTCTGTAATGCGCTGTTTTATAAATTGCAACCCTATCATACGTAGGCTCCTTTGAATGGAAATTTTAAGCCGGAGATGATGCTGACCTCAGAAGTTATGTTTTAGGTAGTCGTTGAAGAGTTGCAGTTTAAACTTTATAACTTACGAGTTTTGCAACTGGCAAACTACCACACACTAAAGATTAGCAGAGTGGTATCGGTATTTTCTTTTCATTTACATGGTGGGGCTAAGCAGAGACGAACTCTAGGAAAGGGGAGGGGGCAGAAAATTTCTATTGCCGAGTAGGAGTCTTTAGAAATATGGGCCACAAGGCTGCGCATTGAGTCCCTGTCTTTGAAGGGAGCGCGCGGCCCTGCGGGCGGGGCCAGGCGGCGCAGGCGCGCGAGGTACTGACTTCTCTTTTATTGTCTCCTCTTTTTTTTTCTTCCACCGTACAGCCTACAATAATTATTAAATCATTAAGTCCCTTTGAAATCAGCTGGAGAGAAAGATTGAAAGAAAAGAGTGGCAAAAGATGTTGATTGTATGGAAACCCGCGCGGCCGCACACAGTTATATTTTCTAAAATGCATGGATGAGACGTTTTCGTGTTTCCGTATTTTGAGCACGCGTCGTCGGTCCACGTCTTGCTGTCTCACTAATCGTGCATAATAATTATCCCAGCCGCACTGTAGTTCTCTCCCTCACCCCCTCTCCTCTCTCCCTCGCCCCTTCTCTACTCTCTCCGTCCCAGCCGCGCCCGTCCAGACCCTGACGGCGGACCTGATCTCCGCCCAGCCCAGCCCAGCTCGAGGCTCGAGTCCCGGCTTCATGTTCTAATCAGCCTCGCTGTCGTGTCATTAAGCCCCTTGACGGCCGCAGGCCTTCTTGTCAAGTCCACCGGGGAAACAAAACCAAACAAGGGGGAAAAAACGTAAAGAGCTAACGGCATTGCAAGCGCGAGCTACAATGGAAGTGATAATATAATGAAAGAAACGCAAAGGAGAAAGTAGATGACTAGAGTGTTTCGGTGTGCTTATTCAGCGCACGGCCCGGTCCAGCCTGCAGCTGCAGCTGGCGCCGTCCCTGGCGCACCAGGCGGCCGCGGTGCTCTCGGTGCTGCAGCGCTACAAGTGGCACCAGTTCTCGGTGGTCGCCTCGCAGATCGCCGGCCACGACGAGTTCATCCAGGCCGTCAGGGACGCCGTGCATCGCGTGCAAGGCACGTTCAAGTGAGTGCACCAAAAAGAAAACTCACGCACAATTTTTATAGATAATAATAAGAAATTAAAAAAAGGAGATGTAGTAAAAAAACATGAATTTTGGAAGTTTTGCTTCAAAATTTTCTGCGCTGAATCAATCGATATATTTTCAAGACTCTCTTTTGCAAATCGCTCGCAAATGTCGGCAGGCTGGTGCTGCTGCAGGCGCTGGTGGTGTCACCCCACGAGCCGGACCTGGGCCCCCTGGTCTCCTCCGAGACGCGCATCGTGCTCCTGTACTGCACGCGTGAGGAGGCCAAGGCCATCCTGGCTGCGGCGGCCAAGCTGCGGCTCAACGGTGAGTACAGAAAAGAGACCTCCTTGCTCGTTCCTCCTCCTCCTCTTCCCGGCCCCACTGCGGCCCTTTCTCTCCTTGCTCTCCCCTCCTCCACACTCTTAAATTCCTTCGAAGAAAATTCTTGTATTACAAAGAATTCCGTGCCACCCTGTTACAAAGCCAAATTTTCTTTTTAATACAAAGGAAAATCTTTGAAATACAAAGAAAAATTTTGTGGAGTACAATGAAATTTCCCGTATATTACGATGGCTCAGGATTATTTGTACTGTACGTTAAAAATCTTTGTAGAATATTTAGAGTGTACGCTCGGCTCACTCGGTTCGGCTCGGAGCGCCCGCCGATCGGAGGGTAGGCAATGCGGTGAACACGACTGACGCTGTGTTGCATATCTGACAGGCGCCCGCCAGGCCCAGTTACCAAACAACTGTCATACGTTCTACTGGTGGGCTCATATATGAGAATCGTTTGGGTTTCGCATCAGACCAGGACAGAAAACTTTACGCGTCCACCCTGGAAAGAGTTTTTATCCTCTCCCCACTCAATCCTCCCCATCCGCCCCCCACCCCTCCCCCTCTGATGGCAGTAAAGGAGGAGGGCGTGAGGGGGAAGACGGTGTGGGCAGCAGCGGGGTTTACCACTTTTTATTTAGTTTGGTTACACTCCGCGTTTGTTGCGCGCAAAGTCTGTAACTACCTCTGGAATTTCTAAACTAGCGGCTTTTAAAGTTTGTGTCGCTCTATGGGCGTCCCGGGGCCAGCCGGGTGCGGCGGTCTCGGCTCTCGCGGCCGACTGGTGGTTACTCCGCGAGCGCCCCGCCCCCGCCCCGCCCCGCCCCGCCCCGCCCCACGCCCCACCCCACCCCACCCCACCCCACCCCACCCCACCCCACCCCACCCCACCCCACCCCACCCCACCCCGACCCACCCCACCCTGCCTCGCCGCTCAGACGCAATCTCTTTTGCAGCGCGCCTCGCGGTCACAAAGACTCACCCCGCTCCCGCTCGCCTGCTTGGCTGTGGGCGCTCACCCTCACATACGTTTGTCATTCATTAGGCCGGAGGACAAGGCCTGTCCGGCCCCGCCCCGTCCCGTACAGCCTTGCTGGACATAGACCACACTGACCCGACCTTCAGAGCCTCTGCCGCTGACAGAGCTCTATTTTTATTTTATTTTTTTTTCTCGCGTAATTATTCATTTCCTTTTAATGTTGTTTTCATCTCGCGGTCGTCTTTGAAGAGCATAGGGGTGTCTTGTCGAGGTCGACTCCGCGCGTGTGTGTACCGGGTGTGTCAGAGAAACATGTAATAACAGCGTGCCGGTTTTGCCTTCCCGCTTCAGACGTAAGGCGCCTTTGGGGTAGACCAGAAAAACTCTTGGGTATTCCCTGAAACACCGTCATGGAACTTAACAGTCGTAACAGTGACACAGCTGTTATATTATGCGTTTCATGCACGCACATCGGCCTTGCCTCACCCCACTCCAGGCCCCACGCCCCGCGCCATGCCCCGCCCCGCCCCTCGCCTCGCCACCACCCTCACCACACCTGAGCCGCCGCCGTGCCAAAGGGTGGGAGCACCAAAGCCTATGAGCTCACGGCAAATTATCGTCCCCGTAGGCCGGCCCCATCCTCTCTCTCTCTCTCTCTCTCTCGCTCTCTCTCTCTCTCTCTCTCTCTCTCTCTTTCTCTCTCTCTCTCTCTCTTCTCTCTCTCTCTCTCTCTCTCTCTCTTTCTCTCTCTCTCTCTCTCATTTCTCTCTCTCTCTCTCTCTCTCTCTCTCTCTCTCTCTCTCTCTCTCTCTCTTTCCCTCTTCCTCTCACACGCAAACAAACACACGCACCACTCACCCACTCTCCTGCTCTCTCTGTTCCTCGTCCCGCAAACACTTTCTCCCTGCACCTTTGTTGTCCATACCCCTGCCCCGCTGACGTCCCCCCCCCCTCCCCCTCCCCTCGCCAAACTCTGCCGCAGCTCTTTCCGGAAACCAATTGCAACAAATTAAAAGCCATGGCATCACGCCATTTTTTCATCCCTCTTCCATTTTTCCATCAACACGCCCTCAATAGCAGCGCCTACCCGTCCCTTCCGTTCTCCCTCACCCGCGCCCTTTCCCATCATTGCGAACATTTCGTCGAGCGACTTTGATCAATCATGAATGTCATCATCCACTGGCCTGCCTCGCCCCGCCACGCCCCGGTGCGTCACAGTCAGCCCTCTTCCCCCTCCCCCCCTATTCACCATCTTCTCCCTCGTTTCACTGCGCCTGGTTGTCTTTTGTAACAGACTGTTTGGCGCGTCCTTATTGGGTTTCCTTAGCTCCGTCTCGTTGTTGTTAAATAAGAATTATCGTCGCAGTGACAGGCAAAAATGGAGCTATAGTGAGCAATATCTCTTGTCTCCCTGTTGGCTCGACGGATCAGCGAATCCCAGATGGCTCTGGGCTGGGCTGCTCCTGGTGCAGGCCGGCCGACACGGAAGCCCGCGCGGCGGCGCGCGGGAGTTTTCATTATATTTTATTTGAAAAGCGCGCGCCGCCGGGCTGCGGTCCAAGGCTGCGTAACTAATGATGACAGGGACGTGCCGAGCATCATGAGTCTGTTTCTGACGGTTTCCGACGAGTAATTACTGAGCGTGTGTTCGCAGGGACGGACTACCTCTGGCTGGCCACGCAGAGCGTGATCGGCAGCGCCATGGAGGCGCCGGACGAGTTCCCCGTCGGGATGCTGGGTGAGCACAACGAGAGAGAGAGAGAGAGAGAGAGAGAGAGAGAGAGAGAGAGAGAGAGAGAGAGAGAGAGAGAGAGAGAGAGAGAGAGAGAGAGAGAGAGAGAAGGCTGAAAAGAAAAGGGTAACACGCATGCTGTCCTGCGTGTCCTGTCGACAGGCATCCACTTCCCAACGGACTCTGACGAGCTGCTGCAGCAGCTGTCCCGCGCGCTGCGCGTGTTCGCCACCGCCCTGGAGCAGTTCGTGCGTGACGCGGCGCTGCCCGCCCCCGGCGCCGCCCCCGCCGCCCTCGCCCGTCCCCCGCCACCCGCTGCTGCCCAGCCTGTCCTGCGAGGGCGGCGCGGCCGAGACGCGCTGGGCCGGCGGGGAGCTCTTCTACCGGTGAGATGCATGAGATGCCGTTAACGGAAACTTCGCGTCTCTAGCAATTTGCGAAGGCCAAACGGCTTGTCCGCCCTCCCCGAGGGGGGTATTGCTCTTACAGATTGACTCCAATGGTATTTTTTTAATAATTTTTGTTTTGATTTTTCTGTTGATTTTTCAAGGAAAATTTCTGACACTTTTTTTTTTTAGAAATTTCGATTTTTGGATTTTTGTATATTTTTCTTCTTAATTTTCTTTTGATTTTTTTATTATTTTTTTTAATTTTTTTGGAGGGTCGTACAATGCTTTTTCGAAGTGAGCCCCCTCGCCTCCCCCCCTGCCGTGTGTCTTCGCGTTGCACAGAGAGAAGTGAAGTAGGCGAACATTATATGCCCGGGGAGTAAAATGTTGCGGCACCCGGCGTGGTAGTCGTGCAAGCAGGAGGAAGCGGCCGACTAAAACGGTCCATTATTGTCCGGAGGATGTAAACGCACTGACTCTCGACGTTCGGTAGTCTCAAGGGTTAGTGCTCTTGAGAGCCTTTCAAGTACCCGCAAGCTAAAGCGCGCTCTCCGGGCCTATTTGGGGGCGATAAAGATTTAGTGCTAGACGAAAGTGGTTAAAAGTCATTGCGGTGCCTAGAAAGATGCTGCTTCGTCAGGGGTTCTTTCATTTTTCATGGAGAGTTTTGCGGCGCCCACTATTGTCACCTGGCCTTAAGAAGGGCGCAAAAACAGGAAACAAATTGCAGCGTCAATCCCAGCTACCGGAGCTTCTTAGGCCGCGCCGTGTCCCTCGAGGCCGCCGTCCTTACCTCACCACAGGTCCCGCCCCTTTCCGCCACGTCCCGACCGCTCCAAGACAGCCCACCGCCCTCAAGCCTTTTATGGGAAAGGCCTTTGGTCGTCGTGGAGGAGGGGTTAGGAGGGGGAAGGGGGAACAGCCGTCCTTGAGCCTGGGCCTTGCGCTGCCCTGCCCCGTCCTGCCCTGCAGTGTACTGTGGCTCTGCCACGGCGATCTTCGGACATTGATTCTTGTTCCACTGATTTGACATCCAACCCCGGCGGCCCCCTTACAGACCCCGGTGGCCCGGCGGACCGTCCCGTCCAGACCGCCCCTGCTCGCTTCCGCTAGACCTGCCTCTCGAAGGCCCTTGCCCGCCCAGGACGGCCCGCCCCCGTTCTGCGCTCACTCCTTTTTCCCCTCCTCCCAATGTTGAATATTCAAATGAAAGGGGTTCGCCCCGTCCCGGTTATAATAGGCGGTGCCTCCGCCGCCCCCGTCAATGGACCAGGGACTGATCTGGTTATGCAATTACATACGAAGTGGCGACCGAGAAATCTCACCCAGCCCCGCCCGGCCGCCTCAGGGTGGTGCGAGGCTGCTGGCTGCTCCGGGCGCCGAAGCCGCACCACCACCACCTTCAGACAGCGCCGGGTGTGGGGCTGGGTCGTGGTGAGGTGGGGTGGGGAGACGGTGGCCTCCTTTTACTGCGCCTGGCTACTCGCTGTGGCGGGAAGCTCAGTGAGGGCGTACTAAAGGTGCTTGGGGTTGCCGATGTGTGCCTCTGGCCGGTGCTCGTGAGACCTCCAGTCCCCGCCCCCTCATCCCGCCTCGCTCATGACAAGACCCATCGTAGCGGAGCCTAATTCGTTTTGCGCCCCGGCAGCAGCGCGGCGGGACTCAGTGTTCCACCGCTTTGATTGCCGACGCCCCGCCCCGCCCCGCGCCCCGGGCAGACGCCCGGCGCCAAAGTATCCTCTGTGCTGCCGGGGGCCCGGGGCTGCGCTGCGAGCAGCTCCGTCGCGAAAAGAACTCTCCCTGTGCCGGTGTACAGTACAGAGAAAAAGTTGCGCGTCCTGCTCGCCGTCGTCCTCGCAGCGCCTCCATGATGAAATGTGAACGCGGGGCTGAATAGAACAGCAGGGGGTGACGCTGGCGTGACATGCCTACTTATCTGGCAACACTGTGTGCCGGTCCATTGCCAGGGACGGGACCAGACAGCATCAGTTATTATTTCGTGGCCGCTGGCGCTGTGGCCATCATCGTTTTTGACGCGCAGAGGTTGGCACTTCTCAGTCTATCTGTTTTGCTGACGAAGCGCGCGCATTTTGAGAGTAACCCTCTATCCCCGCCAGCTTTGCGGACCTCCACACTCGGGCTGCGAAGACAAGCGGCGCTTCGTCCTCTATCGGCCGGAGTTAGTTCGACGGAGCGGGAGGGGGGTGGGGAGAGTGGTCTCCGCCGCTATGCTGCCCCGCGCCGCCCCGCGCCGTCCCGTGCCGCCCCGCGCCGCCCCGCGCCACCCCGTGCTATCCCCACGCGCACACGCGCACGGCACAAAACCGCCGCAGGGGTGTTTCTTCCTGATTGGACCCCGCGCGCACCCCGTATCCTCCGGCCTCCTAGACGTCACCCGCGCGCTCGCCTCTTTCACGACCCAGTCCACTATATTCTCCCCCTCTCTCCCTCTCGCCTCCTCCCCTTCCCCCGCACTCCCGGCCGCCGTGGATTTTAGAACCGTTGAGGCTAGAGCAAGTCGAGCAGGGGCGCGCCGCGCTTCCGGAGGACCATTTAATTTCCACCCCCCCTCCCGCGCCCCGCAGCGTCTCGACGAGAAAGTCTCCCCGTCGCCTCGCACAGGCGCAGCCCGGATTGTGAGCGAAAGACAGTAAAGTGTGCCGGGTCGAGTGCGAGTGTGCCCGCGGCTCAGGTACACCTTTGCCACAGGTAGGAGTGCGGCCACCCTGACACCGAGAGGTGCACGTATAGAGGTACACCTAAGGGTGTGCCACAGGTGTGCGCCCCACCTAGACTCCCCGAGGTATTCACGCACGCGGCGTTCACCCAGGAGTATGCCACAGGTGGGGGGCTTGCTCAGACTGCGGAGGTGTATACGCACCTTCCACTAGGGGTAAGCCACAGGTGTTGAGCCCGCCCATGGTGCGCGCCCGCCTTGAGATGGACGTCTATAGGCGTGCTGGGGTTGCGCTGTGCGGCTAGTTGCTTAAGGGGGCCTAGAGGTGGCCCGAGGGCGAGGGGGGGCCTCAGGGGGAACGGGAGAGGGTGGTCCCGGGGTCAGGCGGGGTGGGGGTGGCGGCCGCTGCTGACTGCCGGTTTGGCCAGTGTTTTACGCTCGGCCGGGCGTTGCCAATTGCCCCGGCCGCCCCCCAGCTGTGTCGCGCCCCGCACCGGCCGGGCTGACCGTCCACGCCTAGGCGCCTAGGCCGCCCCCTCGGCTCACAGCCGACCCCTCCCTAGGCAACTGTGCGTGGCCACGCGTGTCGCGGCCGAATAATGCGGGTCTGTCTACGCGTTCCGCCAATGTGGCGCCCTGGCACCTGCTGGGATAGACACTGAGACGTTTTTGTCACACTCAGCAGTTCATGTGTAATAAAAAGACGGGTGGGCTGGTGGGGGGTGGGAGTGCATTGTCCCTAGCCAGGAAATTCCCGGGGGGGAGTACGTTATCCCCACCCAGGAAGTTTTTATTGCCCCGGGCTGGAGGGGGAGTAAATTATCCCAAGCCAGGAAATTTTTACTGCCCAGGGTAAGAGTAAAATATCCCAAGCGATTTTTCAGGAAGTTCCGTCCCATGCCACGGGGGCTGGTCCCTCTTGGGGGAAATAAGGCCTATGTTAATATGGCTCCTTGGTAAACAACCTTTCTATGTGTAGGCCTTACCAGCCGTATACGCTACTCTTCCGCAAAATCTTCTCTTTATTTCTCCTCTCCCCCTCTATCGCCCTGCCTTGCCTCTACCTCCTACTGACCGGTCCGGCGGTGCCCAGTCGTTGGTCCGAAATGCTACGTACGGGTTCAAGGCGCTGTTTAAATAGGGTAGTACGGCGGGCCTGACAGGCCGCCAGCCGTAAGCGGGGACTCTCTTCGGAGAGGACTTCTCGTGCCCGTGGGGTGGCGGCGCCGCCTGGAACACACTGGATCCCATCAGAACTCCGAAGTTAAGCAGGCGGGGCTCACAGGTTGCGAGTTAGGTAGGGGACTCGCAATTTTTCAAACTTTTTTTTTTTGTTTTGATATTTTTTCTTTCTAATTTTTATTTTTATAAATTTGAGGTGTCGTCCAATGTTGTCGGCGCACGGTCCGGCCTGTTCCTATATGATACATATTCCTCCTCCAATTTACCCGTCTAAACAAAACAAGGTCGGGCAGCGCTTTTTCGGATTTCGGGGAAATCAAAAGATCGGACGAAATTGGGTCGGTCAATCTAGCTGCACCGGTAAATCCTCTGGAGATGCCGCCGGCGCCTGTGTTTTCCCAGTGTACCCATGTAATAAAGTATGCGAATCAGATCATATATTTGCGCGGCTGCTGCTAAAGCTCGAGGTTCGGCGCCCAGCCCAGCCCACCCCAGCTCGACCTTATATACCCCCTCGACCCCACCCCGCCCCGCTGCGCCCTTCCCACGCTCGCGCTGATATTAAGACAGCCTCCGCACCCCACCCTCGCTCCATCTCGTCAAAGGCTACCCTGGCCAGGCCCTGGCCGTCCCGTGGATCAGACCCGTTATCAGTTCCGGAAAGCTCTCAAATTGCGTGGCAGTGGGTCGGGTCGGGCCGGGCTGGCCTGGGCAGGACGGGCACATGATGATGTGGCGGGTGCTGCGGGTGTTGTGTGGGACGGGACGGTGTGGAGGGCCCGCAGGGCCCGCAGGCCGGACGAGTAATGATCCCTCCTCTCAGCACATGTGATGGCCGACCTCCAATAACGCATATTTCATCATCATCAACAGGATAAATTCAGTGTGGGTTCCTCGCCCTCCGCGCGAGTGTGCAGCACTGTTAGATAGTCCCACGCTGTGAAAGCCTATACGATTCCTCTCCGTATGCTGGCGCGTCCCGGTATAACTGGAGTGTTTCGCAAGATTTTGCACAGCCTCTGCCATGTGAAACGTGGTCAGTCGTTTTTCTACCTAATTTACTTGGTGGGTTATTGTGCTTGGCGGATCGGAAAGCCTAATATAATACCCATTGACCTTCTCCTCCCCCTTAATAGTAGTTCAGGGCCGTGTGCATATTGCATCGCAGGGTGAGATAGGGAAATTTCTATTCCTCTCTCGGATGCTTTTCTGCTCGCTCGCTATGCCCCCCTCGGGCACCATGCTCGCGCCGCACCAGCGACCTCGTTGAAAGAATCTCCCCTAAGCCGGCCGTGCCCTGCCGCCTCACCCCGCCCTGCACCGCCCGACCTAACACCCGCGCGTCCCCTCGATACAGCCATATCGCCGCCCCTGAACGACCCCCCTGCGCGGGTGCACCCTCTCCACCCCGACCCCCCACCCCCCAAAGCATTCACGTATGCGAGCTATACTCGCCAGCACTGCACTGACGCCTCCCCGGGCCGGCAGAGGCGACTTTCAAATGCGCCCCAACAAACATAGGAAAGTACCTTACGCTGAGATGATTTTTCCGTCTTTCGTATACTCCTACTGGACTCTTTTCTCTCTTTTCTTTTCTTCACTTGCGGGAGATGGATTCATACTGTTTGCGTCGTCGTTTGACGAGAAGTATCAAAGATTGTCACTCTATATCCCAGGCATATACACATACACATAATACACATACACATAATACACATACACATAATACACATACACATAATACACATACACATGCGAGGAGCAGTCAGCCCGCTGGCTTTGGATTTGACCGACGCTCACTTAAATTTAATATCTCCTTTCTTCATTTTGAGTATACTACTATGTTTGCTTTTCCCAATGCGTAATATCTTCCTGAAGTTTTATTGACCGGAGGAAGGCAGATGGGCCGAGGTACACAGCCGTCGCGTCCCGTCCCGTCCCGTTCGCAGTCTGATGGATGGGCTGTGCGACCCCACCCCACCCCGCCCCGCCCCGCCCCGCCGCGCCTCGCCCCACCACGCCGCTGCCTGGCCCCGCGCCCGCCCCTGCGACCGGAATAACGATTGCATTTCGTCATCTCGCACAGGCGGCCCGGCCTGTCTGGCCTCCGCCCGGCGGTGTCGACGAAGAGCAGCAGCGCGCTCTCCGCAATTACCACACAAGAGCATTTTTTTTAAATTCAATAATAACAATGTAAATATGCGCAGTAGAAAATAAAATAAACGCGAAAATAAATTTATTCGATGGTCTGAAGGTATATTGCGTCCTCTCCAGGTACCTGCGCGCCAGCAAGGTGGAGCAGGAGGGCGGGCGCACCGCGCTCGAGTTCCAGGGGGACGGCTCTCTGCGGGCGGCGCAGCTCCAGGTGCTCAACCTGCAGCCGCAGCGCAAGATGCTCAGCCACAAACAGTGGGTGGAGGTGAGTACCCGCCGGCTGGTTCGGCCGAGGGGCGTACAATTTTTTTTTATTTTTTTTTGTTTTTTTTACTTTTGATTGTTTAAAGATTTGTTTCGATTGTTTTTTTTTCTTGTGATTTTTTAAGAAAAAATTCACTTTTTGATAAATTTAGATCCTTTTGCCATTACATCTGACTTTTTAGAAAAGTTTCATTCTTTTTTTGGTTCCTTTGTTCACGTTTTTTTGGATTTTTCTGTATCTCTCTTGATAATTTTATTTCTACTTTTTTAAGTTTTTTGAATGATGTTTTGGGGGTCGCACTATGATTTTTCGAAGTGAGCCCCCCTTAGGGTTCGGCTCTCGTGACTCCCTCCTCGGGGTTCTGCCGTTGGCTCTGCCTCGCTCCTTGACCGTGTCGAAGTTTTAAGGGGCGTCGGATCGGAACGCAATCACAGGTCCTTTATTTCCAGGGTTGGTTGGTTGGCTGCCCCTTATGGAGAACAAAATCTCGAAGGACATTTCACTGTACCTCCTTTGCCGTCATTGGGAATTTTGTAATTGTCGATCTAAAAGGATGTAGCATGCGTGACACCGGCTCCAGTGCAATCAAGGGGGAAACCATTTGGTAACATATGTGGCGAATTTTTCCGTATTTTTGTGAATTTTGATTAAACTAGGAGTACGTGCGGCAGGCACGTAGTTGCTGAGCGAATTGAGAGTTAAAAGAAATATACCCAACCCAACCGCCGTTTTGGTAGGCAACCCACAAGTCAGTCAGTCAATTACGGAGGAGGGGGGGGGGAGAGGGCAGAGGGGGAGGAGAGGGACATCCTCCTCGCGCGCCGCAATTCAAGCAACGGCATTTGCTGGCCGGCCCCCGCCCTGCAGGCAGGCGCTATAGCTAGGTATAGCGCTGAAATTTGAGTGGAGGCCCCCAGCCCCTACCCCCTCCATTTTACCCCCACCCATCTGAGATCAGGGGCAGGGGGTAAGTATCATTTACATGTTTAGAAAGAATGCACCTGCACCACATGCTGACAGCTCTCATTCTCTAGCCTTCTGAATTAATTTTGCCCTCAAACCAACTCACATGAATCCATGGTAAGCCAGAAACGGGTTTCTTAGAAGAGGCCAGTAAGGGGCCGTACACAAAATACGTCACGCACTTTGGGGGGAGGGGGAGGTGTCGGTCGGATGTGATGTGAGGGTGATTTGGGGGAGGGGGGTGTCAGTGGGAGCGTGACGTCGCTTTTCCGCAAACTCTGAAAACCTGGCCTACAGCGCGCAGCGCAGCGGAAGCGCTGTGGCAGCGCTGTGGCGGCCTGGGCGGCAATTTTAAGATTCTTTGTCTTTGTAAAAATGTCTTAGTATATATGTAATTATATCTTCTACACATAAATCTCATATAAAAATTATTCTTTACAAGCAAAGTGTCGTTTTTCAGTTTAACAGATATCTTTCTAACCGTGTCCCATTGTTTTCCGAAAAACGTGACGTCACCGGGTGGAGGAGGGGTTGGCTCGGATGTGATGAGTGGGTGATTTAGGGGAGGGGGGAGTCAAAAATCCCGAAAAATTGCGTGACGTATTTTGTGTACGGCCCCTAACTTTAAATACAATCAAGACATTCACAAAGACAAAGGACCTTTGAATGATGAGGCGTATCTATTTTGAAATGAATGTCAGCTATTAAGAATAGAATTAAAACGATTATGCCATTTCAATAGTTATATGGCTGTATATTAGTAATAAGTATGTACTTCAATATTTTAGAAAGACTGTTTTAAAGTAAACACTCCTGGCACAACTAATACATTACAAGTATGTGTCTCATCTAAATCCTATCCACAGTGTCGCCCCTAATATTTGTAAGGGTCAACTCTTTTTAAAATAACCATGTTTTCAAAATAATTTTTTTCTCTATCAATAACTTAGTGGAGTGAACTTTTTTCAATCTGAATTCTTAGGCATAACGGATCAATGAGTAAGTTTGGGTAAGCACATGATGTAGCTCAGTCAGAAATCGTATCCCTGGGAAATACGGAGTAGGTTAGGAACAAAATGCTACATAATTTACCAAGGTAATACCCAAACTCTTTTCTTGTTTCTTGTTAGGTTTAAGAGTAGTAAGATTTAAATACTCAAACCACACTTTTATATACTATCTTTAGTAGAATAATGAGACACCAAATATTCAGTTTACGATTTAGAAACTTTTCATTCTTTTTTATTACAAATGCCTATTGTCGTATGTCAAAAATGGGCACACTTCCACTACTACAATTAAATATACACACCGCACTAAAGAAATCGTTCAGCTGGGGTTAACTTGGTGGCGCAATAACAAATTAATACGCTGGGGAACCAAGCAAGCATTCAAAACTAAATCAAACAAAATATATGGAAATCATACTGCTGTTAGTAACTCTCACTTGTCAGGCCATAGGGTTTACCTGATTTCAATACTCAGACCATACTCTAATGTTCACCAAACAGTTTCACAGCTTCACTGTAAACAACATTGTCTATCTTATTAGGTTATGTCACCCACTCACCTAGAAGAACACAACCAAGTTGCATCGATACTGGCTATCATTTCAGTAGTCCGTGACGTTCATTTCACAAATCCAAAGCAATAAAAAGTATTTTGAGGCACTACCATTCTCACTTCTCCCCAAGCCACAGACGTACACAAACAACAAATCACTCGAACCCACACTTCTACACAATGACGACACTTGAAACTTCGTGCAGCGACGTCCGCAACCTTAAAAGCGACTTCAGATTGCATATTACGTGAAAAAGACTATTAATTATTTAATTCGATGGTGTAAACAGCCGAGATGTACGCCGAGTTTGCCTTTTTCTGAGCATGGCTGACGCGAAGTAGTTCCGGCGCTGCCGCTAGGTGGCGCTATCTCTCAATGTCTTTAAAGTACTCTCCCTGCCAACCTTCCAAAAGTGAATTTCAAATTAAACTTTTAAATATTTCAAACTCATTTAATTTGGACAACTTGGATGAATATTAAAGCGCTGAAGTTAGCAGATTGCGGAACACTACCGCCTTTTACGATTACTTCTGTACTTTAAGAGGAGAACCGGCGACGACAGACTAACAGACAGACAGACAGACAGACTCACGACCAAGTACACTTCCGATCCCCTGCAGGAGTAAGCTTCGCTTCGCTCAGCGATAATTAGAAGTTCATGCTTTTATTTTTTTCAATTTTTGGCCCCTGAATTTTTGTAAAATTTTCATCTCTTTGATAATTTTTTTTTTTGCAAAGTTACGCGGTGTACAAAAATGTCAAAATTGTTCCCCCATCGGACCCAGTCCGCCGCGGTCCCCAGGGAGGCGCTCGTCCTGACAGGCCCGCTTCGCCAAGCCGCGCGCGCCGGGCGGGAATGTGCTCAATAATGTGGTGGCAGTTTGTCTTATGACCTCGCCGAGGGATGGGATGAGCCACCCGGCCCTTCTCCCCATAGTGCGTCCTCCAGCCCTCCTCGTTGTGGAGAGATCTCTCCTACATTGTGCCCCCACCCCCCGCCTTTCTCTCTCATTCCCTCGATCTTGTCGCTCTGCGCGTGCAGATCGGCGCGTGGAAGTCCTGGGAGGGCGCGGGCCTCGGCGCGGGGCTGGACGTGAGGGACATCGTGTGGCCGGGGATGTCGCACACGCCGCCGCAGGGCGTCCCGGAGAAGTTCCACCTTCGCATCGCCTTCCTGGAGGAGCCGCCCTACGTCAACCTGGAGCCGCTGGACCCGGTCACCAACAAGTGCCCCATGAACCGCGGCGTGCACTGCCGCGTGGGCCGCGAGGACAATCCCAGGTGGGTGTCGTCATTTGATCGCAGTTGTAGGCAGGCACTGGAAGTCCAAGTATGCAAGTGTTACTTCTCTGTTTCACTTCTTTATTTTTTATTTTCTTTAAATTTTATTTATATGTCCGACCTTCTTTTTAACAGCTTTGGGGCGGACTAATGTAAACGACCATGTACATTGTCTCTATCTATCTTCCAGTCTCTAAAAAAAAATGGGGAAAAATGAAAAAAAAAGAAGAAGAAAAAAAGCCAGGCTGAAGGCTCGATAACCCCTTATCCAACAAGGAGTGCAGTGTTAGTTTCAGGACAACGTTTGCAGGCCAAGCAGGCGGGCACGCCCGCCCCCTGCTGAGCGGAGTTGCCAGCGTAGCAAAGTGGAGCTGGCAAAACTGATTGGTTTGGCGGAAGGGCGGGCCCCGCTTCTTATATTTTCCTCTCTTGATGCGCAGCGCGCGCCGCTGCTGCTCTGGCTTCTGCATCGACCTGCTGCACAAGTTCGCCGAGGATCTCGGCTTCACCTTTGACTTGTTCCGCGTCGAGGACGGCAAGTGGGGCGCGCAGACGGTAAGTGAGCGACCCTTGCGGCGCGGGCCGCGGGCGGGCCGCGGGCGGGCGCGGGCGGGCGCGGGCGGGCGCGGGCGGGCGCGGGGCTGAGGAGGGCCCAGACCAGACCAGACCGCCGAGACGAGGTGAACCACACGGAGCCACACCACAATCCACGGGGGAGAGGAGAGACGAGGCGAGGCGAGGCGAGGCAGTGCGAGTGGCGAAGGCTTGCGGCGTTTGCAACCAAGCGGAAGGGGAGTGGCGCCCACGACGGCGGCATCTCATCAGATACTCAGGGACGGCCAATTTATTGGTGTCTGAGTGCCTGTGGGGGGGAACGGCTGCACCGTGCCGGAGTACGGTCCGGGGCCCCGCCGCGTCGAGGAGCTGGCTTTGAGGAGGAGGAGGAGGAGGAGGAGGAGGAGGAGGGGGGGGAGGGGGGCTAGCAGGCGAAGCTGCTTGCCTTCTCCGTATTGTGTCGCTCCGCTGAGATACGGCATGTCTCGTTCAGAAATGTGCATAGTGTATTCTTATGTACATTTTATCTTGAAGGTAATTTATTTTTGTCTCTTTTTTACACACTGTTCGCGCGTCTATGAGAGGAAATTTTGTTCATACTGACTGCAAATGCGTAGCACAGTGTGCAAAAAAATCACTGCCTACGAATAAAAATCTGGATGCTAGGGACGAGTAGGGTACCTATTATACTTTTATACCGGATGGGGCCGAACGCGGAGTCCCCGAGGGGTCCCCCACTTCGATACTCGTGTGTACACGACCAAAATTACTCGCGCCTACTCGCACGCTTACTCACCATTACTCGCGCCTACTCGTGCTTACTCGCGCCTACTAGCCATTAATCGCCATTACTCGCCATTACTCGCCAATTACTCGCCATTACTCGCCAATTACTCGCCATTACTCGCCATTACTCGCCATTACTCGCCATTACTCGCCAATTACTCGCCATTTACTCGCCAATTACTCGCCATTACTCGCCATTACTCTCCAATTACTCACGCAAAATACACGCAAAATACTCGCCATTACTCATCCCTACTCACCATTACTCATCCCTACTCGCCATTACTCATCCCTACTCGCCAATACTCGTCGCTACTCGCCTTTACTCACTATTACTCGCCTTTACTCACTTTTACTCGCCCCTACTCGCCTACTCAAATTACTCGTGTGTACACCATCTATGGGAGTGGGGGACCCCTCGGGAGTCCCTGTTTGTGGCCACCAAGATGACCACAACCCATCTCGGCCGCAACCAGCTTAATCCGAAATGATTATATAACATTTATTTTCAACAAAGATGAAAGGCACGTACTCTCGTGGGTGCGAAATGACCATAGGCATTAAACGGTGTGATTAGTTTCCTTCAAAGACAAAGATTTTTGTTTGTTTGTTTAGAATGGGCGCTGGAACGGCCTTGTGGCGGCGCTTATGAACCACAACGCGGAGCTCGTCATGACGTCCCTGAAGATCAACTACGAGCGCTCGCAGGCCATCGACTTCTCACTGCCGTTCCTCGACACGGGCATCGCCATCGTGGTGGCCAAGCGCACCGGCATCATTTCTCCCACCGCCTTCCTCGGTAGGTCACTGCCCGCCATACCCACCATGTCCTGCAGGCCACCGCGCCTGGCCCCGTCCCTCCTCTTCCCCTTTATATCTCCTATTTTGGTGATAAAAAGAAATTACTGGCGTTGAAATGACATGAGTGTGGGTGCCGCGCCGCCGTCCCACACTGTTAGAAATTCGTTTCGGCACCATAGTGAATAGCTCTTGAACGGACCCTTGAAGTTGATCGCGGATTGGTTCGAACATCCAACATTACACGGTAAAAATCTTAGTTAAAAATATGACAATAAGTGCTTCCGCCAACTCCCGCACCAAAAGGTACGGAAGGAAGAAAATATGGAACATGCGACTTTCGCTGACTGGCTGGTTCGTGTTTTTAAGATACGAAAAGGTCCCTGTGTAAATCAATTGTTACGGTCGACCCCCAATACTTTTTTTTTAAGGATAAAAAAAACATTTGCATCGGCTTGGAAACAAAATTGCCGGGTCAAAACCGTCAAAACATCCGTTGTCATTTTCAGCAGTGCTCCGTTCCTCCCCCTCCTCTCCGCGACGCGCAGCCTAAGCAATGAATGAACGGGATGTGCTCGGGCTCCTTTCGCGCTGGCTGCTTCTCGCGTTCCACCTTTATTAGATTCACACTCGCCGTGCCGTGCTGTGGGGTGTGGGACGCGAGGCGAGGGGCGAGGCGAGGGCGGGCCGAACGGATTTCCTCCTTTTATTCCGCGACGCGGTGGAGTGGACGTGCGGGGCGGGGATGGGGGCGCCGCAGGTGGTCCCCCCCCAGGCCTGCGTCGCGGCTCCGGGGGGGGGGGGGCGCGAGTCAGATCTCGCGGTCATGAGTGTGGGCTCCTACCCAACGCGCGGCCCTCCGCCGCCACAAGCACGAGGCCTTAAAGGTGACGGAATCTCCTCGGCGCCCGAGGGGTGGACCACTTGGAGCTGGAGTTTACATTTTTTGAAATCTTAAAGGCAGAGTTTTAATTTTATTCGTCAATGGAGGTGTAAACTGTTAAGAAATGAAATTATCTAACAAACCTTCCAACAAAAACGGATAAAGTTTTAAAATTTTGTTTGAATACTGCCGCTAAGTACAGATGAGTACAGCAACAGCCTGATGTGTACACATGAGTACAGGAGTGCCTTGCCCTTATAAGTAGGTCTACATCGGTTGTCCGACCCTTTTTTGTCCGACCTCGGGATTTTTGCGGCCGCCAACGTCACACGTTTCTTTTTGTCCGACCTCATTTTGTCCGACCTGGCAATCTGGGTGTCATAGTTATTTTTTTGTCCGACCTCGTTTTCTCCGTCCACAACGAACTGTTAGAGTGGCCTGCTATCCTCTGCGATGCAGCTCGATTGTCCGACCTGATACTTTCCCTTAAATCTGAAAAAGTGCCTGGATTTTTTCCGACCTTGTTTACACGGGAAAAATGGAGAAGGAATATGTATCATGGTCGGAGCGCATGCACCGAAAAAATGGCACAACACCTCAAATTCAATTTTTTTTAAAGATATTTTTTAAAAAAAATAAAAATTGGTAGGCCCCTACCTAACTCGCAACCTGCGAGCCCCGCCTGCTTAACTTCGGAGTTCTGATGGGATCCGGTGTGTTCCAGGCGACCGCCACCCCGCGGGCACGAGAAGTCCTCTCCGCTTCGGGGAGAGTCCCCGCTTAAGGCTGGCGGCCTGTCAGGCCCGCCGTACTACCCTATTTAAACAGCGCCTTGAAGCCGTAGGTAGCATTTCAGACCAACGACTGGGCACCACCGGACCGCATGACCGGTCAGTGGGAGGTAGAGGCAAGGAAGGACGATAGAGGGGGAGAAAAGCAGAAAGAGAAGTTTTTGCGGAAGAGTAAGCGTACGGTTGGTTAGACCTGTACTGACCCGCTCCCGCACAGGTCATGGAAAAGCTGTTTACTAAGGAGCCAGATTCATAGGCCTTACTTCCCCACGAGGGACCACCCCCCGTGGCATGGGACGGAACTTCCTGACAACTCGCTTTCGCTGCCAGTGAAGAACCTACCTGGGAATTGAACCCAGGCCCCAAGTGCCGAGTCTCATGACACCCCGCGGCTTTCGTGGTACTAAGACCACTAGACCGTCGGCGATTCCACGAGGGAGCTCCGTTGAAATGGGGGGTTTGAATTCCACTCCAGCAGGCTGCTGTCCTCGGAAAAATTTATATTTAGCAAGATTCGAACCTGGGTTCCGCGGCTCGCGGGACAACACTGAGCCGGCACGGCTACGACGCCACGGTACACGAGGCCTGCCCACTAGGGGTGACGCTGCGAAGAGCCGTAGTCGCCGACGAACCTGTACCGGTGGCGTCATCAGTACACCTGCTCTCCATGCAGCAACAGCCCGGCCGCGTGGCGACATTGGTATGCACATCGGCACCGTTAATAGCACTGGATAGGCAGAGGTTCGAATACCGATCACATATTCATTTTTTTTACCCTTTTTCTTTAAGAAGCTTTGTCTCTTTCCATGAGTTGCCCGAAGGGACGCGAGTACAGTGGATTAAAAGAAAAAGTAGGTTGTATAAATTAAGTCAAAACAAATCCACATTCTATATTTGAAAGAATGGTTCGAATACCGGTCACAATTTCTTTCAATATGGAGTGTGGATTTGTTTTGACTTAATTTATAAAACCTACTTTTTCTTTTTATCCACTGTACTCGCGTCCCTTCGGGCAACTCGCAAAGAGACAAAGCTTCTTAAAGAAAAAGGGGAAAAAAAAATGAATATGTGATCGGTATTCGAACCTCTGCCTATCCAGTGCTATTAACGGTGCCGATGTGCATACCAATGTCGCCACGCGGCCGGGCTGTTGCTGCATGGAGAGCAGGTGTACTGATGACGCCACCGGTACAGGTTCGTCAGCGACTACGGCTCTTCGCAGCGTCACCCCTAGTGGGCAGGCCTCGTGTACCGTGGCGTCGTAGCCGTGCCGGCTCAGTGTTGTCCCGCGAGCCGCGGAACCCAGGTTCGAATCTTGCTAAATATAAATTTTTCCGAGGACAGCAGCCTGCTGGAGTGGAATTCAAACCCCCCATTTCAACGGAGCTCCCTCGTGGAATCGCCGACGGTCTAGTGGTCTTAGTACCACGAAAGCCGCGGGGTGTCATGAGACTCGGCACTTGGGGCCTGGGTTCAATTCCCAGGTAGGTTCTTCACTGGCAGCGAAAGCGAGTTGTCAGGAAGTTCCGTCCCATGCCACGGGGGGTGGTCCCTCGTGGGGAAGTAAGGCCTATGAATCTGGCTCCTTAGTAAACAGCTTTTCCATGACCTGTGCGGGAGCGGGTCAGTACAGGTCTAACCAACCGTACGCTTACTCTTCCGCAAAAACTTCTCTTTCTGCTTTTCTCCCCCTCTATCGTCCTTCCTTGCCTCTACCTCCCACTGACCGGTCATGCGGTCCGGTGGTGCCCAGTCGTTGGTCTGAAATGCTACCTACGGCTTCAAGGCGCTGTTTAAATAGGGTAGTACGGCGGGCCTGACAGGCCGCCAGCCTTAAGCGGGGACTCTCCCCGAAGCGGAGAGGACTTCTCGTGCCCGCGGGGTGGCGGTCGCCTGGAACACACCGGATCCCATCAGAACTCCGAAGTTAAGCAGGCGGGGCTCGCAGGTTGCGAGTTAGGTAGGGGCCTACCAATTTTTCAATTTTTTTTAAAAATGTCTTTAAAAAAAATTGAATTTGAGGTGTTGTGCCATTTTTTCGGTGCATGCGCTCCGACCATGATACATATTCCTTCTCCATTTTTCCCGTGTAAACAATGTCGGAAAAAATCCAGGCACTTTTTCGGACAAAAAGAAACGTGTGACGTTGGCGGCCGCAAAAATCCCGAGGTCGGACAAAAAAAAGGTCGGACAACCGAAGTAGACTCCTCACCTAGCTGGGCTAAAAGTGCGGTCGGTGGCGAGCCAGCCAGTGTAGGATTCAAGCTGACGCTGAAGTACAGCGCGCTCATTCGTTTATTCATACCTACGTACATGATTCATTCGTTCATCGAGTTACTATAAGTAGGCCAACCTCATGTAGCCACACGTTTTGCGCCCCACGGGGCCTGGACGCGGACGCCACTCGCAATGCCGCGCTCCCCGACCTGACCTGACACGGCTTGTTTCAATTTCTGCTTAATATCGAATTGAGCTTGGCTGCCCATCATGTGTGAAAGGTTTACCGCCCAGTGGTGGGTGGTGGTATGCTGAAGCAATGCCAACGTTGCCCATCCCCAGAGCTTACTCCAGCCAGGGAGCTTCCCCCCGGATCCAAAGGCTTGTCCCGTTGCCGTTGCCCCGTGCCCGGCGTTCACAACCACCCAGTTTAAAAGCAGCCCCGCGTCCCGCGTTTGGTTCAGCATCGGCATCAGCGCGGGAGTTGAAAGGTTCCCGATTCTCCTGCCGCTTCCTCGTCCCGCCCCGCCCCGCTCTCTCCCTTGCTTTCTCCACTGCTTGCGATTACAGCAAACTTGTCAGGCAAGTTGAAAATGTGTGTGTGTGTGTGTGCGCGCGCGCGCGAGCTCGCGAGCCGAGAGGGGTCTGTCTGGCGGGGCGCTGTCCCAACCTGGGGCGTAAAGGGCACATAAAGAAGGGTCGCGATGCGGGGTGAGGCAGGCGGGGCGGGGCGGGGCGGGGCGGGGCGGGGCGGGGCGGGGCGGGGCGGGGGGTGCAGGGGCGGGGCGGGGAGAGATGGGGTGGGACGGGGCCCGGGCTGACACCGAGCACTTGCCGGCCTTCTTCTCCCTTTCATCTCCATCTCTCTCTCCCCCCCCCCCCTCCCTCCCCCCTCCCACCTCCCCCGACTACTCTTTTCCCGTCCGCATTTCTGCTGCTGCTGCGTCATAGAGTATTACCCCAGACTTTTTTCCCCCTTTTTTTTTCCAAAGGAATCTTTAATTAGTGTATAATATGATCGAAAGCTCTCAACACGTTTCCTGTTCCGTTAAGTTGCCGCTTTCTCTGCACCAGCTCAGCTTAAAAGCATGTGGTTCATATAAAAAAAAACGCATTGAAAATTTCGGCATTGCAGAAGGGGCCATTTTAATTTAAAAAAAAATATCGGATCCTGAAACAATTCTATAATTCTACTTCGTACCTGCCCTATTTAAGGATCTCCTGAAAGAAATTGCAGAAAAAATTGCCGAATGAGGTTATAAATAAGAAGTCCCACATATACATCGCGCATTCGAAATGTGTCCAGTTCTCTCTGTTCGAACTAGAGCAGGAGACAAGATATTTTAGGACGATAAAGAAAAATCTCGTGACGGATCGTGACGAATTGTTGAGGAAGAATCGTGTGGGGGAGGAACAACCGTATTGCGCGTCAGCCTGTTTCCAGCTCACGGCGTTCCTTTTCTCTCGTGCAGAGCCGTTCGACAGCGACATGTGGATGCTGGTGGCGCTGGGCGCCGTGCACATCGCCGCCATCGCCATCTTTGTGTTCGAGTGGGTCACCCCGGCGGGCTACGACAGGGAGGTGAGTCATAACCCGACATTACGTTCTCGCGGACGCCTCCACCCCCCACCCCTACCCCCCAGGCCCCTGGAGCCGCTTTATGCGGCCGTTAGGCGTCGGTATATCACGGCACTCTTCTGCCGGCCCCTAGCCGCGCCGCGCCGCGCCACGCCGCTCTTCTACCTCCGTTTCCGCTCTCCCCATATTTGCGTCTCTTTTCGACAAATTTCGCAATCCACTCAGTTTTTCTTTTCGAACATTTCTCCCGCCAACGCATTCTTACCTCCACCTTTTCCGCCCTTTGTGCGGATCACCTCCCTCCTCCTCCGCGCGACCATCATCGGTGAAATGTCGGAAGCCTTTTCCAAACTTTTCTGTACAAGTGCGCGACTTTTCCATAGCCCGCTCTTCCCCCTCTCCCCCCTTCTTTTCCCTCCCTCTCCCCCTCGGCAGCAGCCCTTTTTACACGGAGGCGTGCTTCCGATTCAGGCCCCTATTGCGCCGAGGTAATCCTCTTCGAGAGGTGTCGAGGGGCGGCGCGCAGGGGCGGGGCGGGGCGGGGCGGGGCGGGGCGGGGGTGGTGAGGTGAGGTGGGCAATGAGGTAAGGGCTTGTCAGCGCGCTCGGCTCGAGGAGCCCCTTACCTCCAGCTCGGCTGCTGCTGCCTGCTCCTAGGCCTACTGCTCGCTCCGGCTGCTCCCACTGCACAGAGGTCCCGTGGTCGGGCCGATTAGAGGTCTGTGCGCGCGGTAGTTTCAGTGCCGACCACCATAATATTTGGAGGTAATTTAGAGAGTGTCCATTGCTGCTCTAAAAATCACGTCAAAGAATAAGGAAAATAAAAGAGGGACGACTACTGGCTCGCAGGTGTTTGCCTTGCTTCGGAGTTACCCACGGCGATCTTTCAACACAGTACTCGCAACGCGCATTTTACGTCATGCGTGTCAGATGTAAAATGGGTGATGGTTCTCACAGGTTTTTTGCACAACGTGTCGCAATAGTGAAATCATCTCAAACCCTGAGATGGAGTTTTCTTGGAGATGGATGCGTACATTTTTAACTAGAGGGGAATTGCCTGCCTGCAAAAATGACTTTGTAATTTTTGAAGACGTGCTGGGCGTGGGCCGCTCCCCTGGGCTCGGCACTTTCTTCCCATACGCTTACACGTGACGTGACTTTGCTGCGGTTACACTCCCTTCCCTTCCCTACCCCGCCCCGCCCCGCCCCGCGGCGGATTGCTGGATTGCTGCCGATGCCATACGTCAGGCCCACCCGCGTGTGACTGGTTGACGGAGGCAGTGCGTGACGTCAGACGTCCTCCTCGCGGGGCCTAACGGGCCTGGCCGCCCCGGTGACAAGGTGCCCACAGATCACGGCTCCGCTCCTCAGCAGGGGACCGAACCAAGAGAGCTAAAAGTCACAACCGCTGATAGATTGAAGACGGGAAGCACCTATCTCAAAGAGTGTATGTGTATCTGCAGAATAGTTGGTAGAGCACATGTTGGCTTGAAAAAACTTGCATGCAAGATAAAGATGTCTACAAGTATTTTTTTTAAATATTTTTTAAAGTTTAGCCGTATTGGGTTACACGGGGCCCGCCCACTTTGTGGGATCTGCGACGAACCCTGGGGACGTCTGCCTGCCAGCCAAATCTTACCGATTTATCTCGAGGAACTTAGAAATAGCGCCATTTCCAAACAGTGCCCATATCGCTCCTCTGCTCAGTCCAGCTCGGACATGCGAGCAAAGGTCGCTTTCCTTCTTCTCTTCCCTAGTCTCTCTCTCTCTCTCTCTCTCTCTCTCTCTCTCTCTCTCTCTCTCTCTCTCTCTCTCTCTCTCTCTCTCTGCCTGTTTCTCGCTCACTCTATCTTTCTCTTCCGAGACAACGCTGTCTGTGTTGCTCACGCCCCGCGCCTCGTTCCGTCATCTCACCAAAGGCTCCCGCACCTGTTCCCGTGTCACTGGGCGGCCCCGAGCAGCGACACCTCCGCCTCTGCAGCATAGACCAGCAGCGGACCGGAATAAAAATGGAGTGGGGCACCGAGAAGAGCAGGCGAGAGGCCCCGGCCCGGCTGGGTACCCGCCCGGGGCTGGGGCTGGGGCTGGGCCGGGGTCGAACGCAACGTCACGCGTGATGTGATTGGTCGCCCCAGGTGCGTGCTTGGGGCGAGGGGGCCCGCGGGGCCCGGGCTGAGGAACTCTCTTGGAGGGACGGGGCGGGACGGAACGCGACGGGACGGGACCTCTGAAGTGTGTTTTGTACGGGCCATTACAAGTGGTGGCCGGGGCGCGGGCCCGGACGGGCTGCCAAAAGCGCTTTCCTCGACCTGTCTCTCGTGCACTCGTGTGCTTTGCCGAATAGGTGTGAGAGAGACGGTGCGAGGAGAGCGCTCTTCGGAATAAGTCGGCTGGGTCGGGCCGGAAAAGGACAGGAAGCTGACTTTATTCTGCTTCATTCAGAAGAGCGCTCTCCTCGCTCTGTATCTCTCGCATCTGAACTGCGTACCCCATGAGCCCCTGCCCTCGAGTTGCTGGGGGGCGAGAGGCAGGACAAGCAGAGCACCTCTGCTGATCTCGTGCCGCGTCCCCGTGTCCGAGGGGCGGCCAACTCGAAAAAAACGTGTACACAGAAATACCTGTGTATTTCTAGAAATACTCTAAAAATACAAGGAAATACTCTACAATACACAGAAATACATAGAAATACTCAACAAAAATACGAGAAAAATACCGAAAAATATATTAGAAATACAAGAAATACAAGGCAAGTGTACACAGAAATACATGAGTTGGCCGCCCCTTGCCCGTGTCGGCCCGGTGCTCAGCCGAGGGGGCGGGGTTCTGTCCCTGGCCTGGCCCGGGGGGCTGTCCCTCCCCAGGACACCCTGCCCCCCGTCATACCTCGCCTGCCCGAGCTTATTGTAGCGCCGGCTCAAACGCCAGGGAAGTAGGACGTGACCTGCCGTGGCGTGAGGAGGGGGACGTCGTCTGGAGGCACACCTGCTGCCTCCTCCCCCGCCAATTGGCCTTAATCACTCGTCCGATAGGTTGGTGATTACGGGTGTCATCAGCCCACTGTAAGTGTAGCACGGTCTGACCTCGCCCTCACCTCCCCTAAACCTGCCTGCCCTACCCCACGCACAGCCGCAACAATTGGGATGCCGTAGTCCTTTAACTTTTGGGAGCACATAATTTATTCGCGCTGTAATGCCCGTGTACAGGGAAGGCACCGGGTGGTAACTCAAGAGCGCAGCTGGCGTGTTGCCGCCGGGCTCGGCCTCGCATAAACCCCCGCACCCTTGCCCCCAACCCGTCCTGTACGCGCAGAGAAGGCCAGGGCAGCATTGTTCCGGACCTGTGCTAAATGTGGGCACATTGTCCACCCGTACCCCTGCGCGTTCCGCCCCGCCCCGCCCAGCCCCGCCTGGCCCCCGGGCCCAGGCCCTATGGCTCAAAGGGGTTTGCTTTCTAAAGCGGCGGCGCCCAGCGCAGCCCGGCTGTCTTAAACGACAAAGACATCCTCGTTGCGTTTGCTGCCAGCCCGGCCTTCAGCCCCGTCCAGTCCCTCCACGTCCCGTCCTCGCGGCCCCCGTCATTAGATGACACTTGTCTGCCGTTTGGAGAGGTACGTCTGCGCCCGCCCTTCCCGCTCCCACCCCACCCCCTCCTCCTCTCTCCTCTAGCCACAGTGACGGCCCCAGTAGACTGACTCTCGTGCCCCCGTCCTTGTCGCACGTACGGCATGGCCGCATAAGGCCAACAAAGACGGAGGCATGAGAGCGATCTCCGGAATCAGACGGTACAGTCAGGCCGCGATGCGGTGGCCCCGCGTCGACTCGCCTCAGTGAGGGAGCCTCTGACTAGCCTCCCAACTGCATGATAGACTCTTCTCCCACAGTAATCTCTCTGGGCGCCTAATCCTTTTCCATACAACTTGAAGGAGCTGGCCGCCCAAGTCGTCGCTATCGCCCGTTGCTGTGTATCTGATTGGCGCGCTCGGCTCAGCGCGCTCAGCGAATAATTGTGAAAATGACTGGCGACTGTTGGAGGCGGTCCAGCAGCAGGGGTCCGAGGGGGACGATAGTGTTGTCGGAGCGGAGGAGGAGGCGCCAGAGCCACCCGACAGCTAACGAATGGGGTGGAAGGGAGACGAGTTCCCACCCATCGGTCCAGCAAACGATAACGCCCAAGGACGCAAAAACTATAGCTGGTGTAGTGCAGGGTGTATTCATCTCGGAGTAGCCTTGCCTCAGCGTTCTGCTGCAGTGCCACAAGAAAACCTCTCAGTTTGCGCTGCTGTGACTTTCAACGTGAGGGAGATACAACTCTGAATTTTGGTGTGCACACTTTGAGAATTTTTTTTTGTGGTGGTGGTGGGGGGAAATTCTCTGAATTTGTCTGATTTTTCCTCCCCAAATTTTTCTAAATTTTTCTGAATATTTCTGACTTTTTTCCTGTTTTTTTCCCATAATTACGAGGTGTACAAAAATTTCTGAGTTTTTTTCTCCCTCTGCTATCAAAGCAAGACCCGTACCATGCCTAACTTTCCCGTTGTTCTCGATCGCGCTGCGCAGCTCGGCGGGCCCCGGGAGCACCGCGTGTCGCTGTGCCGCACGCTCTGGCTCGTGTGGGCGGTGCTGTTCCAGGCCGCCGTCAACGTGGACTGCCCGCGCGGCTACACGGCCAGGTACGTCTGAGCCTGAACACCGCCAACATGTTTACTGCCGAACAAAAGCGCTCATCATTAGCGCAGTTGCCTTACTGACCCAGCCGCGCGGGTGTACACGGGGTGGGGTTGAGGGGCGTAGGTTGTGCGGAGCGGTTCGGCCCGCCGTCCGGCAGTCTATGGGCGTCTTTTAAACACTAAACACTCACTACGCGACCTCTCTCTGCCGCAGGTGCATGGCTAACGTGTGGGCCATGTTCGCGCTCATCTTCCTCGCCATCTACACCGCCAACCTCGCGGCCTTCATGATCACGCGCGAAGAGTTCCACGAGCTGTCCGGAATCAACGACACCAAGGTGGGTGAGGGGAGGGGTCTGGAGGTCTGGAGGTCCGTCCTGCGCGCGCGCCGCGCCGGGGAGAGGATGAGCTGCCTGTCCGCCCTCCGTCCCTCTACTCTATTAGCTCCCTATCTCCCTCCCTCCCCTCTCGCTCTCTCTGTCTCTGTCTCTGTCTCTCTCTCTCTCTCTCTCTCTCTCTCTCTCTCTCTCCTCTCTCTCTCTCTCTCTCTCTCTCTCTCTCTCTCTCTCTCTCTCTCTCTCTCACCGCGGAGTGGAGGCGCGCCGGACCTGGAGACACCTGTTGCGCGATGACGAGCGGTGTTCGCGAGAAGTTAGTTGGCGGGACTCGTGGCGGCAGCGTCATCACGAGTGACGTCTGTTGGGAAGGGGAGAGTCTCTCTCTCTCTCCCTCGCGGACTTGCAACGACGTCCGGATGTCCGGATGTCCGGACGGGCGCGAGGTCCCCTGCAGTGCGATGGCAGTGCAATGCGTTTTGATAGCGTTGGGAGGACGTAATTCGAGGAGGGAGTGAGAGAGGAGTGCGGGGTCGGTTTCTGGTAAGCAGCACAGCACAGTAAACGATAATTAAGTGCCGACTCCCTGTGGAGTGGAGGACGACAAACCTATGAATAGGAGGCGCGCCCCGAGCCGCGCACACGTACCGTGAAATGACTTCCGAGTTGTTTCTTTTCTTTTTTTTTCCCTCCTCCTCCTTTTCTTGTGTGACTTCGCTGCTATGGAGGTGCCGGGTCAAGACACGGGGGCACCGGTGCTGCGGCGGGGCGGCGCTGCTGCGGCGGATTACAAACACGCGAGGCTGCTTTGGTATTCATGCCCACCGCGCTCAGACAGCACAGCCGCAGCCGGGCCGGGTCGGACACGTCAGTGGGCAATGCATTTAGATTCAGGTCGCATCCTTAGCAGGAGGATACGGGCTCAGAAGCGAAAGGACCCGTCCCGTCCCGGCCCTGGCCGGGGCGCGCGGGGCGCGCGGGGCGGGGAAGGGCGAAACGTGCGGCACACGTGTCGGGTAGTGAGGCGAGGAGCCGTGCCGCAACGTCATGGCGGCACGGTAGCAGCAGTGTGATTCCGACAGCGTTCAGTAGTGTCATCTCTCTTGCTCATTACGGACGTGCCCCATGAGTGCGACAAGGACAGAGAGGCGGAACCACTTTATAGGAGGACAATGTGTGCGAGGCTGAGGAGGGCGGAGCGGAGCCCCGCAGCAAGCGGTCAGGCGCAGAGCCGGACCCAGGGAGGGACCAGTAGGGCGTGATTCCGCACAGCGGTTTCATCTCTCTGTACTCGTCGCACTCATGGGGCACGGCCACAAGGGGCGAGAGAGACGACACTACAAAACGGTGTTCGGAATCACCTTGCAGGGTAGTCTGGCCAATCAGGTCACTAGGACGGCCTCGTGTCCCGGTAGGGAGGGAAGGGCGCGCTGGGCGCGCGGTCGTTGCAAAGAGGCGCGGATTAGTGCGTTTCGACAAACAGGGGGGAAAAAGAATAGCGGAGAGAACAAAAGAGTCCTGATTGGCTTAGCGCTCAGCACCACGTGGGCACGTGGGCAGTGGGTGGTGGTGGGGATATGAGTATGAGATTTTTAAGGTGCGCTCGGCTAATCAGGACGCTTTTGTTTTCGCCGCTATTCTTCTTCCTGCTCTGTCAGTCTAAAGACACTATTGTAACTCCCGAGGGAAACTTTGTGATAAAACCCACACGGTACAGTACGAAAGAAAGCTAATACGACCGCGAAATCATCAATCAGAACAGTGCTGTACGGGAGAAAAGTTTTCTGATGCGACAGCAGGCAGCCTCTCAAGCCCAACAACAGGAGGAAACAGGTTTCTCCCTTTATTCTCACTTCTTTGTATTAAATTTTATTTTTGCTGTTTTGTTCGAAAGGGGGTGACGGAGCAGTGATCCCCGCTATTGTGCAGCGAATAAAGTGGGACCGGCGAAGGATTCGTTTTCGTTTCGCTGATCCGAACAAATGAGATCCGGCTTCAGTTCAGCTGCGTAAATAACAATCCGTGATAAAGAGCAGGGGCGCAGCACGAGCCTGACATGCACTTGTCAAGCAGACTTGTAATACTCCCAAGCCAAGGCATCTCCCGAGCCCTGCCCTGGCAGCCACACAGACACGTATCACGTTCCTCCCCGTTAGCCGGATGTCACGCCGACCCGCCCCAGCCCGCCCCAGCCCGCCCCCGCCCCTGCCCTACGGCCTCCTGGTCGATTAAACCTCGCTCCTGCCGCCGCCGGCACGGATGGAAAATGTATGTATATGGTGGAGCGATTCGCGTCCCCGCAGTTAATGTCTGCTCATGATGATGGATTACGCGTGCGCGCGCCCCGCCCCCGCCAGGGTGCCAGTATGAGGCCAGGCAGGCCGTGATGCTGGTGATGATGCTGCGGGGCACGAGGTGGGAGAGGGGGGCAGGGGTAGGAGGGTGGGCAGTTTTATCAAGTTTGCCTGACGAATGGCCGCGGCGCGGGGCGTACTGTTAATGTCGCCTGCGTAACGCTACGGGCGGCACTCTCGCAGTGATCAGTTGTTTGCTGAGAGCTACTTGCAGCGCACCCCGCTCTCACGCAGCAGTTCGCCGCTGTAATCCCCCACTGCTGCGTATACTTCGTCCTCCACGTACACGTCTCTTTCCAGTTGCTTTGGAACATGCTCGTAAACCTTGCTGCAATAAGAAAATGCGGGGAGCATTGTCTGAGCTTTATTGTTATACTTTTCACAAAATGAGGGCGCTTTCTTGTAGATCACTTTTACGTTTTCATCCAAAGTTATTGGCGCGACACGGGCTGATTTTCCAATTGCCCAGGTTTTGCTTCTTGTTCGACGTTTTAAATAGAAAATCTGTCGAAAACCTGTTTCGCAGTGTCTGAGATTAGATGGGCCACGCCCTGCCACTGAGCTTTGGATGGCGTTCGTTCGAGTCCTTTCTTTTTGTTTCGTTTTGTTTCGCTTCCCGCGTGACGACCCCCTTCTGCTCACAAAAGCACACGTTGGGAGAGAGAGAGAGGAGGGGGTGTTGTTGGTGCTCGAGTTGGCTGCTCCTTAGAGCTCCCCCTCCCATACCTCGCAGCCACTTTGTTGTTCTTTACCGCGCTTTGCGGCCCGCTGGCTGCCGCTGGCCCGGTGCGGCCTGCGTGCCGCGGTCCTCGTCGCGGCGGTCGTAGGCGGAGGTGCGGCTGAGCGGTAAGAACCCTCTCCTCTTCTCTTCCGCGCGTGCAGATTTGTGAGGAAGCGGGGGTGGGGTCGTTTCATCCCACCCCTGCTCCTCCGAGCCCCGTCAAGGCTCTCCCCGTAGCTCGCAGCTCTCCTTCGCCGCCGATAACGGAGGCATGTAGGGAGAGAATACACTGTTAAAAAATATGTCGTAAATTTACGACATTCGTAGTTAAGTTTGTCAGCGACATATGTCGTAATTTTACGAACATGTTGTAATTTAGCAGTGTTCATAAAATTTCATGGAACATATTTTGCACTTTGAAAAAGTGAGTGTTCACAAACAACCCAACAATGTGGTTGTATTAAAACGACATGTGTTGCTAACAAACTTAACTACGAATCTGTTGTAGCGTTACAACACGTCGATAGGTACTTGTTCCGTAATGGGCCATTACGATTGAAATAAGAAGCGCTTGAGCGTCTTTGCTCAGTGACACCAATGCAACAAATGCTGTCACGGGCAGTGTCGTCAACTGACAACTATTTTTAACAGTGTACAGGACGCAAAAGATATTACTCCAAACCCTCTTGCTTGAGTACTGCAGCCGCCCATAACGCGCCCTCATAGCTCTCAGAGATGCCCGGTAACATGGTTGTTCAAGCGCTTTCGTTTGATGTTTATTTTTTTTACAACGTTCGCACTCCCTCTCCCGGCCGCAGCTCAACAACCCTTATTCGCTCAAGCCCCCCTTCCGGTTCGGCACCATCCCGCACGGCAACACGGACGCGGTGCTGCGACGCAACTTCCCCCAGATGCACGGCTACATGCGGCAGTACAACCGCAGCTCGGTGGCGGACGGCGTCCGCGCCGTTAAAGACGGGTAGGCATACGCATGCATGATTTTGTTTCAAGATGGTTGTGATTACCATCCTTTCTACCTGCATTTTGACACACACCCTGGCGGGCTGGGCTTGGGGCCGCAGGTCCCTGGACGCCTTCCTGTACGACGCCACGGTGCTGGACTACCTGGCGGGCCAGGACGCGGACTGCGTGCTTGTCACGGTGGGCTCGTGGTTCGCCATGACGGGCTACGGGGTGGGCTTCCCCCGCCACTCCAAGTACCGGCCGCTCATCAACCGCCTGCTCATGGAGTATCGCGAGAACGGCGACCTGGAGCGCCTGCGCCGCTACTGGTTCACGGGCTCGTGCAACAACCCCGCCGGCAAGGAGAAGCAGAGCCGCTCGGACCCGCTCGCCCTCGAGCAGTTCTTCAGCACCTTCCTGCTGCTGCTGCTCGGCATGGCCTTCTCGGGCGTGCTGCTCCTCGGCGAGAACGTGTACCTCAAGTACGCGCTCAAGAGGCAGCGCCGCCTCGGGCTGGTGAGTGTGCTGCTGGCCTGGCGGGCGCCTGGGCGCGGTGGGCGGGGCAGGCCCGTCGTACCGGCGTGCACCGCGGGTCTGCCTAGTCCAGGGCCGTGCAGGGGCTCTGACGAGTTGTGGTCCCGCAGGACGGCCGGGGCAGCCCCCACCACCAGCTGCCGCACCAGGTGCACCCCGAGGATCGGCGTAGCGCGCTGCGGGCCCAGATCGTGGACCTCAACAGGAGGCACGCCCTGCCCGCGCCGCCCCCGCCGCCGTCCGGGCCGGGACCCGGGCCCGGGCTGCCGCCGCCCAGCAGGATGGGGATGTACATGGCGAGCTGCTGCGCGCTCTTCAGCACGGTACGTGTCTGGCTGGTCGTGGTGCTGGTTGGCGAAGACGAGGGGGGAGATTACTCGTACAAAATATGTACAATAATTATGCATTTCTTTGTTTAAATTTTTTATTAGTCTGTGTTTTTTCTCTCCTTTTATTCTTCAAGATAGTAATGAAAATTTTAGTCACTATTTGACAGTTTTTTTTATCATTATTTCTGTCCCATTTCTTTCAGTTTTCTGTTCATTTGTTCTCGATTTTTCGAATTTTTCTGTAGCATTTATATTGCTTTCATGATGATTATTTTAGTGATGTATATTTCAATTGACTTTTGTTTTTTGCCGTACAACGATTTATCGAAGTAATATGCTCCCTCCCCTCCACCCCTCGGCGAAACCTGTCTCAGTCTTCTAAGCGGACCCTCGTGATGTGGTTGTCGCAGAGCCTGGGCCGGTCGCTGATGGGCGACCCCCCGCGGATGGCGCCCGCCCGCCGCCTGCTGGCCGGCCCCCGCGGCCCCGGCCGGGGCCCGAGGTCGCGGATGGGGGCGCTGCACGTGCAGCTGCAGCCTCACGACGCCGAGCGCTGCGCCGCCGCGCACAAGCACCTGCAGGCGGCGCTGGCCGACGCGCGCGCGCGCGCCGACAAGCTCGAGCGGCTGCTGCGCGCCGCCCAGCCGCAGCGCGGCGGCGGCCTCGCCGGCGTCGTCCAGAGCGTCGTGCCGCAGCTGAGGGCCTTCAGCACGGCCAGCGTGGCCACGGTGTGCAGCAGCAGAGCGAGCGTGGTGCACGGGCCCAGGTGGTCGCCGGACGGCTCCCCGGTCCGGCTGCCCGTCAGGTAGGGGAGCTCGCTCTGTTCCGTTGACAGTCCTCCTGCTCCCGTTCGGCTCGTTCGAATTCCCGATGATGACATTCGGACTTGGAAACGCGGGCCAAACTTTTGATGAAGTGACCCGGGGCCTGTCCCTCTGCTTTCCACACACATTGATGGTGTCCTAGTCTTCTCCATCCCTCGGTCTGGTCCGCCGAGGAGTCCTGCCTCGCGTCCCCTCCAAAAGTTTGATCCACCTCGTCTCATGCGGCTTGGGCCTTTTCGTTGTTGCAGCCGGCGGTGCGCCGGGGTGGGCGGCGTGCCTGCCCCGCCGGCTGGCCAGCCTCGCCCCGGCCCCGGGTCGGGGAGCACCACGCCGCACCACCACCTCAACAGCGCCGCGGCCTACGCCCTGCGACACGAAGCGGTTGGCGCTCCGACCCCGCCAGAGTTCGAGACCGTCCTCTGAGCCCGTCCCTGGCCCCGGCCGGCCCGGGCCCAACTCAACAATAATATGCCAGCTCAACGGGGCAGACTCATGTCCTCGCCCGAAAGTGTTTTCGTCCAAGTGCATTTTCTTATGGTTTTCTTTTAGCATTGGGCTTCTATGTGAAGTGTTCGGACGATTTTATGTATTCTTACATTTTAGTTTGAAGAGTAGGTTATCTAGTTGTCAAAAAAAAGATTCTTTGGGCCAATGCATGCGTCTTCTCATCACTGCCAGATACTTTTAAGGGGATAGTGAGATAAATTATTCAGGGTAAATTCCATTGTTCCGGATCAATGTTAGAGATTTCTTCAAACACAAAATGAAATTAAGGTGAAGAGCAGAAAATTAGAAATCTACCATTACTTGTGTTCTATTTATTGGCTAGTTCCTATGTTTCTAGAAAAGATGATAGAAACAGAAGTACAATGTTGTTATGACATAAAAACAAATAAATCATATGAAATTGTTATCATGAAATATATAAAATTCATAATAAAATATTTTTAAAAATTACAATTTAAAACTCTTGTTAAAATTGATTACTTTACACTACCACAGAAGGATTGGAACCTCGGTTGGAACACATGTTAATCTTTGGCATCGTCAATGCCGCCCCCAGTAATGGCAAAACTGGCCTCACTTTCTGGCATGTCAGGGCTGGAACCAAGAGAGGGTAACAGTTCAACTTATATTGTAGCTACAGGCAGAAGGAAATATAAGTTAGTGACACATTTTCAGGGCACGCGCACTGTCACCCGGTGACATATGCCAAGCCGAGTGACATGTCGTTGTAATGACGCAGCAGCCTTGTGCCGCGCAGCAGCGGGAGTGGGCTAGGGATGCGAAGGCGGTAAATTACCCGGTAAACTTACGGTAAATTACGGTAAGTAACCGTAATTTACCGGAGAGCCGAAAAATCGGTAATTAACGGTAAAATTCGAATTTTATAGGTATTTTGCCTCATACACCTTCACCTTCAATTCCCAATCTCAATGATAAAACAGCTTCATTAAAAACACTTTAACAGATTTTCTGAAAAAGCCAACCCACTTAGGGCCTGATAATGACCTACGTGATGAGTAGGAGTGGGGAGACGGTCGGGCGGTGACACTCTGTTTCTGCTGCAATGCTTTGCTTTAAACCTGCCGCCATCTCGTGCCAGTGCCTTCTACTGCCACGGGAGCGTTCCTTCACACTCGAAGTGGAGGGTGAAGGAAATACCCAGTCTCGTCGTCTCAATCTCCACTGCTGTGCTCCGTCTCGACGACTTTTAATGTGTAAAACAACATCCCCTCCCAAGCCGAGGGGTAAATAACTCCGAATTTTGATGTACACCACTAATTCAAAATTCACACTAATGAAAACTAATTCACGCGAATTCAAAACTAATTCACACGAATTCAAAACGAATTCAAAACAAATTCAAGCGAATTTAAGGAATGACCTCAGAAAATACACGCACATCTGATCCAAATTATTCTCTCAATTACATGATGAAATAGGATTTTTAGTAAATTATTGTGAATGATTTCTATTTATTCCAAATTATTGGAAATTAACTTGCAACTGCGCAAAATAATCACAATTATTTCAATTATTTTTTAAAACTTTTCAGAAACAAATTTTGCTCTGCAATTGAAAGGGTGCGGCGTGAAAACATAGAAAATTTTTGCGGCAGTAAACCTCCCGAAGGAGGTTGCGGTTCCCGCCAGGCACAGGGCTTTTACCCCCTGTGGCAGCCAACTGCTTCGGTGTTCCATGGGAACCGGCGCTTTGCTGACTGCGATCCTATCGCGCAATTCGACAGATTTGATCCCCGTACCACCATTGGCCTACCCCTAGAGGTACGAGCGGTGTCAAGGGCGTTAGACTTCCTGATCCCAGTTTCAGAGGCCTTACCTCAGAGGGGTACGCGGGATTCGAACCCACAACCCCGAGTGCCGACACGTAGCCAGAACAGGAAGCGACCCAACGCCCAGAGCCACCGAGCCAACGGCGGTGAGACGTGTTTAACTTCTATTTGACCTGCCATCCAGCTGCGGCCAAAGGGAATGTCAAGCGCGAAAAACACTTTCCCGAGTGGGAGTCGAACTTCGGACCACTCGGTTCGGTGTTGCGCGCTCTACCAACTGAGCCACGACGCCACGGTGACTGTATAGTGCGACGGGTTCGAATTGTATTTGCCCTGTCCTCCTGGCTGGAGGCTGCAGGATACGGCAAATACAACTCGAACCCGTCGCACTGTACAGACATCGTGGCGTCGTGGCTCAGTTGGTAGAGCGCGCAACACCGAACCGAGTGGTCCGAAGTTCGACTCCCACTTGGGAAAGTGTTTTTCGCGCTTGACGTACCCTTTGGCCGCAGCTGGATGGCAGGTCAAATAGAAGTTAAACACGTCTCACCGCCGTTGGCTCGGTGGCTCTGGGCGTTGGGTCGCTTCCTGTTCTGGCTACGTGTCGGCACTCGGGGTTGTGGGTTCGAATCCCGCGTACCCCTCTGAGGTAAGGCCTCTGAAACTGGGATCAGGAAGTCTAACGCTCTTGACACCGCTCGTACCTCTAGGGGTAGGCCAATGGTGGTACGGGGATCAAATCTGTCGAATTGCGCGATAGGATCGCAGTCAGCAAAGCGCCGGTTCCCATGGAACACCGAAGCAGTTGGCTGCCACAGGGGGTAAAAGCCCTGTGCCTGGCGGGAACCGCAACCTCCTTCGGGAGGTTTACTGCCGCAAAAATTTTCCATGTTTTCACGCCACCCTTTCAATTGCAGAGCAAAATTTGTTTCTGAAAAGTTTAAAAAAATAATTGAAATAATTGTGATTATTTTGCGCAGTTGCAAGTTAATTTCCAATAATTTGGAATAAATAGAAATCATTCACAATAATTTACTAAAAATCCTATTTCATCATGTTAGTGAGAGATTAATTTGGATCAGATGTGCGTGTATTTTCTGGGGCATCCCCGAATTTAAAACGAATTCAAGTAAATTCACAAAAAGATAACAACAATTTCAAAAAAAAACTTTGCAATAAATTCAAAAAATTCAAAGCTAATTCAAAACGAATTCAATTTAGACAAATTCAATTCAAATTCACGCAATTTGTACACCGAATTCAGAGTTGTTTACCCCTCGTCCCAAGCGCACTCGGCGTGGGTATCATGTAGCTCTTTGCATCATAATTTGTGTTTTTTGTCTTTTTGTGATTGATTCTCTGATCTGATACCAGTAAAAGAACTTCGCTTAAACTTTCAATAGATTTCATCATTAGCATTACACAAAAAACCTATGTTTCCTACTTCGTTTTAACAAAATCATAAAAATATAGCACATATAATTAAAAAATGAATTTTACCGTTTTTTACCAAAATTACCGGTAATTTACGGTAATTTACCGTTTTTTACGTAAGTTTGAAAATTATCGGTAATTTTGCATCCCTAGAGTGGGCAGACGGCCAGCCTGCCCGTGCCCGCCGGCAGCGTTTCTTTCACCCACCTGTCGTATATCTTGGCGATGCGCGTCTCGCCGCGGCCCTTCCTCAGGGAGATGCGGGTGGTGGACGCGTGCGCCAGGATGTTGCCCCCGATGGGCTTCTTTGGGTCGGCCTGGAAGCTCATGGTGGCGCCCGGGTCGGCAGTCATCTGGTTGGTGATGAACACGGCTACGTTGTACTCCTCGGAGACCTTCTGCAGGCGGGACATGAACTGGGCCAGGCGCTGCTGCCGGTCGGCGAGCTCGCCGCGGCCGCTGAAGTCGACGCGGAACAGCGCCATAACTGAGTCCACGACCTGCAACAGGAATGCCCAGCAAGTGAGTAAGCGCCGTGGGGGCAAACAACTCAGAATTTTGGTGTACAAATTTTGGGAATTTTGGTAAACTATCGGGAACTTTTGTGAATTTTTATTGAATTTTTCTGAATATTCGCTAGAAATTTATCCAAATTTTTTTGTGATTTTTTTTCTGTATTTTCCCAAGTTTTTCAGAATTTTCCTAAATTACGAGGAGTACAAAACTTTCAGAGTTGTTTCCCCACTCGCTAAGCGCGCCCCATGCCCCATCCTCAACCCTTACGAAGATGAACGCACCAGCAGCTTAAAGACCCCGCCCTCCTCGTGGAACTTGGCGGCCACCATGTCGAGGAGCTCGGTCTGGTGCTCGCTGGTGTAGGCGCGCGCGTACAGCACGTTGTCCAGCACTGCTGTCGCATCCAGGCCGAAGCGCTCGGCGATGTTGCGCAGGCGGTCGGGACGGCTGGAGCGAGCTAGGTTAAGGACAACACGACGCTGCACGACGACAAGGACCACGGGCAGGAGGAGGACAGGGCTAGCCAAGGATACAATGTGTGCTCCGTGTCGAGGAAGATGACCTTGCCGCCACAGTAGTTGACGCCGGGCATTTGGGCCGTGACGCACAGGGTGTGCGACAGCTGCGTCTTGCCGGTGCGGAACTCGCCGAAAGCCTCGGTGATGGCCATGGACTCGATTCCGCCACCGAGAAGTTTGCTGAAAGGAACACAGATTGCACACGTAAACTTCGGTGAAAGTAAGTGGTGGTAAGGGGTAAGGTGGGAGGCCGGGGAAAGAAAAAAAATCGTAGCGACGAGTTATCAAGGTGAGTCACAAACTTACTCGAACTCCTTGCTGCCAGTGGTGATTTTAAAAACCTCTCTCCTCTTTTCCGAGACTTGTAGGGCCGTGAGGAAGCTATGCTGATCAATCTTCGCGCACGCCTCTTTGATTTTGTCTACTTTGGCCTCGGAGAAACCCTTAATAGCAGCCAGACGGCGCCGAGTTGTCATCTGGATCCCCTTTATCGTACATATCCCTGCCGACTTCAGCTTTTTAATGTCGGCCACATTCTGTTAGGGGTTAGAATCGGAGGAGCATATAAAATTTTCACTTGAGCAATATGGTAAATTATCAATTTGACACACCACTCCAATACCCTCTCATTATAATTCCACGAAAACATTCCTACTTTTACAACTTAAAAATTACGAGCTTTTTAAATCATTTTATTTAAATTTTTACTGAAAAATAAGGCAAAACTACCACGAATGGCGTAGGCTAGGAGGGCTAGACGTTTATAACTGCTGCGATTTCACTTTAACTTACAATGCCGTGCTCTTGAAGAATTTCCACATTTTGGTAAAAAGGCTGATCATCGTCTTCATACTCTTCTAGCTCCCCGTTATGAGATACGACTTGATCACCCATAATGCTTAACTTTTCAATAAAGATTGAATACGTGCTTTCTTGAGACTCGGCTGGCGATGTACAAGTAACGGCTTTTCGTAACAGGTTGAGTCAGTGGCGCGCACTATTGGCTGTGGGTTCCCGTACTATCGACCAGTATTTTCATTCAAACTGTTCAAATGCGAGAATGCTGTAGAAAAAAGAATTTCCGCCTTCAAAACTCAATACTTAAATATTAAAAAATCATCAAAACTGTGAATTTCAAATGATGACTTAAAACAAGAAGCTAGCCGAAACACAAAAGTAACTTTGTGTACTTTGTCACTGCAACTCTCCCACCTCACCCTCACCGGAAGTAGAAATCTTCTCTCCCGCTCCTTCCATCTCAAGAATCAGCAGATTTCCAAAACATTTGAAAGCAGGAACCTCAGTTTAGTTATTATGCCATGGCGTCAGGCGGCTCTTCTGAAGTTTTGATGAACTTTTTGAACGCTGAAGAGTATAATTTGATTCCGGAAGATGTGCGTGCTAAAATCAACACCCATTTTGAAGAAAAATTTGAAGAATTTCTCACATCTAAAGCGCTCTTTGAGTCATCACGAACTAACCATGGTAAAAAGCCTGCAGCACTGTTCAGCCTATTTTATGCAAACCTTTTCCTTGTCTATTTTAAATGTCGCTGAAAGGTTCTTTTGTTGTTCACGACAACCATCGTCAAATAGCATCTGCTCGTTTGCCTTGCTATTTTAAACTATCTTGTTTTGCATATTTTCTTCCCGGGATTGTGTTGGCCGTTTTAACCTCTCAAACATAATAGTATGCAGAGTTTCCTTTGTAGAGATGTTACTTTGCCTTGACGTGATCCGGTCAGTTCAATTGGAAATTATTTTTCAGAACCTTTATCTCTGTATAGCAGTAGTATCCTCTTCATTCCTTACTTAAATTTATTCACATTCACAGCTTCTTTTCATGTGGTATAATCTGCGGTCAAATCTTTGTGTTCTTTTCCTCTTTGCGTGCTATTAATTCTTCCGATTCCTATCTTGCTGATTCATGGTGTAAACTTTGTTTCACTGAAGAAATTGTTGATGAGATTGTTGAAAGATTGTGTTACTTTTGTGCTTTATTGAATGCTTGCTAAACTTTCTCTATTGCAGATGAGAAAACGCAAACACTTGAAAGACAGTTGCAGGAGTGTCAAGTAGATTTAGAAAACACTAAAACTAGTTTATACAACACTGATGCTGAACTCAAGGTCTTCCAAACCAAAGTAGAAGAATTAAAAAATGAACTATCAACCTTGCAAGAATCTGTTAAACAGTGAGTAGAGGTTTTCATTTACATTACGCTATCCTTACCCCATGAATGAATTTTTATTTGTCTTTTCGTCAGTTATGAGTCAGAAAATAATGATTTACGGAGGCAACGGAATGAAGCTGTTGATGAAAGGGACACACTTACTCGCATGGTTGAAAGGAGAGATATGGAGTTGGAGAGACTTAGGGAAGATATTAAAACCTTGTCATCTGAGTTGTCATCCGCTATCAATGCCAAGTGTGAAGCTCTTGCGAATTCGGAGGAAGTAGAGAGTAAACGGATTGCCCTTGATTTCAGGTAAGTTATCCTGACCTTTGCAATGAAAATGGTTCTCCGGTGATGGAAATGAAAAGTTTGGTTTAGTGCTGTCTCTACCATTATCTTGTCTTTTTTCAGAGAGAAGAGCTTTGAACAAGAACGTGAATTCATGAAGAAGAAAATAGCTTCTTTAACTGCAGATCTCAATGAAACTAATGCAGAGTTGGCAATTTTACGGCGGAACCATGCTGCTGCTGATGTGGCTTTCCAAAGTCAGCTTGAATCAAAGACTGTAGAGGTAAACTTTCTAGAGATACTTTTTTATTTCATGCTCATGTAGTGCCATGTCCTTCCTAATGTTTATATTTTCCCAGCTTCGCATTTTAATGGAAAAAGATAAGCAACTGACAGAAGCTAAT
The DNA here is from genome assembly GCA_029379305.1 of Frankliniella fusca. NCBI lineage: Eukaryota > Metazoa > Arthropoda > Insecta > Thysanoptera > Thripidae > Frankliniella > Frankliniella fusca. Next base: position 111,577 of record JAHWGI010000410.1, read on the forward strand.
AGCAAGCTTGTTGAAAGAATTGAGGCCCTTGGAGCTAAGCTTATGGCTCAGAGGGAAAGTGAAGCAACAATGGCTGACAACTATCAGCAAGAACTTCAAGCTAAAGCAAAACTTGCTGATTTGTACAAGCGTAAGATTCGTCCTGTCTTTGTTGTGTAGCGCCATTTGCTCCTTACTGTTTTGCCTAATAGTGTGGTTGTTTTTCAGGTATGATGGAAGATGCGAATTCAAAGAGCCAAGAATTGACAGATGCCATTCGCAGCCTACAACGGTTGCTTGAAGATTCCAACAAACAGTATTCCGATCTGAAGGCAGAATTAGAGGAAAAGGAACTGAAAATGAACCAGACTCTAGAGAAAAAGAATCAGTGTATAGCTGCCTTAAAAGAAGAACTTAAGAATGCCAATGAACTTATCAAATATACCAAGCAAGGTTATTTCTGTCTCTTTCATGTATTCGGTCTTGTGAGGTCTTTCTGCCTTGTTTCTTTTTTAACAAATTTTGAATTTTGTTCATTTCAGATACAATGGAGAAGGCTATTGAAGGCTTGTCTCCTGCTGCTGCTGCCGCCAGCAAGCTTATTAAATCAGGATTGTCACTTACCCAGATTTACACCCAATATGTTGGAGTTTATGAAGAACTGACTCTGCAGAAAGAAGAGAACCGTAAACTTAATCTGTACATAAGCACTATTGTTCAGGAATTGAATGAAAAGGCTCCAATACTGAAAAAACAGAGAGAAAACTATGAGAGTGCTGTTGAGAGTATTGCATCTCTTTGCAAGCAGAATGACCAGCTTGTTGAAGAAAGCAGAGTCCTTAGGGAAGAAGCTCGTGAAGCAAAGAAAATATCTGGTCACCATGAGCGTGAGAATGAACGCATGAGAAAAGAGATTGCTGATTTGTCAAGGCAGGTATGTTATTTGGTGAAAAGCAGTAGAAGAAGCAAGAGGCGGTGTTATCAGTCTTGATGATGCCAATTCTTCACTTGATGGCTCCTTCGGTGCAAGTGATATAATTTCCAAGAAACTTGTTACATTCCGTGATATTGAAGACCTGCAAGATAATAACAAGAAGCTTTTGGCCTTGGTTCGTGAGCTGAGTAGCAAACATGAAGAAATGGAAACAAACCAACCTCAGATGGATGTTTCCTCCCTCCAAGAGCGCATCAATAGTCTAAAAGCTGAACTGACCTCAACACGAGAAAATCTTAATCAACAATCTGCCATGGTCGATCAAATTGTGCGTCAAAGAGATCTCTACAGGGACATGTATCAGAAAGCTGTCAAAGGGGAATCTGATGAACAAGTTCCTCTTCAAAGACCTGGTGAAGTGCGTAATCCTTCACCTGCTAAACCATCCCAAACTGGTATTGATCCAAGTATCATGGCATTGAAAGAGAAAGCACTAGAAGATACTGTCAAACGTCTTTCTGCTGCTGAGAAGCAGTTGCTTGAATTAAGAGCAGAGTATGATGAATACCGCAAAGAGAGACGTGTGAATGAGGATATGCTTAATGATCAAATAGACAAAATGATGACTAGAGTTAGAGATCTTTCAACTGATAATTGCAAGCTTGTAACTCAAGCAGAGTTCCAGACTGAAAGATTCAAAGCCCTCTTAGCTAACTTGTCTAGCCAGAAAGCTCAAATAACTGCTCTAGAAACTAAGAACAAATCTTATAGTGAAACAATAGCTAAGCATGAAGTATCATTGAAGTCTTTGATGCAAGAGTCATTGAGTGCTCAAGCTAAGCTTTCACGAGCAGAAGTGGAGTTAGAAAATTTAAGAGAAGAGTGTTCACTTTTAAAAGACTCTGAAGGTAGACTTAGACGTGAGAAAGAGGCCCGAGAGCGAGAGTCAACAAGTCAGACTATGCTTCTTGCAAACTTGGAGTCAATAAAAATGACTCTTGAGCGCACTGAGTCTGAAGGAAGACTCAAAGTAGAACAGAGGTTAGAGGAATGCAATCGAGAGTGCACAGCTTTGCGTCGTCGCCTACAAGAGGAGCAGGAAAATTTCAAGGAATTGTCCAGACATTTAGAAAGGCAAACTGCTGCAGCAGTAGCTCGTGAAGAGGAAGAAAGAAAACTGGCTCATGAGGCTCGTCAAGAATTGAATATTGTTCGTGAAGAACTAAAGAAGAAACAGTCAGATGCTGAGATCCTGGAAACAAAGCTTCGTGAAGCATCAAGGACCCCACCAGTTGTTGTTCAGAGGAACGATGAGCAGTTGACTACAAGAGTTCGGGAACTTGAAAGCAAACTCATGGCCAGTGAAGGAGAAGCTAGATCCCTGAAGCAGCAACTTGAAGACTCACGAAAACATTTGCAACAGTACACTGAAATTGCTGGAAGCGCAGAACAGCAACTTCAGGAGTTTGTCAAGATGCATGAAGAAATGAAATCTGACCTGGAGAAGAAATTATCTGATGCACAAAAGCTACAAGACAGCACCAATTTAGAACTAACACGTGTCCAGTCTGAATTATCGCGCCTAAAATCTGCAGGAAACCAAACTTCATCTGATCTCCAACTTCGAGTCCAAGAACTAGAAGTTCAATGTAAAGAAGCCAATAATCTTCTGCATCAAGCTTCTGAATCAGGCAATGCACTTAGAGCAGAACTAGAGACTGTTAGATTGGAAATGCAATCAGCAATCAAAGCTCAACAAGAATCTGAGGAGAAGTATGCTCATGAAGTGACCCTGCATTCCAATGACATTCAGGTAATGTCAAGGCTCAAGGAAGAGCTTGCATCTGAAAAGGCTCAAAATTCAGAGCTGAAAGCAGGTCGGCAAAGTGCTGAAGAAGCTCTAAAATTAGGTCGATCTATGTATGAAGATCGTGAGAAATTGATGAAGTCTCAGATGAAAGAGCAGCAAGATCGTCTTAGTGAGCTGGAGAAACAAAACACTTTGCTTCATGAACAAATTGAAGCACTTGGCACACAACTTATTGTTTTACAGGCTCAAGTTGGATCTCCTAGCAAGAACACTGTTTCCTCTTCTACTACACCTAACTCCTCTTTTGCTGAAGGGGAAGATTTCCATGGCCCAGAGCAATTGTTGCAAGTTGTGAAGTTCCTTCGACGTGAGAAAGAATTGGCTGTCACTCGCATGGAAGTTATCAGCACTGAGAACAGCCGTTTGAAAGCAGAACATGATATTTTGGAGAAGCAGGCTCGTGAGGCTCGCGAAGAATTGGATCGAATGAAACAGCGAGAACAGTGTGAATCAGTTACTTCCAGTCGCCATCAAGAACTCCTTCGGAAGGTTGAAACTCTGAATGCTATTACAGACAGCAATCGCTTATTAAGGGAAGAGAGGGATGCTTTGAGAGAAAAAGAACAGGAATTTGTCAACCGTATAAGAAACTTGGAGCAAGAGTTAGAACCTCTGAAAGAAAGACATAATGAACTTAGCATTCAAATTGAACGTGAACGCGCTGAAAACAACATAATGAAGACTGAATTAACAAAGTGGAGGCAGAGGACTAGTCAGTTAATTGAACGTGCTAACAAGAATAGTCCCGAAGACTGGAAACGTCTCCAAAATGAGCGGGAAACCCTGTCTAAACAGCTTACAGTGGAAAAAGAAGCTCATAACAAGACACAAGAAGATCTTAAGTTACTGAGACTAGAAAAGTCCAAGCTTGATGAACAATTACAATTGTTGACTCAGAGGCACAATGCTCTTGAGGCAGAATTCAAAAGGAATTTAGAGAGCTCAAAGAAGACATTAGAAGAACTCAATAATCTACGAGCACGTCTTGGCACATTAGAAACAGAGTTGCAAGAACACAAAAACAATGCTGCCAAAGCAGCTGAGGAAACAAGTAAACTTAATGCTGACATAGCTGCAAGAGAAACAAGAGAACAACAAATCAGGAAGATTGCAAAAAAATATAAAGCGCAATATGAAGATCTAAAGAAAAGTACAGATGAAGAAAGGAGCCAATGGGAAGCACAACGCACTCAACATGAAAGTCAGGCAGCAGCTGCAATGTTGACTGACGAAGTAAAGGACCAACTTCGTGAGGAAGGCAAGCGCGAAGCTGAACAGAAGTTGCGTGAAGTTGAAACTTCTCACTCTGAACGTGTTAATGAATTATCAAGCCAAATTGAAGCATTTAAAAATTCTGAAGAAAGAGCTAAAACTGTTCTGAAAAACGCCCGTAATCGCATTGTGGCACTCACTGAGCAGAAGTCAGCATTAGAGAAACAAATGTCATCAGGAAGAGATGAGAGTGAAGCTAGATTGAATGTCTTGAAGTCACAGTATGAAGGCCGCATTGCACGACTGGAGAAAGAGAAGAATGATGCTCTGGCTGAACGTAGCAGAGAGATTGAAAATCTTAATGCACGTATGAATGACTTGCAGCGTATGCTACACAGTCGTGCTCAAGGGTCCAGTAAACCCTCTACATCATCTGGTCATGTTGACAAGGGCGCTTCAGACCCTCCAACAGCAAACATCAAGCCAATGGCTGGACCTTCCTCATCTAGTGGCAAGCAACAGGTGTGTGGTTGTTGTGTCTTTTTGCTCAGCTATTCATGCTTGTGTTGCCATTACTTTTATTTTTCATTTTCTTTTTCAATTTTCAGACTCAACAATCAGTGACCGTATCCCCTTGGCGTGCAGGAAATGAGACTCCTCTTGCAAGTATAAGGCCCATGTCTCAATCTCGCATGGCAGCAGTGCAACCCTGCACTTTGCAGCCCAGGTAGATCCTCAATCAAACAAACAAATATTAACTTTTTGCTTAATGTCTTTTTGCTTTTGTTTTAATTTTTATTTATTTTATTTTTTTTTCCCAGTGGAAATTCTGCTGTCTTAATGATGCCCCTTCACCATCAACAAGCTCCATCTCAACAGCAGCCCCAAACAGCTCAGCAACAACAACCTTCTCAACCTCAGTCACAGACTCAGCAACAATCTCAGCAACAGGCAGTTCATACAACTGGTAACAGCAGTGGGACTGGGTCTACCAGTAGCAGTACTCCTAGCACCTCTAGTGGAGCTAGTGGCAGTGGCATGGATGCAATCACTTCATCAGATTATATGCCTGCGACATCCTCTGCTTCTCCAGCTTCGGTTGGGCCAATCCGACAGGTTGCTGTCCCCCCAACTCAACAAGCCACAGTTGGCCCTTCAACTAGCAGGACAGAAGAAGCTTCAGCAGAATCAACTCAGGTACTGCTGGAAAATAAGTTACAGTACGTCATATTTTTCCCTCACATCTTCTTTTCCTCTAGTCTAATTTCCTCTCTCATTTTGCCCTTTTAGGACATGGAGGTGGAAGTTACAGAAAGACAACCTGGCACTTCTGCTCAGCAGACCCAGCAGCACCAGACCCCATTGCAACAAACTCAGCAGCAAGCGCAGCAGCAAGCTCAGCAGCAAGTCCAGCAGTCACAACAACCGCCTCAGCAGCTGCAGCAACAGGTTCCCCAGCAGCCCAGAGAGTCGGCTCAGATCCCGCAGCTCTCCCAACTGCCTCAGCCTCACCAAGTTATTCCGCCTCAGGCTCAGCCTCATCCTCACCTGTCTCAGCAGCAGGCGGCTTCGCCTCAGCAGGTTGTGGGCCAGGCGCATCCGCAGGCCGCTCAGCAGCAGGTGGTTGGTCAGGCGCAGGCTGCTCAGCCTCAGCAGGCCCAGGGCTCTCAGCAGCCACCGCAGCCTCAGCAGCAACAGCAGCAGTCGCAGCAGGCCGTGGCCATGGTGCTTCCCCGCGAGCGGGTGGAGCAGCAACAGCAGACCCAGCAGCCGCCTCAGCCGGCGCAGGCCCACCCACCGTCCCAGCAGCAGGCGACGACGACGCCTCAGCAGCAAGCTCAGCCGCCTCAGCAGCAGGTGCCGCCCGCCTCCGCCTCTGCCGCCGGACCCTCTCAGCAGCCGCAGGTCGGCCCGCTGGCCACCCCGGGGTCGCAGCACGAGCAGTCCGTGATTGTGGCGAGCAGCCAGCAGGCCAGCAGCTCCAACACCGTGACCACGTCCCAGTCGGGGCTGAAGCGCCCGCGAGACCGCGAGGCCGACGGCGACAGCTCGACGAGCAGGGCTGGCCACGGCGAGGGCATGAAGCTGGTCCCTCAGCTGAAGCGCTCTCGCCTAGGGCTGGGGCCAGCCGGTGGGGACTCGTTTCCAAGCGCCCGCCGAGAGCTCCGAGTGCGGCAGCATGGACGTGGAGTACCAGGTCCCCACCTCCTCCCAACGGGACCAGGAGGACGACATCATCGTGGTGACCTCTGAGGAGGAGGACGACGAGGACGAGGGCCCCGAGGACGACGAGGACGAGGAGCCGGACGACGGCCCCGAGTTCCAGGCAGACGAGGACGACGAGAACGAGGAGGGCTACGAGATAGAGACGTACGACAGGGAAGACCGCGACCTCGTCATTGGCAACTACGATGATGTCGAGGGGCCTGACATAGACGACGACAATGGCGGCGAGCAGGATAACGAGGTGGAAATTATCGAGCAGGACAGCAACGAAGTCCCCAATCAGCCTGGCAGCAGCAGCAGTAGCAGTGGAGGCCCCGGGGACGCCACGCAGCACGTCGGCTCGTCCGCCTCGGGGGAGCAGATGCAGGCCGTGACGGCCACCCACGTGTCGCCGCTGCAGCAGCCGCAATCCCAGCCGCAGATACCTCAGCAGCCCCAGCAACAACAGCTGCAACAGGATCAGCAGCAGTCATCGTCTGAGGCCACCTCTAGTGGAGCAACAAATCAAAGTGACAATGGGAAACAGTAGCAGTAGTAGCAGCAGTAATGGGGGTCCAAGTGGAAGCGGCAACAACCATGTTTCTAGCCAGGGCACTCCAGTCTCTTTGGGCTTTGGTGCCAGAAGTAGAACAGTTCCTCCACTAAACAGGCAACAGTTGGTACTGGTAAGTCTTTATGGAGTATAGTTTTGTCAGCCCTGGGAATATTCCTAAGATAAGATTTTTCAACCCTCGTTCATTCTGCAGCAGGGTTATGAGGATGGTGGTGATGACTGCATTGTTCCTAGCACCCCAACTTTGTTCGTTCCGAGACGCACAGATGGCTTTGGTGAGGCAGTCAGCTCGCCGCAGGTTCCTTCTGCTGGTCGCTTCACTTTCTCTGATGCCAATCCCCCGGCTGTTAGGGCTGGTAAGTATGGGCCACCTGCTCCTTTTCACAATTTGGAGTAATGTGTTCCAGATTGATAATAGATAAATAGTTCTGGCAGCAATGTGGTCTTGTGCTTGCATTTAACTAAAACAAAAACAAAACAAAGAAGGTTGTTTTATAATTTTTTCTGGTTGTGTTTGTGTGCGTGTGACTGACTTGTAGTGGTGGTGAGGATCAGCACATGCTTCTTTCACTCTTCATTTGTTGTGTTTTTAGTGCCATGCACCCCAACTCTCTTTGGCACAAGACGTGCTGAGGGTTATTCTGACGCATACCGAGCAATGTCTGTTCGCCACTTCACATTCTCGGAAGCCCCCACTCCCCCGAGTCATACAGGTCAGAGACTGCTATTTTCACCTCACATGGTGTGCAGCTCTCGCTTCTTTCAACCTTGCTCCAATTTTAACCCACCTTTTCATGCTATATGCCATGCTAAATTATGTCTTAAATGTAGTTTTTAATCGTTGTTTTGGGTAAAATGTGCATGGCTACATTTTTGCTTTGATTTTTTTTTCCCCTTAAAAAGATGGCTTAGAAGTTTTTAGTATTGATTTGTACATGTTTATTTCAATATTAAGTAACCAGATGCATAAGAGTGTACCATCATTAAAGATGAGAGTATTTCAAGTGTAAGGTTTATCGTCACCCAATGTATTTATTACTCTACTAAACTGCATGCCCACAGCCCAGCAGGGTTTGTATTTTGCACTGATGTGGTAACCTGTGAGCATGTGGTAAATTGTAACTACACAAGCATCTGGTGTAAACTTTGCATCAATTATTTCATGATCTATCACCGAAAGCTCCACCTTCACTACTCTGACTGATTTTGACTGCTTTGCTTTAACTAATTTTAATGAGTACCCCAATGAAGATTTTGAGAATTCGAATTTCTTCCTTTCCAAAGGTGTTGCCCAAGTTGTTTGTGAAGGAATGGACGACACAAGAGTGGACTTGTCTCAACTGGAGGACCCTAGTACTGGCCGCAGTGTTCCTACAACACCTCTCCAAGTTTCTCCTCAAGGTTTGTCAATCAAAAGATTTCCCTCTACACTGCTTTTCTATTTTAATGACATGTTTATAAAGCTTGTTTTCTGTTAAAATTACAGGAGAACTGGCCGCAAGTGAGTTGGCAAATGAAGTGGGTCAGAGTTCTGGAGTGAATGTGGAAGCTAGTGGGAGTTTAGCTGGACCCAGCTCAGTTCCTTCCATCTCTGTTTCCTTAGCTGAACACCAGCAGGTTGAGAGTGATGCCCCAAGCCAGCAAGAAATGCTAGGTAAGTCTGTTAACAAAATTGTGAGAAAGGTCAATTGGAACTGTGTGTTTTGGAAAACCGTCACATCACAGCCTTTTCATTACTTTTGCAGATCTTGAACTGGAAACAGATCAAAGAGAAGCAGAAGGTGATGGTGGAGAGTTAATTGGTGGACAGGCTGATGAACCTGAGGAAGTAATGGTATTAGACCTTGAAGAAGAAAGTGCTGATGGTAAGTGACGTGTTATGGAGTTTTTTTGAATATTGCAACAATCAGACACACAATATTTACAACCTATTCACCCTGTAGGTGTCAGCTCAGAAGGTTCCAAACCACCCCAGCCCTCCCAGTCACAACAAGCTTTGGACTTGGAGATGGAAGAAGGTCGAGAGGCTGAGGCGAGTGAGCCTGCAGCAAGCAGCCCGCAAGGGAGTCCTCATGGTTCACAAGGAAGCCCACACGGCAGAGGGTCTGGTACCGCTCGGAGATCGCAGGGCCGGCCGGGCAATTACAGAAGGGGTCGAGGCAACCAGAGGCCCACCCCTATTGTCTGGAATGAGCCAGGTTCTACATCCCCCAGATGTAAGTTCTCTAATCTTTCATCTTATTGCCATTAAGAGCTGTATGAAAAGTAAACTCCAAACTTAAGTTAAGCCCTTGCGATTAATAAAACCTGTTGCAGCAATGGGTGATGGACCACCTCGTGGAAGAGGAATGCCCATGATGCCAATGGGGAGAGGACTGCCCATTGATCCTCGTGGGTTTCCTCCGCGGGGACAAAGAGCAAGAAGGATGAGGAAAGGATATGGCAATCCATTTGGTGGCATGCCTTACTGATGAAGGTTGTTGACTTATTTTTGTTTTCAACAAAGACCCATTTTTATTATCATTTGATTGATCTTTATGTTAGTTCAACATGATATTTTACTAAGCAGTATTGGGTCAAGAACTAATTATATTGTAAGACTGTAAATACTTTTCCACTGAATTGTTATGATTGGTTCTGTGCATATGATAGCACTGATATTCATGCAACTTTTATTGCATTAATTAAATTAAACTGCATTTTTTAAATGAAATCTGTGATTATCAGTGCATCTTGTAGATTATTTTTGTATCCGCAAAGAACTTTGTTTGTACATAGTGTTAACTTGCCTCTCAAATAAATTGAGGTTACACACAGTCTGTTTTACGTTGTACATCATTGTCAGAGGAAAGAAGAAAAAAAATGTTTCACAGGAATGATAAGTTAATTTAATTCATAACAGATGTCTGTATGTCAACTGCAAATCATTATGGAGCAGTTGGCAAAGAGTCATCACAAATCTCTCAGGTAATGTCAATCATATTTCATATTACATCAGCATATTTCATCACAATTTAGTCTCTTAAAACAATATGAAAAAGTTTGACACTTGCAAAATGTTTTTATCTATTGCTCCGCCGGCTTGCTCTTAACTGCTTTTCGATTTCAAACTGGCGCAGATCAGTGCGTTGCAAGAAGTCTTGTCTCTCCAAAAACCTGGATCATAGTACAATATGACTTTACTGTGTTGTAGTTGAACACTGAGGTATGCCACTTAACAGAAAGGAAAGCTACATACCCATCTTTTCCTCTATTGTGGGTTTGGATTTCTTCATTTAGACCTTCGTCACTTTTGTACCTCTCCCAATCCAGCTTTGACTTCTCTAATGTACTTATCTTAGACTTTTTGCCTATCTGACTGAGAACAGCAGAGAGACCACCTCCCCTCCCCCTTCCCCTCGGAGTACCTCCCCCTCGGCTAGGACCACTTGTGTTTGGCTGAGAGAGCCTTGCTTCAGGGGAATCCACAGCAACTTCTTTGGTGACTCTGTAACCACAAAAAAGGATAAGCCCGCAAGTATGTGATACAACTTGTCTTGAAAACAATGGATAAATGCTTACTTTACTTCCTCTCCAGCAAATTCAAAGATCTGAGTTATTGTCACTTTCTTTTCCTCTTTGTTCTCTTTCTCTACAGAGGCTGGTTTGGACACTTGCTGTGTTTTGGATACTGAAGGGGTGTTCTCTGTTTTAGATGTTGAAGATGTTGTAGTTTTCTTTGATACTGGTCCTCCTACATCCTTCATAAAATCTGAAAGTGAAGGTATAAAAAATAAAAACTTTGGAGCCACCACCTTGAGGAAATTGCATTGCATACCAATGGGGTATTCACAGCACCTGCCCATAACGAGTCAGCTTTCTTCTTTTCCTCTTCTTCAGTTAACTTCTGCTCTTCAGCAGCCAATGCTTTTACTTCTTCAGCTTTGGCCTCATCTACCACCTCTTTCACAGCATTTTTCTTTGACCGCTTCCTGGTATATTTTTGTAGCAAAGCAATTTAAAATAAAATTAGGAGGGTTGTTTAGTCAAGCGTAACGGAATCAAAAAGATAACAAACCGTTTGTTTCCAGCTTTTCCCTTAGTCGCTCTTTTCCGCCCTTTAGGTTTTGAATCCTCATCTCCACTCCCTGCTCCAGCCTCTATCTCAGCATCCTCTGGTCCAGATTCTTCCTCAGAGGGTAAGTCACTTTCAGCACCTACAAGTAGTCAGACATTGTTAAAGAAAACATATATCATGTATCCTAAACATCAAAACGGCATGACAAAGAGCTAGTCCCTCATGTTGAAAGAGCACATTGGGAACAAAGCCAGGTGACAGCTTACCATCCGGAACAAAATCTTCATCACTTGAATCACTATCAGAGGGGAGGTCTCGCACGTCCATAGTGGCTAAAAAGAAGAGAAAAAATGCAGGTCGTAGATCGAAAGGTGCAGGAAATGTTTTACTTCTGGAAGTTGATAGCTCCTGGCACCAAATTTCACTTATATCACAAAGAAAAGCAGGTTAGGTGGACAAATTCGTGGCTACAATTTCATAGAGCATTAGGCCAAGACTTTTGTAAGTTTTTCGTTAACCATTATAATACCAAGAATTCACATTTAATTTTTTTAAATTTTTTTTTAAACGAAGAGATTGTAAGAAGAAGAGGCTCAAAGAAAGACGCATCGTCTCTGGAACTGGAACGGAGCGAGCTTCACAAAATACCAAAATAAATTACCAAGGGATTGTCTCTGGTGTATGAATAAGTCAATAAAAATAGCCAAACTTTGGTATTGACCAATAAAATAAACGAAACGCCTAGGGGAAATAAAATATAGCAAGGCTTTAAAAAACAAGACGCCGGCTACTTAAACACATACTTTTTCTGCGAAGTGCTGAAGAGGACGCAGGACCAGGAGGCGCGTAGTAGCAGATAACCTATTGCCTGTCATGTAAAAAATACCACACAAAAGAGTGAAATATTATTCAATTTAATGAATTAATGTACCGGTACTAAACACAGTGGGTTCAAACACATAAATCCATCAAATTTTACATTTAATAGTGACGGACCTAGGATCTTGTCCAGCCTGATAAACAAAAGACGGTAGGAGGGGGTATTTGGTAAATGCTGTCTGCTTTCTGCTCTGCTGCCTCAGCAGTTCAACAACATGATCAATCTTCAGCTCGATAGAGTATTTTAGGGCTGAGAGAATTCCCAGTGACTTGAAAACATTTTATATTTTATTAATAGATGGATTCAAGGAGCAGCTTTCCTCTGATGATAGGTACGGAATCTGCGTCATAAGCTTGTTTGATAGAATAACCCTAACCAAACTTTTGACGTATTGCCCTGTGTTTTGGAATTGAAAACTAATTGTTCATGCATGAACCTTCAAAGTTCCCTTGTATTCCTTCGCATTGTAATTTTTATTGTCAATGTAGCTCTGTCATTGACTCAAATCGCAATGGTAAAATAATTATTAATTCGTTTCAGGGTCAGTGGTTTTACGAAAAATGGATTGGTTTTTATCCAAAATTGGTTGCAGCCTTTGTACGTGGTTTTGAAATTTTGACCAAATAAAGAAGATTACTGAGCCTTGCCATCATGTCATATAACTATCAAGATTTCCATACTTCTGAATTAGACACATTGGCAAATGTGTTTAGCCTCACACCAACAGACCCCTTAAATACATTTGCAGGTAAGGCAATATTTATAGTTGCAATTTTTTAGGACACCTGGTTTGTTTAGTAGTATTTTGATATTTATTTTCCTCAATTTTCCCTTCTTTCACAGAAATGTGGTATCAAGTATTTCTATGGGCTTTATTTTCCTCCATCTTTGTGCATGTGATCGCTGCAGCGATTTCATTTGCCACTCTCCACAAACACAGATTTGGGAAGTAAGTAAAATGTAACATTTTTGTTTTGTACTCTCTTATCATCTTATTATTTCTTTTTTATTTCATGTTTCATATTTTTTCTCTCAAGGTTTTTCCCGGTAATGATCCTAGTTATGGGAGTGTTTGGTCCCCTAACTTCTGGTGTTATAAGCAGTGCTGCAATCGCTTTTGTTTATCGTGCATCAAGCTTACAGATGGCACCACTCTATGCCCTTTTTTGGGGAGTTGGGCAAACTGTCATGACTGTTTGTGTTGGATTCACTCGAATCCTTGCAACATTATAGAACATCAACATGTGGATGTTTAAATCAGTCCCAGTCTATATGCCATAAAAGTCAAATATTTTAATATTTTTAATCTTTCATATTAAGTTACCACCACCATTTTGTTCATTCCCCTGACTGAAATCGTTCATTGGAAACCACTCAGTTTTCTATGGTGCTAGGCTGTGTGCATCCAAAAGGTTTCTCTTAATCTCTTTAAAAACTAATTTTGTCTTCAGGTTGTACATGTAAAATTCTGTAAGTCAATTACTACAACCCATTTTAGAATGATAGAAACTAACAATTTCCCATAAACCTTTGCATTCTGCTTTTATATTTTTTTCTCTGAAAAAATGTGATCAATAAGCTGCCCTTAGCTTTTTAACTAATGTATTTAATTTAGTGCTGGGTTGTTGGTGTTACAGTAGAAAAATAATATTTTCTCAAATGATTATGGTTCTCTGTTCCTCCATGTTTGGGTATAAACACTGAGCTGGTCAAGAATCAATTTGCTAATGCTCAAATAGATCACATCAGAGAAGGCATTTACTATCAGATTACTTTAACTTTCTCTACTCTTGTGAACAGAATTTTTCCCTAGTTGCCATACTGTCCATGTGGAGTTTTTAAACGTGGGACATATATTTAATGGCATGTTTGGGGAGAATATTATTATTAGTTTTCAGCACGGTATGAGTGCATCTGCAGTCTCGAACTATTGGTGTTTGTAAATATATTTGTTACTTTGTAGCTATGCACAATGTTATGTTTGGCTATATTCTTTAACTTTCTTAAATATAGAAAGGTATTCAATGTATATGTCATCCTTTTATATCATTGTGATACCTTCAGATGTTTTTAAAAGCTTAAGAACAATCTATGCCTTGTAATAATTATTTTAAAGCAGATGTTTGCATATATATGAGATGATTTATGATGAATTACTTGAAAAGGGGCTGTGGACTGACTAGTACATGTAGTATCTTATGCATAATGACTTTCCAATGTGTTAATTTTTTGAGAGAAAATGATTTTGTTTCTGTTTTGTTTGTTAAGCATATTCCATGGTACTGCATACATATTCTGTTATAAACGTAATAGGACCTTCACTTTAGGAAAATTTCTCTTGAAAGAACTCATTGTTTGAATTTATATCCGCATTTAGAATGAACTAATCTTAACTTACATATCAGTTTTTGCTGATTATGGTGCTTAGTTAACATTTGCCTCTGTAATTTCAATAGCATTTGAAGAAATATTCAGGCAATATTTTTCTACTGATAATAAGAACCTTGTGAAATATGTAGTGCCGACTTGACAGAACTTTCTTCAAAATGTATTTTTCATTCACAGGTGTATTTGTTGCATCATTTAGTTTGACATGAATGCATACATCCCAGAAGATTTGTGTGTACAGACCATAGTAATTATGTAAACCAGCTGTGATTTTTATTTTAAGTAAATGGTGATGTTTTTGATAGAAGTTTATAATTGCAATGAAGACCCTAGACCCATCCCACATATCCGCACAGTTCAGGCTGGAGGTGCGAATCGATCTGGATGTCTACGAGGCAGTCATGCTCAACAAGGGTGTACATGCTGTGCCGCGCGGTGTTGCGCGCTCACCCCCTGCTCTGGGGCGGGGTGGGGGGTGGGGTGGGGTGGGGAGGGGGGAGGGTAGGGGAAGCAAAGCGAGGGGTAGGTCTAGCCCACGGTAAGTGAGGTGGAGGGTGGGAACTCGTCTCGCCATGCGGCCCTTCCTCTGCCCCTTCCCGGGCCGGGTGGGTTTCAGCGGGACGGGCTTCAGAGGACGTATTCCGAAGAGCGCTTTCCTCGCCCTGTCTCTCTCGCACCCATATGGGCTTCGCCGTACAGGTGCGAGAGAGACATATCGTTCTTCGGAATAAGCCGGCAGGTACACGAGTGTCACGACCCCTCCTCACACCCCATGTCTCGTCTCGAGCCTCGACCCGTCCCCTGGCCTCCTGCTGATTCCCTCCCGTTGGCCGCCCCTGCTGCGCGAATTTACTGCCGCACCCAAGTTAATTAAACGCCAGACGCTGCTTTTGGGGCTGGCTAGGGAGGGAGATGCTCCGGGTCGGCTGGGTGGGACTGAGCTGGGCCGGGTCGAAGTTTAATAACACGGCAGCAAAACACCTAAGGCGTTTAAGAGCGCGTCTGGTCTGGTGGCGCCTCACGCCAGCTCCGGTACCGGCGCGGCGGTGAATCCAACCTGCAATGGTCTCGTTTGTTCGCGACAAGCTATTCTTGGGGCTTGTGGTCATGCCAAAGCAATCATGTTGATGCTCAGTCAAATTAAAGTAAAAGCGAATGTAAGTAGACGCAAGTTGCCTCTTGCGCTGTGCTGCTGCGATATGATGCTTCTCGAGGGGAATTCCCGAAAAGCGCTTCTCTTACACAAACGACGTCGAAGTCCTCAGAAGTGTTCACACCATAGGTACACCGCGTTTTCTTCCTTAGCTTGGCAGCTTAAACCTCTCATTCGTGCTACATTCAAGCGGATTCCTCCAAGGAGGCCTCTCGCAATTTTCGGGAGTTGTAATCTTCACTTAAACCCCGCGGGACTCCTTTTACCTGGAAATGTTGCCAGCCTTGCAATTTATCATCTCATGGTAATGCTTTGTATAAAATGAGCTAAGGCAAGGTCTGGACCAAAAGTTTTCATGTTGGTCATAAAAGTGATGTTTGTTTAGACGTCAGCGACAGATAAATGACGTATAGGCCCGAATGTCGACGGCGCCTGGGTCCCTTGCCGTTGGCAGCGCCGCAGGCCCTTGCTTCCCCTCGGTGGCCGGCAGGGGGCGCGCGCGGCGCAGCCATCGCAATATGGCGGCTGATTGTGTTGGTGTCCGCGGATGCTGCTGGTGTTGTGAGGAGCTCAGCTAACGTGCGCAGCTTGTCGTGCTCACGCCGTGATGCCTCGTGACCGCGGCGCCCTCGTCGTGCCGCAGCCGCAACCCGCCCATCGAGGAGGACGTCAAGGCAAGCACAAGATCGGGTCGAGTTGACTGACCCTGGGCCTACTGCTGCCAGGGCCCGATGGGTGCCAAGGCGAGCACGGCCAATGGCGACGGGGTGGGCCACGGCGCGGGGCCCGGGGGCCCCCACGGCCCCAGCCCCAGGACCAGGACCTTCTCGGCCAGCAGCAGCTCTGAGGTGGTGGCCGGCGGCGGCGGGCACGCCGTGGGCGTGGGAGGCGCGGGCCTGAGCTTCCTGCGGGTGCACACGGACAGGCAGCGGGAGCGCGCCCGGTCGCTGTCCAGCGTGCCCACCCTGGACGGGCACGGCCACGGCCACGGGCCGCACGCCGGACACCACGGGCCGCTGCCCCAGCTGCACCAGCACGACCTGCTCCACGGCCTCGCCCACGGCCACCACCACGGCATGGGGGTCGGCGTGTACGACATCTCCGAGTCGGCCGAGTCGGACAGCAGCTCGCTGTCGCACTCGCACGAGGAGCACGCCGTCGGGCTCGCCCTGGACAGCCTCAGCCTGGGACGGGTGTACGCCGCCCACTCTCTGCCCACCAACATCTGGTCCTTGAACGGTGAGTAGAGCCGTGGGGGCGACGCGACGGCACGGACTGTGGCCGCTGTCGAGGTTAGAGCCCAATGTAAATATGGCTGCCCGTGGTCTGGACCAGGCCAGGGCAGCCTTTCTGCTGGGCGGGCGCCGCCCTGGCTCACGGCCGGTTTCTCCTTGTGACGGCTCGTACTCTGTGGTTTAACGACTGTCTATGTTCAGGACGTCGCTTGGCTTCACGGGGTTGGGGTTGTCACGGGTAATAGACGCCGGTTTCGTCTGCTTTGTGTTGTTGTTTTGGTCACACATAACCTCTCGCGCCGAGGGGGCTTTGTTTGTTTTGACGCGGTTTGCCTTGCGGTGGCCTTCGCGCAGTTCCGGGTCATGGTACCTGTCATTTTGCAAGACCTTTTCCATGGTGTCAAGTTCTAGTCTGAAGCCTATACTCCGTATTTTATTAAGAGCCTTTCTGGAGTGACCTCTTTTTTATTGGCTGTAGGCTCTTGTGGCCTTGCTTTTATTTGGGACTGCTTGCTGCACACAGAGATGAATTCCGGAAGCAAAGTATGCGTTAAAAATAATGCCACGATTTTGAAGAGTTTTTGACAGTATTGAATTTGTCTGTTTTGCTATGATATCAGGTACAACTGCCCTCCACAAGGCTGGGCTGGTAGCAGAATCTGTGATACGACGTGTTGCAGTCTGGCAGTTATCTTGATTAAGATAGCCTTGCTTGCTGAGGCCACTGCCTTTGTGGTTTGCTTTGTTGCATAATTGAGATGAAAGTGCAACCCAGCATGGCACCCTCAGATGGAACTTTTCTGGATGTTCCATAACACCCTCAGGGATTCCTTTATGGAGACTATTTGGCCAGTGTTATCATTACCAATGACTGTGGCTTCTTCAGAAATTTTCCCCAGCTGTCAACCGTGTGTCTTTCTTTGTTTTCCTGTTGGACCCCAAGTGCTGTCTGTGAGGCCAAAATTCAAGTACAAGGGCATGACACGTGTATCTCAAGTGTTTCCTCGCAAGATGTTTTTTCGTCGTCGTCATCGTTTTGATGTCGACACCCGCATTGCTTGTTTAACTGAAATCGTCCTGAAAGTTTGATTACTGCGCAGAATGATTTGTAGTTAAAGACGGCATGTCAGGCCTACGCCCGTTATCGAAAGTATCGAAAGATACTCTGGAATCATTTGTTACTATACTGGTTGAAGCGCTTCTACTGCGATGTAAGGCGGGTTCGGTTTGTATCGCCGGGCCGGGCTCGGCCCAGACTTGCATGGCGATGCTGCGATAGGCCCCTCCTCTATTATCGACTTATTGGATGCAGCGGGACTGCAGCAGGCGAACCCGTGGGGCAGGTCAGTGCCAGGCTGAGGGAGGCACGGCGCAAAGGCGCGGACGCACCCTGACCCTTCACCTTGCACTAGAGGGGGGGTCCGGAAATATGTTTCGACCGTGATCTGGCAACAGCGGGGCTCGGCGGTGGCGGCGCCCGGCTGCCGGCAATACCGAACGCGGCCCGCCCTGCCCTGCCGTTGGACTGAAATGGATGGTGTTGTACTGAACTGTAAATAGATCTCCTGGGCGGAGTGGAGCGGGAGCGGCGGCGTTACCGGGTTCAGCGGTATAGAGGTGAGCCGGGAGCTTCCCCGTGAGCCGCGGCTTGGCTCTGCGACGGGGAGGAGGAGGAGGAGCAGGGTCTTGACGACGCCTGTCGCTCCCTGCCGCCTTTATAACCTCGTTTAAGAGGCGGCGGGCGGTATAGTGGCAGGCTTTACTACACACAGGCTGGACCGGGCCGGGCTCGGGTCCCTGCCGTGCAGCGAGCTGGCTCTCGCCGCTCTCACTTTCACCCGGGTGTAGGATCGGGTCCGCTGCGGGTTTACTCGCGCGGGTATTCGGGCATACCCAAGGGGAATCTCACCTGCATGTTTCACTGCGTGCGCGGGTGGTTCGACCCTGTTCGTGTCCGGGAGACGCGCAGTTTTCTCGGTCGGGGTCGGACAGTGCGCTGGCCGCTGCGCCCCCTGCAGACGAGGCGCTCTCCTCGCACTGCCTCTCTCGCACTCATGGGTTGCGACTTGTAGGTGCGAAAGAGAGACAGGGGCACAAGAGGGCTCTTCCGAATCAGCCTGCTGGTGCTAATGGCGCGGGTGCAGGGACGGGGCGGGGTGGGGTGGGGGACAATGTCCATGGAGCTTGCCGCGCCGCCCCGCACCGCACCGGCAGAGTGGTGTGGGGTGCCTCTCTTTGGTTCTCTGAGGCGGGCGGAGCACCCGACTTATTCCGAAGAGCGCTGCTCCTGTTCTCCTCGCCCTGTCCCTCTCGCACCTGTACGGTGAAGCCCATGAGTGCGAGAGAGACAGGGCGAGAAAAGCGCTCCTCGGAATAGGCCGGCAGGGTGGAGGAACACAGCTCCGCGCGGCGTGACCTGTCCGTCTGTCTGGCGCCCCCGCCTGCCCCCGCCCACTTCCCCCCCCCCTCCCCCGCGGACCGGGACGCGAGCGAGGCTGACTCGCGCCGCAGAGGGTGCAAGCGCCGAGGGGCGGAGGGCAAAGACCCCTCCGGGAGGTCGGACGGGGAGCGGGCGACGCGGGGCGCGCGCGCGCGCACTCAGTTACACACACCCCGCCGGGAGGCCCCGGGCCGGGGGCGCGACGCGACGCACAGCGGGGCTCCCGAGGGATTATCTCATTAATCTCGATGAGGACTCGGCGCACCGGAGGGTTTTATAATTATTGCATAAGAGGTGGTGTGGTGCGACGCGGTGCTTCGCCCGCCCGTCGTCGCGCGCATGGCTACGCGGCTGCAAGAGCAGTGCCAGACGCGGCGGCGCATATATACGAGCCGGGAGTGACGCAGCTGACGCGTGTATATGATTCGGCATGCAACGTTCTCGTATCTCCTCGCCTATGTCTGAGTACACCCGGATGGCCGGGAGCGAGTGAGACGGCGGAGATATCGTTCATTTCTGAATAACGCGCCGCGCTGTGTCTGTGTGGATCACCCAGTCCGGACCCTCCCCTCCGCCTGCTGCTCGCCTCGTTTATCAGCCGCCTCTGATAAGGCCGGCCCGGCGCAGCGCTCAGCACGCTCGTCCCAAGTGGGGTGAAGGTTGTTGGCGTTGTACGCCCGCGCGCCCGTCCCGTCCCGTCCCGTCCCGCCCGTGTGACGCACTGCGGCGTCACCAGGCACCATCCCCGCCTCGCTGCTCCGCCCGGCCTGGGGAAAGCCGATAAGGGCTTTCCTAGCAAACGTGGTTTTCTATCGAATGGCCGGAGCGCGCCCGCCCGCGCCCGTCGTTACGCCAACGATAAGAATAGAGCGAAGCGGCCAGGTGGGCCGGGCCTGGCCAGGGAGCTGGGCTATGGGATGGGCGGGCCGGACCAGGCAAGGCCTCGTGATCGGTTGTGGCGTAGAGTGGCAGGGCCGCGTGCCTCGTGTGGCTTGAACGCTTACTTTGCTGGGGTCTGTACTGTGGTGTTCGTCGGCCCGCCGCTGCGCTGGCTGACAGCGCCCGCCGGCCCGGCCCGGCCCGGCCCGGCCCGGCCTCCGCAGCTCAGCTCAGCTCCCGCTCCGCTCCGCGCAGAGGCGGGCGCCTGATAGGCAAGCGGCTGGCTGGCGCGCACGGCTGTGCGGCGGGTCTGCCTACCTGCGCTTCGTCAGGCGCTTTGCGGATGGCGTGTCCGTCCCGTCCCGTCCTTGCGGCCGTCTGTCCGTCCGAAGCGCTTTCCTGTCGCTCACACTCTCAGACTTGAAATGGACTATTTTCACTATAAAGTGGAATATCCAAAGGTGCTTGATGAATTTTGTCTTCAAAGTATTTTCTTTTTGTTGACAGAGCTCATTTTCTAGTGAGAAAAAAGTCGGAGTTAAATAGAATAATGTCATCTGAATGGACAAAAATGTTTATTCTATTGTAGTAGTTTTCTTTATTATAAAACAAGAAAACTGTACTACCCTAAAATTAAACATTTTAATTTCTAGATCTTGACGTTTTTGTCTTTAGCTAAATATGTCTGTAAACGAATATCAATGATCTGTAGACAAATTTCATTGTCCTTAAACATTACAGTGAAAAAAGTCAGATCTGCGTGCGTGCGCGTTGGCCGGCGGCCGGCCGTGGACGAGCTTTTTTTTTCCCGAGTTTGTTAGGTGAACGAGGAAGAAGGCGGTAACGATTATCGCGGCGCTGTTACACTTGGCGAGCCGGGGTTTTCGTTTCTCCCTCTTCTCTCGACTCATTTCATTCGTCACATTCCTCGTATGTGTCTTCCCGTCCCCACCCCATTCTGCCACCCGCCCCTTCATAACCCTCTCCCTCCCATTCTTCCTCCTCCCCTCCTCTCACCTTTCTCCCTCCCCTCTCCTGCCTTCTTTCTCCCTTCATTTTCCCGTTCTTCCTCGCACCCTTCTCCCTATCCCCCCTCTCCCTTCCCCTCTCCCCCTTCCCCTCCCCCGTTGCGGTGTGCTCCAGTGAATCGAATTGGAGTGGTATCGGCAGAGCCGTGTGGGCCCGCCCCGCCCGCCCCTGCATGGCCCCTGGCGCGCGGCACGCCGCTGGTTCCCGCTGGGACATCCCTAATAGTTGTGCCCTTGGCTCGGTGCAGAGGGGAGGGGAGGGGAGGGGGCGCCACGCGCCACACGTTGCCAAGGAGGAAGAGATGGAAGTATCCACCCCTATCACCCAGGCCGGGGCCCCGCGCGGCCTCGCGTCACTCTGATAGCCAGCCGGCTGTTCATTCCGAGGGATCCTTCACTCAAATAGTGTTCACCCTAAAACAAAACAAAGAAAAATGAGGGGAAAAAATTAATAAAAAAAATAAACGAAAAACGAGAAAAATTCGAAAAACTCGGTGTACGCTTGAATCTATAGTGAAAGACCCCTCGGTTCACCCCAGTCCACGCCCACGAGCCCCGTAGGTAGCTCCGCCGCGGGCTCAGCACGCCTCGGCTCCCAGGACTGTGTATATAGTATATAGTCTTCCGCGCGCCTTGGAAAAGGAAGTGGTGTTGCAGTCTGCTGGAAGAGCTTCCGCTCGCCTCGAAACCGACGCCGCCACGGCCGCGCCGGGAGCCAACGCGCCGCCGGGGGGGAGCAGAAGCACCTCCCCGCCCTGACCCCGCCCCGCCTCGGCGCCATGCTCCCGCTCGCGATGGGTTGCGAGTATTTTTAGCCATTGATTCTCCCGAGTCCCAAGGGGAGAGTCCGCGTGGCCCTGCTCTGCTCTGCCCGGGTGCGTGCGCCGTGCCTCGCCCGACTGACTAGCTCCTCTTGCTGGCCATGATGGCCTGGTTGGCTGTGGCGGGGCGGTACTGCTTCGCACCGGCAGCGGCTAGACGCTATCGAGCGGCGTGGCAGCGGCACCCAGCTCGTCACGGCACGCCACACCCGGGCTCGTCGCCACGCCAATGCGCTCTGCTCTGCCCGCCCCGCGCCCCCCGCGCTGTACTCTTCCCCGGCGCATACTCTGTTTTTCATTCACCTCCCCTTCTCCTTTCCAATCCTCTTTTTAACTTCGCGTCCACCGCGGTGGCGGCGCCGCCCCGCGCCAGAGAGGCAAGAATAAAATCTAGACCCGAGTCAGAAAGTCGCGTGTGCCGTATCTGCCCGCCCTAAACTATAGTTCAAGAGTATCCTACTGACCAGGCGCGGAGGTCCAGCCGCCCCTGAAAATTTGAATCAGCGCGATGTAGCGGACAGGATGTCGAGCGACCCTGGAAATCCTTGAAACCCGGGAATAACCCTTAAATTTACTTTGCCCGGGAAATACCCTTGAATTTTGCTAAGAAAAGGCTCACCCGGAGCTCGTCACCGAGCACTTGAGCTCTGCGCTGCTCTAATTGCTAGTTTTGTGGGCTTATGACAAAAAAGCAGACCCCTGTGAGCAAAATTTTGCGTAGGAAAAGCCCCCAAAATACCCTTTAATTTTAATGCCCGGGAAAAAACCCTGAATTTTATATTCGATTGTTGTTCGACACCCTGGCGGAGTGCCATTCGGGAGCAAGTATGTCAAATAAAAATGTAATATGTATTCCGTTCTGTGTAAAATTTACGGCGCTGTTAAACATATGAAAAAACGAGAAAAACGGAAGTTAGGCAACCCGCAAGAGTCGCCCCTCTCTAAACTCCCAGCTACTGACCCGTCGTTATTTTCCGTGGTAGGGTTGTACATGTTTTCTCTGCGAGTCGAGTTTTCTGAGGCAGTAGCTAGCAAGCGAACAAGAAAGAGGTAGGTTTCCGAATGAACCGCCCCTTTGTCGCCTCTAGCCCGAGGGAAGTCCCTGCTATTTGATGTTCGTTCAGGCCGCTGCGCCGGCCGTCAGCTGACGTGACGTGACGTGACATGACGTGCCGTGCCTCGTGACGGGCTGGCCGGGCCGGGCCTAATAGTTGGGGTGGCTGCGGCGCTGACCTTGTGCCTTTGACGGCCGCCGTGCCGGCCAGGCCAGGCGAGGCCCTGCCCGCCCCGGCCGCGTTTATCGATTGTCATGCCACGCCAAAGCGATATCGCCGCACGAGTCGTCAACACGGCGGGGCGGGGCGGCGCACATATCGGGCGGGTCCGCACCGCACCGGACGGGAACGGAACAAAACGGGACGCGGGGTGCGAACGCGGGGCGCGGGGCGCTCTGCTTGTTGTGCCCTTGCGCTGCGGGCGTGGCGGTGGGACGGGCGCGGCGCAAACGACACGCCCAGCGGGGGCATTACATCGCCCTCGCCGCCCCGCCGCGCCCCCGGCCTTACCCCACCACGGTCCCCGCTGCTGCTACCACTGTGCTGTCTGGTGTCGGCCAAAAGCGAAGCGCCCCGCGGGGCCGGGCCGGGCCGGGCCGGGGTATCGATTAGCCCTGTACGGCTGACCACACAGGACAGGCCGCTTCATTATCACTGGTGCTGGCTGCGCGCTCTCGCGTGGCGCAAGGGCATTGGAGGCGACTGCCCGCCCGCCCTTAACCCCTCCCTGCCGCCCCGCCCAGCCTCGCCCAGGCGGTGTTTGCCCTCTCTGCCCACAAAGCTGCGCGCTGCTTGACGTCGACCTCGCTCTGCTGGACCGGACCGTCTGTTTTAATCAAGACCGATGATGACATGGGGTGGCTTCCCGGTGAAGGGGAGGAGGAGGGTGGGGGGAGAGAATTCGTCACATCGTGGCGTGGCTGGGGCCGGGGCCCTGTAGCTAGGGCCGGGGGACCTGTGTGGGCGGTTCGGCGCGGGCCGGCTCGATTCGATTCCTCCCCAAGCGGTAGCGACGCGTAGATCGAAGAGAATTGGTCGTTTTGGCCGCGGTGGGCGGGCGGGCGGGCGGGTGGCGCGGGCAGACTGGCAGGCGGGCGGGCTTTGCTGTTGTCCATCGAGGCCCAAAGCCACATGATCGACCCCTCGCCTCGCCTCGCGGCGCGGAGGGGTTGGACGCGTGTTGTCGCACCTCCCGCCCGACCCGGGCCGGGCCCCGGGCCAGGCCAGGTGTAGGAGGCGCCGCGGGCGCGCCGGGCTGCCAGGCTTCCTCTGTCGCGGCGCGGCGCGTTTCAATTAGTCCGGAGTGCTGAACGGAGCGGGCGCGACCGGAGCGGCGCGGTGCGGCGCGGCGCGGTGCTTCGCATTTTCGTTTCCCCCGAGAGTGCTGAGTGCGCGGGGCGCCGCCGCGGCCCGGCCCGCCCGTCATCCCCGCCCTGGCGATGAGGGCGGAACGAGGAGGCGGGCGCGCGCGCGGTCTCCCCAGCTCGCTGCGAGTCGTGGACGGTGGTGTCCTGGAGCCAGAGCTGGGCGCTGACGGCCCATGAGGCGATGGGGGTCGTCCTGGGCTCGTGCGTGCCCGACGAGCCGGAGCCCCTGGTCACCCCCGGCGGCGGCGGCGGGCGGCGGCGGAGCCGGGTCTCGAGGCGGAGGGCGGCGAGCGAGGCGAGCGTGTGGAGGGCGGTCCCGGTCCGGCAGCTGCGCCCCGGCGACGTCGAGTATTTCGACGTGGACGAGGATGTGGAAGAGGGGATCGTAGAGGAGGAAGAAGTGGAGGAGGACGACGACGAGGTCGACGACGACGACGATGCCGAAGGGGTTGAGGACATAGACGTAGATGAAGTAGACGATGATGGGAATGTGTCTGGGGCTTCCCCTGCAAGTGCTGTGCGCACGGCCAGAGTCAGGCGTGGCTTCATGTATGGTGAGGGAGCTGCACTCTCCCTCCATCTTGATTCAAACCTTGAGCTTTTCCATTTTGCCGTGTGTACATTATCTTACTTAATATTTAACAAGTGAAAGAGTAGTCTGATTAACCATTTCCTGCTTATTTCACTGATCTTTGTTTATGTCACTTATGATGTTCATTGGCCACTAGTCCTATTACCTCTCCATTAATTTGCTTTGTCTTGGTTTGTTTGCAGGTATAAAATGCCCAGTATGTTCCAAATTTGTTCTCTCCGATGACATTGAGTGCCATATTGTCATGTGTCTTACCAAGCCACGCCTTTCATATAATGGTATTTAATTACTTTTCACATCATTATAAGTAAGGCAAAATGCAGCACTTTAATTTTTATTGTTTTTCTTTTTCAGAGGATGTACTGTCTGATGATAAAGGAGAATGTGTTATCTGCCTTGAAGATCTTTTACAAGGAGAGACCATAGCTCGTCTACCATGTCTATGCATCTATCATAAAAAGTAAGTTTGCTACATGTGCCGTTTAAAATATTTTCTGTATGAAAAGTAAGTTTGGTACATATGCCATTTAAAATATTTTCTGTACAATTGTTAATTTTTGCTCTTTTTCTTCCTTTTTTTTTATTTTTTATTTTTTTTTTATTTTTTTTTTTTTATTTTTTATTTTTTTTTTATTTTTTTGTAAAGCTGCATTGACAGATGGTTTGAAGTAAACCGCTCATGTCCAGAACATCCTGGTGACTAGTATCAAAGTACCGTTTAGGCTGTGCCTTGTGTTGCCTTGGCTGTTTAAGCAGGCTGCTCATGCCTGTGGCTGTGCCTTGGCTTTGTGACTCAAATATTTTGGAAGTTTTCTTTTTTTTTTTAATTTGTACTGTTTTGAGGCCACAAAGGACGTAGACTGAAGTGAGGACAGTACAACAACTTGGTTGTCGGACTTGGACTTCCCTGGCCAATCAAGCCTGCTCGCTCAATATTTTATGTGCTAGTGAACACGTGTGCGTTTGAGTGTGGCACATTATTTTACATCACAGTGTCAAGTTCAGTGCCCAAGAAGTTCAAGAAATAATCTAATTCCTAGTACAATTGTGTACTACCAGACTTTCTGTGAGTTTTTGTAACACTTGTGCAGCTATCACCCACATTTTTTTTTCCTCCTGTTTTGCCCCCCTTTTGAATCGACTGAATTATTAAAAAAGAAATTAGTTGTATGGAAGGATGTTTTCTTGGAAATGTTTTGCAGGGAAGATAACTTATATATTGTATAAAATATTATTGATGATTTTAAGTATTGTTGCTAATTATCATTTACTACAAGTTTTAATGCCGCCATATTGGTGTAAGAATTTGCATGTGAATTGTATTTGTAACACAGACGCTTTGATGTAGGAATTATTTTGTTAGATGGTCTCAAAGTCAAACTTCTCCCAAATTTTTTTGTTTTTCCTTCAAAACATTTCTGTTTCTTCTTTTGTGTATTTTCATGAACTTCCTCTTGCATTAGCTCCAACTTGTTGGATTGTCTACTTTTGTGATGTAAGAGTTAAAATAAAACTACTGCTGTTGCAGATTTCAAAGTAATTTTTAATGTTGTGCTGCTATGTTACTGATGAATGTTATGAATTTGTGACAGAAATATTTTGTTTAGTGATTATGTTTACCATTCTTGTTACGATTGTGATTACTTTTACCATTTTAACTACTCATTTGTTATTTGGACATTTTGTGTCTAAGTTTTAGTGCAGTATGATATTAAATGCATTAAGTCTATCTCAGTTCCTCCATCAACTCACCATTCAAATAAAATCAATTGCATGCACACAAAGTATAGCTGAGGGAGGAAGTTATATTCTGTTTTGTGCAGACTTAACACATTTACAAAGATTTTAGGGTTCAAGTAATTTGGCTTAAGTGGGAGTGTTTGAGGGTTACTCTTTGACAAGATCGTGTTCTGATCAGCTATGAGACTCCCATCTTCTGCCCATAGATTCCTGTTTTTTTGCTCAAGTTGAATGTTTTGCTTGTAAGAGACAATGAAGTTCACTTTAGACGGTATCAGCAAGGAGACAATAGGTGTCTTTCGAAAATTCGCGCGGGTTGCCCCCTCCTCCCTCCTCCCCGCTCCGCTCATTGCCCACAGCGCCTTGCGCCTTGTACTACCGGTCATGTCATGTCATGCCAGGTCAAGTCAGGTCGACCTGCCGAGCCCGTGTTGTTACCGTATGTGGACGTTTCAACGTACATAGTCTTGCCCTCCCGTGTCTTTTCTGAAAAGCTGCTCCAATTTGAACGCCAGTTGGCACACGTTTCTGTTATGGGAGTAATCATTCAACGCCGTCTCTCTGGCTCATACTTCGTCATACAATTAGGGTTGTAGGTTATGAATGAGCAGACGAGCAGACATGTTTCAAGGATTCAGCAGCTTTTGGAAAATACTTTCAATATTTTGCGGATACTTGAGATTTCCAAAGATACTATAATATTTTAATAAGTAATTAAGTTTTCCTAAAAACGTAATTGGAACCTGCATTGCGCTTTGTTGTCCACCATAATGAATTTAGGTGGTGTGATTCGATTAAACAAATGTGGTTTTATTTGCCTGATATTTACCTGTTTGCTATTAATTCTATACATATTTAGCAAAAGTTCCAAAGTAGAACAAGTAAACACAGTAAATCTAAGAAAACTCTTAATAGCAGCCATAGAAGTAGCTGAGAAAGGAGGGAAAGAAGTTAGTTATGTCCGAAGTTTACCTGATATTAATATTAAAAGCAAAGGGAAGACTAAAGAGGGTGCCAATGATCCACTCACCAATGCTGATAAAAAGTCTCACTGTGTAATGTATTATGGACTAACACAAGCATTTCCCAAAGTAAAGGTAAGAAATTTATGTCATTGTTAACGGTAGAAAAACCTCAGCCTCAGCCGGTAAAATTTTATTTTTTATTGGGGCTTATAATTTTTAACAGGTAATATCAGAAGAAGAAAAGGCTTCTGAAGACTGCGATCCCGTTCAACTAGTTGAGCTTGACCCTCGAGGTTTGGATGGGCAGGCTGACCCAGGAGATGAATTTGTTCCAGTTGATGATGTCACTGTTTGGATTGATCCTCTCGATGCTACTCAAGAGTTCACCGGTATCTAATTTAACTTTACACATTGACCTTCAGTAAAGATATTTAAGTCCATTCTATTTTAATCTCTATTGATTGCAGAAAACTTGCTTAGCTATGTAACAACACTAGTGTGTGTTGCGGTTCGAGGCAAACCAATTATAGGTGTCATCCACAAACCATTTGCTGATGAACCTAAGACAACATGGTCGTGGCTTGGAAAAGCGAAGTCAGCTGATCTACAACATTTGAAGCAGGTAAATATTTTTATGTCCAATAAGGGTAGTTATGGTGCTTGATCATGTGGCTTTTTACCTCAATAATCTTCTCTCATATTTTTCAGGTTGAACAAATACAGCCCCTTTCAATAATAGTGTCTCGATCCCATGCCGGCCGTGTTGAGGAAGTTGCCAAGAAGGCATTTGGCCCAGAGACCAAAGTAATCCCAGCTGGAGGTGCTGGTTAGTTGAAGATATGAATTTGAATGCATGATTTCAGTTAACTTCAGATAGCCAACTTACAGATTGATTTTTTCAGGTTATAAAGTTTTAGAAGTCATAGCTGGAAATGCAACTGCCTACATTCACACAACTAACATCAAGAAATGGGACATCTGTGCAGGAAATGCCATAATTCATGCAGCTGGTGGAGACATGACAACACTGAAAAATGAACAGATTGATTATTCCTCTGGGTCAGAAAAAGTTAATACTGGTGGACTTTTTGTTTCTTTGGGCACACACCATGATGAACTGATTCAAAAGCTGTCAAATATTAAGCGATAAATCCTTTCATGTACCTAATTTTTTATTCATGTAATTACGGTGAGAGATATCCAGTGAATGACCTGTGTTGGAGTTTAGATATGTATCAGTTAATGTTTGTTATTGTGATGGGTTGGATATTTTCCACAGGTAAATAGAATCAGCTGTTGTAGAGTGGATATGAGGTATTGGATTTTAGATGGTAAAATTTGTCACTCTTAACTCCAGAAGACTGAACAGTACAAATTTCTAAATGAAATGAGAAAATTATCTTGTTCAATTATAAATGCTGTCCTCACCCTGTGATAGGGACCTTTAAAAAGATCTGGGTTTGCCACTGCAAATTTGTGGCTATATTAGAAGAATGAGTCTCATTAAACCAAGTAGTGCCATGAAAGTTTTTACTCTTTTTCTTTTCTTGAAAATAATTTTTTTTCATTTTAAATTTATTTTCTATCACAAATCTCTTCCCGTATCTCTTTTGACATAATGCACTTTTTGTGGTCATATATTTTTGTTCTTTTTTTTCCCCCCTTCTATTGAATTTATGTTTATTTAGTTTGACCATTAGGTTTTTGATTTTATTATTTTTGTAAAGCTTTGTTATGAAATTATTTTCAAACTTGTGTATTTATTTAATTTATGGCTGCCTTTGAATCTTAACTGTACCCTAGTTTTTAAAGGGACCTGACCTAATAGAAAGACATCCTCAAAGGCCCTGCAAACTGTCATAAGCTGTGTCTGTACATTCTAAATCCCAAAATAAATAAAAAAATATGTATATAATATACAAAAGAGGATACAGCCTAGAATTAAATCAATATGGCATCCTTTTGAAATTGCTCTAATACGTACTTTCTGAACTTGGTTGGGCATCTGTGATAATAATGTTACTTATGTAGGAATAGGAGGTGTAATGAAGACAAAACTTGATGATTTTTTTTTTTTTTTCTTTTTGTTCTTAGTTTGGCTTTGATTACTACAAGCAGCATGACCATAAACATTGTAACATTTTGAAACATTACTGAGGAGTTAGATAGTTCCACCTTTTCTAGAACTTGACATGTATTTGGAAATCTAATTTCCTACAGCTGTAAATTTGGAACTACTGTACCTGTACAATAATTAGTCAATGTCTTACAACCATAATAATAGATTTAATATTTAATTGTACTTTTTTTAAACTTCTGGAATTTGATGCAATTTTGTACAAATTTTGGGCTTTTCTGTTGTGGGATTAAAATAGATGAAGTAGAAAAATCTAATCACTAATATGTGTCTTATTCCTTCAAATGTGTTCCAGTAAAACCCTCATATATCGAATTTCAGAGGACGAAGAAAAAAAAGTCTGATTAAAGTGGGAATTCACTATAGATAGGACCTGCCAATAACTTTGAGACAAGCAGGAATTCAATATGAACGGGTTTTACTGTATTATCTTTATCTTGTAGTAAGGCAATAACAAGGTCTTTGTGAATATAGTTCTCAACATATATAAATAACAAAAAATGAGTCCAGCTCTAAATCAATAATAAACCTTTGCAGCAAATCAGCTCCATCTTTAAAAGTGGAAGAAAAGGTATGTTCTACTCCAAAATGTATTTTCTACTTCAATTACATTATGGGCTACAGAACAGAGCAAAATGAATGTTTTGAGTAATCTTTTCTCTATGTAACGATTGATAAGATAAAAATGTTTCAATATTAATTCTTTGACACCATTTGAAAATCAAAACCCTGGTGCTGGCGGCCAAGTTTTGAGAAAGGACTTTAAAGACTCCAATATTACAATATTCAGTAAATCAATTTGATCTAAGTTACCCTTTAGAAATTCTTTTCAGGTTCAATTTTACTTAATTCTTGTCATTGTGGCTCATGAAAAGTTGACTTGGTATGGTGGTTGGCCATTCTCTACAGACCACACAGAACCACTAACTGCTTTATGTATGATCTGGATTAGAGCCCTCCCCACACACTCAGGTCTGTCAAAAGAAAGAAATCATACGGTTTGAAATAATTATCACTGAAACGGATAATAAAAAATATTTCTTACTTTTGCACTGCTGAATTAGCTGTATCTCGCTGCCATGCTTTTTCAAACTCTGATGAAAGCAATTGCTTTTTAACATTTTGAACTAACTTAGTGTCAGTGGCTGAAGGACAAAGTGCTAAAATTCGCACACCTGTCATATTTACATGATATGCATCCTGCAAATTTTACTTCCAAAGTAAGAATGTCAACAAAGAGAGGGTAAATAATCAATGTAACTTGCAGCTTACCCCATAGGATCGTGTGAATCCCACAATTGCATGTTTGGTTGCTGTATAGATTGGCACACTCACATATGGTCTCAGGCTCACATTAGATCCCATGTTGATGACAACACCACCGCGTCCTCCTCTGTCTTTCCCCATAAACCGCAGCGCAAGGAGTGTTCCACGAATCATTCCATTCTGCATAAAACTTCATACTCATCAAAGCATACTTATCTCTTTAATTTCAAGATCAAATATTGCATCAAACTTACAAGATTAACGTCAACTTCCAATTCCCATAAACGGTCATTCATGATGCCAGCATTGTTCACAACTATGTCAAGTCCGCCGAGAGCTGCCATTGTTGTTTGAAAAGATTCTGAAAGTTTCAAAATATTTGTTAAAAAAGAAAATGAATTACATATGAATATGATACTGTTGATGTATTTTACCTTCAAACTGTGGGTAGTCGGTAACATCACACTGACAGAATAAAATCCTGTCTTTACCATACTTCAGACTGAGCTGTTTCACCAGGTGCTCACCTTCAGCCATATCCAAATCACAAATAGAAACCTTTTAAAGAAGAAAGCTGTTGTGAAATGTACGCAAAATAAGATAGCAGAAACATTATGCATTTGAGTGAAATAGGGTCAGTTACGGGCAGCTATGCCACAACATGCATCGTTCTAATAAAAGCGAAGACATGAAAGTCACATCAGAGTTGGCTTTAAAGTCTAATTCACTTATTTTATAGTTTGGCAGCTGTCATAGCATCCTTTGCTGTGGGCAACGCCCGCCCCTGACTTCCTTTACCTTTGCTCCATTCTTCAAAAGTTCTTCACAGCAAGCCCTGCCTATTCCACCAGTACCTCCAGTCACCAGGGCTACTTTCCCTTTCAAATCCATTCCTTTTTACAGTCAGAAATTTGTAAAACTATCTCAATGAAGATTAGAGCTTTAGGTCGTTGCACTCTGGACCGAGACGAAAACAGCAGAAGACACTAGCAGAATACATTAGGGTCCGGCTAACGGGAGATATTGTGTTAGCAAACACGGCCTCGGAAGGGGATGTGCCGCGTGCCCGCGCCGCACTCGTTGGCGCTCTTGTTTTTAAAGGATTCGGAGGAAACCAAAGTCGGTATTGGCAATTCACATTTACGATTATTGATGATGAAGCACTTCAGCAGCACCCACGCGCGTCTACAAATGAAAATAAAACATCAAATAAAGGAATGACAGCAAAACTCGTTTGATTTCTCCTTCATGGCCTTCAAAATATTGTTTTGACTTCCTTTACCGCCCATACCAAAAGCGGTATCGTGCTTCTGGCCGTTCTGGCGACTGAAACATGTTTCACAGTGCGTAAAGAATATTCCCTGTGAATTTGGGCGTGATCTGAGACTTTCGATTTTTTGTCAAATTTCCAAAGGCCTTTGCATTTTTAGGGATTTTGGTCCAAAAAAAGTTTTCCTCCAAATTGACGGGGTTTGTGCAGAGGGGCTCCAGTGCACCCAGAGACCAACCCCGGAAGGTGAAATCATCCGAAAACCGTCGAAAAAAAAATTAGGTCGACCGAGATTCGAACACGACAAAAGCGTCCCGGCAGCCTAGATGGTTTGGGACGGGGGGCAGGGACGGTAACCACTAGGCTGTCGGTTCGCACACCTGTCGGCGATGTGAATTGGAATCCCTATCAACCGGCCTGGACTAGGCCTGTGCGATGGATAAAATTCATCGCAATCGGTCGATGATGCAATTCATCGAAACTTCATTCGATTCGATTGCCGGGAATCGAAAATCGAATTGGCGTTCGATTAATCGATTTGAATCGATGACTCGATTCATCGAAAATTTAATTCATTGATGAATATTTTACCAATTGATTAATTAAAATTGTAGATCAATCGAAAACCAAATTCATAAAAAAAAAGATTTGTTTAAGTTACATATCTTGAAATTTTCGATTTCAATATGCGTTTTTGGATCGGTAGGGTATCATGCATTGCTAAAAATAGTACAAAGTTAAAATACTTAATCGACTTTAGGTGGAAAAAATATTAAGAGTAGCAAAAACAAAAAAGCCATCACAATAAGCAAAACAGTAATCTCATGGGTGTTTCAAAAAACAATTGTTTGAAGAAAGAAATATAAGATTTACAGCATTAACGTCGGACAAGCAGCACCTGCTGTCTGTCACAACATTTCCACCGCTGCTTAACAGTGTTTCAGATGATGTGCTAGTAAAACATGGACACATATTTTCTGGCAAGGCCTTGCAGGAGGAGTGGATAGGCATTAGTGCGATGACCGATTACTTAATCGATCGATTGCTAAGTCGATGACTGATTTCTTAATCGATGATCGATTACGACAATCGAAATCGAGACATTACAATTAATCGTCGATGAAAAAAATAATCGATGACGATTTCGATTAAGCCTGGACTGGCCCGGCGGCGCGGCGGAGACGACTTTCGCTCCGTCTTTGCAAGAGAGGACCAGTTACCAGGAGCGGGCTCGGGGCCGCCCGTATGTCGATGTGTCGGTCATCCCCATTGTTCCGGCGTTCGCCGCGAGCGCTAGCGTCGGCGCGCGCGGGAGGTATGAAATGTACGAAGCAGTCAGGCTCAGCCGTCCAAATAACAGGTCACGCGAAACTTTTTGAACACTCTTTTTGAAGCGGAAGGTCCGAAAGGTCTAATACAGCTGATCGAATCAATTTAACGCCGTGGATAATGGTTTCAAGGCCGCAAACGTAAATATTCAGTGCGCAGTAGGTAGGCCACAACAGCTCCGATGTATACGTATCCCTGGTTAGGTTAGGTGTACACACTCCACAAACCATGCTCTAAAGGACGAAAACTTCGATGAAATAAAAAACTAAACGACTTTCAGATTTCCGTTGCAATGAATTTAAAATCTATTTCAACTCTCTTCAAGGTGAAAAAGTTTAATATAAGTCAATAGGCTGCCGGCTCAGGCAGGTAAGCGAAGGTAAACACGCAGAGCAGAAGCAGACGAAACAGCACAACCAGCGCTGCGAGCGGCGGACAGTCGAACCATGCGGATCGCCGACACATCGACATACGACCGAAGGAGATTTTTGAGTAGCATTGTATTTTTAACCCGACCGATTTATGTCAATGCATAGTTTAAAGCTTGTATATTGAACTCTAGTCTACAAGTTTAACTTAGTTGCTTCTGTAATCAGAACAACTGTTTTCCATCAAATATGTGCACAGTGGCACAGTGCACTCAGGGCTTGGCTGCCCGAGCCCGCTCCTGGTACTAGTCCTCTCTTGGTCTTTGTTCTTTGTTCTTGCCGCTTGCCCGAAAAAATGGCGCGTAGATGGTGATAGCGATTCGCATGGCGAAGGGATGTGCGTCCCGCCAGCCGAGATGGTTAACGCACCTTCCCCCTGTCCCAAATCATCTCAGCTGGCGAGACGTTTTGCGCTTGTTGTATAGAGGCATGAAGAGGACAAGCCATTTTAAGCATTAAACACCTCGACAAAAACAATTAAGGTATTCTTCGGCTCCGTCAACACCGTCGCGAAAAAAAAAATGATGATCATAATAAAAAACATTTTCATTGGTGAGATTTGATCTCGGTTTCACAGGAGCACATGTCCGTAGCGCTAACCAGTAGACCACAGGCTTGTTCTCCTAGCACATCTGCAAGCACCGCATAGCTTCCGAAGAGGTTCTGGGCTGGGACCAGGAGTCGATTTTGAGGAGGTTACCTCCTCGCTTCTGCTGAGCTCCGAGTAGAATTAGGCTTAGCGAGCCGCTTTTTCACGGTTTTCGCTCAAACGCGCTGCCGGAGGCTGGCGTCGAATGGGTTGCCTGTCCATTAGGGGCCGATTGAACACTTCACTATTTATCGCGTAAAAGGTGAATTTCTCCCAAACTAAGACCGGTATCGTTATTCTGGCAACTGATATATGTTTTGCATTGGGTAAAGAAGATTCCCTGTGAATTTTAGCGCGATCTGAGACTATCGATTTTTTTGTCAAATTTGCAAAGGCTATAGGCTTTGCATTTTAAGTGATTTCGATGAAAAAAAAATGCTTCAAACCGATGATACTGATACATTTTTCGCAGTGCGTAAAGAAGATTCCCTGTGAATTTCAGCGTGGTCATAGACTAACGATTTTTGGTCAAATTTGCAAACGCTATAGCCTTTGCATTTTTAGTGATCAAGATTGGAATTGAAAGCAGATGATACTGCAAGAGAAATTGTTATGGAGTGCGCTTTGTGTGACAATTTGTGTTTTAACACATGGTATTATTGGACATTAATAAGTTTTTTACCCCGCGTTCGTCGCGCCCGACTAATCTGCGCTGCCGCCGACGCTGTCGCTCTCGCTCCCTCTGTTCCTGAGGCATGCCCGCCCTCCGCTCTCGCTCCGTCTGCCGTTTCCTCTCCCTCTGTTCTTTAGTCAGTTTTGTGGGTGCCATAATAACCGGGCGCGACTACACGACTGACTGAAGACTGCTCAAAACGAGTCAACGTCAACAGCCAGCCCTCTTACACCACTTCCCAATATCATTGTTGTCTCACTACCACTGCTACTGCCACCACCACTGCCAGAGGAGTGCTGCAGCAACAGGTGGTGGGCACGACCGGGATCGAAATTTCGCCCCCCGCCTATATAACTATTGGTTTGCATTATGCCTTCCCACTTGTTCAACACGAGAGTAAAAGCAGAATGACACATTTGTTTATGATATTAGAATCATAGATTGTCTAAAATGTATCATCTGCTAAAAAGAAAATACGCAACAGCCATCTTTTGCGAGGCAAAGTCTGTCGGGACGAAGGGTAAACTTTATCTATGTGGGATATTTGCTTTGTAATAGGCAGGTACAAAAAGTAAATGTATTATTTTATTTTTTTTTCAATTTTTATTTTTCGAAGAATAATAAATTAGTGGATGTAGGCGGGGGCAGCGGCGTAGCCGTAGGGGGCGGCATGGATGGCGGGGGCGGCGGCGTAGGCCAGAGGGGCGGCGTGGACAGCGGGGGCGGCGTAGGCCACGGGGGCAGCCACGGTCTTCACGATGGGGGCGGGGGCGGCGTACGCCACGGGGGCAACAGCCACAGCGGAGCGGGAGATCTTGTAGGTGTTCTGGTAGGAGGTGGCGACGGGGGCGATGGTCTTGACGATGGGGGCGGGGGCGGCGTAGGCCACAGGGGCGGCGTGGACCGCGGGGGCGGCGTACGCCAGGGGAGCGGAGTAAGCCACGGGGGCGGCCACGGGGGCGCCGATGAAGCCAGCCGAGGCGGCGGCGATGCACAGGGCGAAGACGGCCTGCGACAACACGAAACAGAACAAGAAAGAGTTACTATGCGAGTTTCACAATCATATCACTACCACAGCGCGGTTCTCGTCATTTCAAATTTTGGACGCTCTCGAAACTCCCTCACTAACTGTCGGGGTATTTCGTATTAATCCAGAAAGGTTCTCGTAGCACTGCTCAAAACGGCACAGGATACTCACGAGCTTGAACATGGTGGCTGTGGTGTGGTTTGCTTGCTGGGATTGCAATGCCTGGGCCTACTGCGCTTCGCGTTTTATACTCTGTGGGCCGCCCCTCTCGCCCCGCCCCCCGCCCGATAGACCCCCTATGCCCCCTCTGGACAAAGGCACCCAGCCCAGCCCCGCCCAGACCAACTGCAGCCGTGGGTGGGGAGCATATTCTATCCGGTGGGGCGGGGCGGGGAGGGGCGAGGCGAGGGGGGCGGAGCGAGCTCAGGGCTCAGGGGTCTTGGTTCCCCAAGCCCGCGAGCACGAAGCAGTTCCGAGCCTTCTTGGTTATCCGTTTGAGTGTGTGGCAGATGCAGCGTCAGCTGCATTGCCGCCTTTTAGCCCTTCAACGTTTACAGATAGACGACGGGGGAAACACTGGTAAAACTAAGGCGTACGCTTGAAAACTAACTGTAGGCTCAAATGAAGCGAACAGGTACGCTTGAAGAGGTTACGCTTGAAATGAAAGCGTGGGAAAGAAATTCTCCCATACATTTAGATTTGACGACTAGGAGCGGATAGACCTGTTACCGCCTGTTACGCTTGATTTAGCGTGATCTCAGTACGCTTGGAAAAGGGCGTAAAGTTACGCCATAGTTTTAAAATTGAATCGCACGACTAAAAGTCACGTTTACAATTCACTGTGAAAAATATGTTCGTAGATTTACAATTAACTTTGTAAATTACGACTGAACAAAAATGTTATAAATTTACGACAGCCCGTTTTTGCTTGAAATTGAATTTCAAGTCGATTGGTACTGCTTGTGATTTTACGATAAGTGATCGTAATTTTACAACTCCACTTTGTGGAAAATTTTCCCGTAAACCTACGACAATTTTTTAGAGTGTTACTACTCCTCTGAGAAGGAAAAAAAGGTTTTCTACAGGTGTGAAATTTTCACAAGAACAAGAATTTCGTGGGCAGCGGGGAGAACGAATAATCCTCTATCGGTGACAGATCCCATTCCCTTCAATCCATTCCCCCTTCCCCGGCCCCTCCGCTCTCCTTCCCCCTCTCACACTTGGCGGGTCCTTGCATCGCCCCCGTCCCCTCCCCCCTCTTTCTCGCTCACACACATGCGCGCGCGCACTCCTTCTCTCTCACACACACATGCACACACACACACACACACACGCCCGCAGACTGCCCAATCAGGCCCCTCCTGCACCGGCACAGAGGCCCGCGAGCCAGCTGGCCATCGATTAATTCCAAGCCACAAAGCGCGTGATCTCCATGCCCATGAAAAAAATATCCGGCCCTGCTGCTGCCTGCTCCATGCGCCTTGATCTTTGGCATCCATGTTGATGCGCCCTGCCCTGCCCTGCCCCGCCCCGCCTCAACCATTATGTAACAGTAAACAATCTTTAAATGCAAAGGTCCAATACTTTTAGGAGAGCCAATTAAAGTTTTCGTGCGTTTTCCAAAAGTTCACCACTTTAAGATTTTCCCAGAAACAAATTTTGGCCTTTGTTGTCGGACTTGTTCCTCTCTTTCAAATGAGCTGTCGCCGGACTGCTCTGTAGAGTGTAGATCGAACAGGTGTAATAACGATATAAAATAAGACTATCACATATTAAAGTAATGGGAAACGGCAAAATAGTGCAATATTAAAATGTCAAAATGACAAGAGACAACATACAAACGTGGGGTAAAAAATAACGAAAAGACAAATATATGGTTGAAAAGGGAGGTACACGCAATGAAAAGTGTGTGGGGGTCCCGGTGTCAGACCCACCCGTTTTAATAAATCGTTTGCGCGCCCCGAGGGAGAGAGATGGACAACTCGAACGTGAGAGGAAAATGGAGCAGCTCATGTCACTGTGCGCTGACCCCGCCGGAGGAGGGCCATGGGCGGCCATGGGCGGGCCAGGGATGCGGGGCTGGGAGGCATGCCTGGCCAGAGGAATGATAAGCATCGGGAGGAACCTGCAGACATGGACCAGACAGCAGAGCGAAGATCCTGGTACGAGGCAGAGGGAGAGAGAAAGACAGAGAGGGGAGATGGAGCGACTGTGCGCGAGAAGGAGGGACCGTATGATCAAGGCTGCAATGAGCCGCCCGCATCGGCAGCCCAGTGATTTAAGGCGTTGTTGTTCATTGCTGTGTGTCAGGGCGGCGTCATGGGCGGATCTCCGATTAAGGGAGAATCGCGACCTTCTGGATATTATTATAAAGATTTCACGGCGTCACGACATTGGCGCACCCGGCCTCCCGGCCCGCCCCGGCCGCGCGCCTGGGCACGCTGCAGCAGTCGAGCCTCCTACACACCAGGGCGGGTAGGGCGGCGTCGATGATGCCCACAGCCCACACTTGACGTCCGAATGCGGCAAGCGGGAGTGAGACGGTCGCTCCGGGCCGTAGCGGCCACAGCACCGCTCCTTCTCACTCCAATAATCCGTTTCCGGACGCTAGAGAGCATCTTGAAGCCCGCCTGCTGCGGTGCGCCCTGCGCTGCAGACCAAGGGACTTCCCCGCCCCACCACACTCTCTCGGGGTTAAGTGGGCTGGCCAGGCCGCCGCCAGGCCCTGCTGGCTGATCGCCATTAGCATGAAGACTAAGCACCTCGGACTCGGACCCGTCCTGTCCCGTCCCGTCCCCTTTACCTCCCTGCGGCCAGGACGCCCGGGCCCGCGCCCCGCCCCACCCCTCCCTGTGCGCCCCGCCCCGCCCCGCCCCACCACACCCCGATGGCGCAGCGCAGGCGCTGTCGTGTTCCGGCGCGGCGGGACGCGTGGCGTCGTCGCTGACCGCCGCCGCCGCATTGACGCAGATACAAAGTATGACACGGACAAACACTGCAGCAGAGCCTTCTAGTGCCGCTGTGTGTGACGTCACTCCCCGCGCCCTCCAGCAGAGTCTGCTGCCGGATAGGAGGCGGACGAGGCGGACACAGGTTGTAATCAGACCCAATGACTAACGGCCTCCCCCCGTTCCCCTTACACGCACACACACACACACACTGGTAGCGTATACCGCGATCGACACAAACACACACACACACACACACACACACTCTGACTGGTGCGCCATGCCTCCTGGCCGTCGCGCCACAACACGCATCCAATCAAGTGTGCCGCCGCGCGCCGCGCCGCCGGTTCGCCTCCGACGTCAACAACATCAACATCGTCCCAGAGTCCTATGCTGCTCAGCCACCGCCGCCGCTGGCGAGTCGCAGCGCTTCGCGGAATCCGCGAAATACTACTACTCGTCCGGGCCGAGCCGTCACGGCCGCTAAGCGCGGGGCGGGGCGGGGCGGACGGCGGATCCTGCCGCTGCAAAGGGATATCACGTCTGGACCGCTTCCATACCGTTCCCCATGCTTTCCTCGCGTGACAAGGTCGCGGTCACTCATTTGCGTGCGTGTGGGTGTCTGCGGGCGCGGGCGCATGAGTGTGTGTGTGTGTGTGTGCGAGAGAGAGAGAGAGAGAACGAGTGTGTGTGTGTGTGTGTGTGTAAAGAGAGAGATGGAGCGTGTGCGATGGTGATGAGCGGCCCAGGCAGGCCCCGCCGCGCGTGGCACTTGCACGGCGGCGCGCCGCCCCCGCCGGAGCGCATTGCATGATGGGTCATTGAATGGCACAATGCTTGGCTTTTGGCCAAACACACCGTGTGGCGGACACCCGGCCCCGGCCCCGGCCCCTGCCCGGGCCCGCCACCCTGCCGCGCTCACACACGCACGCACACACACACTCACACACACATACAGAGACGAGCGCAGTTCGGGCGCCAGGAATGTGTGCAAGTAGTGTGCCGCCAGGGCTTTCGGGGAAATAACCTGGAAAAGACCGGCTATACCCCCCCCGCTCCGTCAGCAAGCACGTCCGTCAATACCGCGTGGCGCGCAGACCTCCCTGTCTTCTGCTTGCATCGGATGCTCGGATGCTCGAGTGCATGTCATGCCAGGAGGACGGGTTGAAACGATCCAGAATCTTCCACGAGCATTTTCTTCAGATTTGTGAAGCAAATTATGAGGGAGGTCGGCGCGCGCCTGCGAGTCACGAGGTAGGCCACCCCGCAGCTCACATATGCACCACAGTCTAGAATGTTGCCTACCTACCAGGCTATCTGCGCGCTCGCCTTCTCATCCGGATTTCGAAGAATAAAAGTGTATGGCACGGATTACGGATCCTAAGTTAGCCTACAGTGCAGCCATTAACCACGTGAGCAGGCAGGCAACTCTCTTTCTCTCATGCATTCGGTGCAGTATAAGCCGGTAAAAATAGGGGGCTCTGAGGTGGAAGGACACCTGGCAGACGGTAGATGTCGGGAGATTTAAAAAATAAAAAAAACAGCGATCTCCACGCCTTCCTCCGAATACTGTTTCTCCGTCGGAAAGAGCATTCGAACATAACTTGGTGAAATTTGCTGGTCACCTCTCCCAAGAGCCGAACCCGACTGCAGCAAGCAGCAGTGTACCAATCAAGCTGCTTGCACACCTGCCCCTCTCTCCCCCCACCTCTCAGCGGGCAAGCCTCGCTACGTGTTACAGGGCCTCAGACGCCCTTGAATCACTTTCAAGGACATCACTCCCCCCCCCCACCCCCTTGGGTGCCCTGGGGGTCAGGGGACGATCAACGGCGGGAGTGAGGGAGTTGCAGCGGGGCGGGGCGGAGCTCGGTCGGATGAGAAAAGACGTTGGGTTGGGATTTGAAAATTGATGTAGGGGGGGGGCGGTAGGGGAAAGCTGCACTGCCAAGACGCGGCGGCCGCCGTGCGAACCTCCTGGCCGTGTGCATGGACGCGAAGGCAACAACTCTGAATTTTGGTGTATACATTTTGTAAAGTTTTGTGAATTTTCACTTGAATTTTACATAAATTTTTCTGAATTTTTCTGAATTTTACTGAATGTTTTCTGAACTTTAGTGAATTTTTGTGAATTCTTCTAAAAAAAAAATTCTGAATTTTTCTAAATTTTCATGAATGACGAAGTGTACAAAAAAAGTCAGAGTTATTTCCCGCTCCTTAGGAACACAATAGGACATCGTTCGCGCACCACCTGAACCCTCCCTGCTGTCTCCCTCGTCTGGACCAAAATTAGACCCGGACAATAATTTTTCTCCCCGTAGATCACCGGGCGCCGCGCCGCACCGGCTGGCTGCGCAGCGTAGGTTTGGGTTTTTCGCACGCGCCGCCTTCGTCGCGTCCTTCGGCGCTCTTCTAGCCGATGCGAAGAGACCGGACCGATATGATGGATAGCGACACCGCGCCGGGCCGGGGCCGGGGCCGGGGCCGGGGCCGGGGCCGGGGCCGGGCGAGAGAGGATTAGGGCAGCCGGAAGCGGGATGACTACGATCATCAGAAACACACGTGTGTTGCCGTGTGTGGGATTAGATGTGGAGGCATCCGCGGACTGGGCGGGGGACCGGGACCGGGCACTGTGTAGCGTAACGTGGACTGTGGTTCGACTTGAGTGCGGAGCATGTGGGTATAAGGGTGCGGCCGCGGGTCAGTGTCCCTGCGGCCCAGCCCGGCGCGGACCGTCTCCAGCATGCCCCTCCCTAGCAGCCGTTTACATACTGGAGATCCAAGTGTAAGAATGTCGTACACTTGGAAGTGAGCGAATATCGTTCGCGCACTTGGAAGTGTGTGAATGGATATTCACTTACTTGAAAGTGTACGAATGGCTATTCGTAAACCTGAGATAGACAAGGTGAGATACCCGTTTCGCACACTTGGAAGTGTACGAATATCCATTCGCACACTTCCAAATGAGCGAATACTCATACGTACAGTTCCAAGTGAGCGAATATCCTTTTACACACTTCCAAGTATGCGAACGATATTCGCTCACTTCCAAGTGTACGACATTCGTACACTTAGATTTCCAGTGTAGCAGCCGTCTAGACATGAGCGGCAAGAGTGATGCCACTAGTTTGACAAAAAAAACTTGATGCAGTTACACTGTTGATTTGAAGTTTAGTAATTTATCAGTGATAGGATTCTAGAAGCGTACGCCTCGAAAAACTGTACGCTGCGGGCGTACGTTGACAGTACATCCATGCTCCTCGGTCTGAAGAAGAAGGTGCTCTTAAGATGGGCTGTCGCCGTACGCCCGCCGTACATACACACTCTCGCTCTCTGTCCCGCTCACTCTCACTCTCCATGTTCGCTCATGTACTGTACAACGCTGGGGACTTTCGATTTCAGTAGTTGGCACCCTGCTTGTCTGTAACACTGACCGCCAGCGCCAGGCAGCCAGCCAGGCAGCCAGCCAGGCCCCACCCGCCCCGCCGCCTCCTGCCGCCGCGCCGGGCGGCCGGGCCGCAAAACCAGTTCCCCTCCCTTCCCCGCCCCGCCTCGCTACTCGAGTGAGTCAGTGGCCTTGATACGGGCCGCCATTATTAGCTTCCTTTTATTGCCATTTTACACCCGACTTTAGGATAGCCGCGACTCTGCGGGTAGTTTTTAACGGCACCGTGAGTGGCCGCGCGAGGGCAGTGCGGGTGGCAGTGGCGGATGGAAGGAAAGGGTACGCGGGACGTGGAGGGAGGGAGGTGGGAGGGGGGAGGGAGGGAGGGAGGGAGGGAGGGAGGGGGGAGGGAGGGAGGGAGGGAGGGAGGGGGAGGGAGGGAGGGAGGGAGGGAGGGAGGGAGGGAGGGGGGAGGGAGGGAGGGAGGGGGGAGGGAGGGAGGGAGGGAGGGAGGGAGGGAGGGAGGGAGGGAGGGTCGCAGGTTGGCGGCGAGGTGCCAGTCAGTAAGGGCGGAGCGGAGGCGGGCAGGATCGG
This sequence comes from Frankliniella fusca, assembly GCA_029379305.1. NCBI lineage: Eukaryota > Metazoa > Arthropoda > Insecta > Thysanoptera > Thripidae > Frankliniella > Frankliniella fusca. Next base: position 154,594 of record JAHWGI010000410.1, read on the forward strand.
CGGAGCACTCGCGGTGGTTAATCAATCGAAACTTTCCTGCGAGTGGTTAACCTTTCCTGAAAATGGCCGCACGGCGTGCGTCACATTATCGATTAACGCGCTCAAGGCTCGTTACAGAGAACACCACCGTACAGTGTACAGCGCACCGCACGCCCACCATAGTAGCTGGGTGTGACGAACCGACGGGTGATACAATTATGCATTGAATTCTAAAATAAAATTGAATGAACCTTTACATCTGGTAATTTTTGCCGTTATCTTTTTCTTTGTACGGAACAAGATTGACAAGTGATTCAAAATTTAAGAGAATAATTTATTTTTTCTAAGCGGGGGAAAAATAAAAAAGACGCCCGATAAGTGGATAAGAGGCCAACTTGTCGGGCGCCACAGTATCCGTCTCACCCCCTCATTCCTCATTCCTCTCCTGGATAACAACACAATTCGCTGAGTTGGCGGAGTGGCGGTACGCAGCACATTCCCCAGAGACCTATACTGCTGCTGCTGGGATGGCCGCATAGACACGCAATTACAGCGCAGCAGTACAGGCGCTGCGGCGCGGCACGGACGGGACCGGGGTTGGGGGAGGGCACCCGGGCCGGACCTGCCAGTGTACGTTGGCATTGCTCTCGATTTGCATGCGCGGATAATCAACATCTTTCCTCCGCTGATTGAAGGCGGCATTAAAGGTGCCATAAGGCGTGGCGCGGACAGGACGCGCGGACAAGCGGCGCTCTGACGAGCGGAGGCCTCGGCGGCTGCATGGCTATGCGGCTGTGTGTTGCCGAGGGTGACCCGATTTGGGAGACGCAGCCTTGGCGCCGGGTCGCGCCGGGTCGCGCCGGGTCGAGCCGGTTCGGGTGGGACCGCAGCCCGCCCGGCCCGAGGCGAGGCGAGGCGAGGCGCCGCTGACATGAGGATATAGGCCCTTCAGCGACACCGCCGCGCCTAATGCGGGCGCGCAGCGCATCGCGAAGGGCGAGCTCACCGTCATGACGTAAGGACGTGAGGTGACACAGGCAAGGCTGCCGCGACGGACGCGCGACCCGCGACCTGCACGATGCTACCCAGACCGGTTGGGAGAGGGACCCAGGACCCAGGCAGGAGGTAGGCGGGGGCCGGGAAGGGAGTGTCGGAGGGGAAGGGGGACGATGGGGCGCGGGCGCGAATTAATCAAGGCCTGCCAAACACCGGACTGGACAGCGGACAGGCTTGCGCGTACCCATCAAGACGAAATTTGGGGGGAAGGAACGTGGATTCAACGTCTAGTATCCACATTCTGTCCATGATGTTTCACTCCATTGACGTCACGAGAAAAGCAGTAAATCACGAGATTGAAAGTAGGCGGGGAATTACGGCTAGAGCGCTGCGCAGCGCTCCTAGACATCCCCAACTCATGACATTCCCTGTGGAGAAGGATGCTCGCGGTGCGACTCGCGAGCGTTGGTGATAATATCTCGCTAAGCGTTGCACCGGACGACCTCTCGCGGAGCGAAGCGGGGCGGGGCGCGGGGCGGGGCGAGACAATGCTCACCCGATCCATAAAGCAGAAGGCCGGGTCGGGCGGGGCCGGTCGCGGGGTGGGGCGGGGCGGGGCGGGGCGGGAGCACGGGCACAACAAGCTGTCGATGCCGATGCCGACGTGGAGTCCCGGCGGGGTCCCCGCGCCGCGCGGGCCAGCACCACGGCTGGGGTCGCAGTGGACCCGCGGCCGCGGAACTCGGCAACCTCCTTCGACGTGGTGGTGGGTCGAGTCTTAGGCCCCGCACCGATCTGCCGCGCCCCCTGCGCCGGGTCGGAACGCAGGCCGCGCTCCTCCTAGTGATCCCACCTCCATGCACACACCCCACCCCACTCACTTAGCGTTGCTCTCCTCGCTGCGCTATTATTCCCTCATTACCGAAACCAGCCAGCCCGGGCCCGGGCCGCGCGCCCTAGAGGTCATTCCCCGGGCGCGCGGCGCAGCAGATGCACGCCATCGCACTTAACCCAAACCCCACCCAGCGACGACCCGCGCGCTCACGCGGGCCGCGAGATCCTTCAAAATCTGTCTAACATGAATACGCGTAACTGAACACCTGTCCGCCTTCCGCCAACGCCAACGACTCGCGCCGCTGCTGCCGCCAGTAGCGCGCGACCCTGCGCGAGAAAGTCTTACATCCATCGTCCGGCGCGTTTCCTAGGCGGTCCATGCGCGCGAAACCCACCCACCTGGCAGGACCAGCAGCAGGAGGATCGTAAAACGTAACCTAGACCTTGTGCGCGCGGTGCGGCGGCGGGCGGCGGCCGGGCCGGGCCGGGCCGTGCTGTGCTGGGCAGCGCTGCACCGAAGAGCGCCCGCCTGCCCGCCCGCGCGGCGGCGAGCAGCCGCAGCAGCAGCAGCCGTGATTGATGGACCTAAAGCACTTCCTCGGGTGGGGCGCCGGCGGCGCGGCAGGGCAGGGCAGAGCTTGCAGGGCGCACCGCGTTACACCGTGTGACGTCACGCACGTGTCTCGCGAGCGCGGCTGGCGCAGTTGTAGCGCGCTCACGTGGCGGCCCGCGGGCCCGTGGCGCATAGGCCCTTGACCCCTCGTCGGGGAAGACAGCGACAGCGCCCTGCTGCCTCAGCGCGCCGCACTACGCCGCCGCGCCGCCAGCAGGCTCTTGCGGAGAAAAATATTATTATAATTGTCCAATGTATAAGTAGGAAGAACGATAGACAGGTGTGCAGTGTTTTTTTTTCGGTGGGGCGTGGCGGGGCGGGGCACGCTCCGTTTGGACAGAGGCCCCACCGCCCCGCATCAAACGCTTAAGCGTCGTCGTTTCCTTGTCCTAACGCGGCGGCGCCGGCGTCACTTCCCGGAGTGGCGGGGCGGGGCGGGGTGGGGCCCACGACGGTATACCCTATCGCCGTCCAGCGTCCAGCCCGGGGCGGGGCGGGGCGGGGCGGGGCGCCTGTGTTGATCTGCTTTGTCCATCGCAGCAGGCCCGTGCCGTGGGGCCGGCCGGCTCTGCTGCTCATGCTGCGGAGCTCGAGCAGTAGGAAGTGCCCCGCCCCGCCACCACACCACGCCACGCCCCGCCTTTCCCCGCCCCGCCTCGGCAAAGAGACGCCTCTTAAGCATCAAGGTTGTGTCGTGCACGGCAGGGAGTCAGCAGTCCCCGCCACTCCGCCCCACCCTAACTCCCGCACCACCCAGCCCCGCACCACACCTCAGACCGGTCAGGACGGTTTGCAGGTTCACGGAAAGGCAGCTGCAAGGAGGTTGAAGATCAAGGTGCCATATTCAGACGCGCTTGAGGATGGGGGAGGCGGGGAAAAAGGATGATTTTGAGTGGGAGGGGAGGAGCAAGGCGCGGGTGGCACCGGAGAAGCCCCAAGCAGACTGCGTGACAGGAAGATGGGCGTATAGGGAGACGGGGAGAGGCAAATGAAGGAGAGAGAGGAGCACATGAAGAAAAGAGGGAGAGGAAGATAATGCGAATACAGTGTTGCCAATAATGTCTGGACCGTGAGGTAACATACATCATTGTGACCTCCCCTCTGGCCTGCCGGGCCGGGCAGGTTTGTCTGCGGACGGGACGGGGACGCCGACTCGATCCCCTCTAGAAGAATTTCTCATATCTCCTCCTCTACGGCGCAGCCTCCTCTGCCCTGCGGCCGTCAGATATCCCCGTCCCCGTATTTACTTCTCGTTCGTTAGCCGGTTTCAAAGCCTCGCTCTACGGAAGCGATGCCTAAATTTTATCCTAGCCTCCGAATCGGTTTTACCAGGAAGACACACGCGTTTGAAAAACTGACAGGCGTTCCTCAGGCAAAATAAAATAAATAATGTTGCTAGGTTATTAGCTCTTCTCTTTTCTTATGAGGCTCGCCCGGATATGTAGCCGTAAGTCATGTGAAAATTTAAATGTTGCGTAATATACTGTCACGCTTCCTGCTGCTCGTCCGCCCCTTCTTCGCGCGTTTGACCTACATTCCGTGAGATTCGCGTGTCGACCCTGGCCGCCTGATCGGGGGTCCTACATTGGCTCCCGTTCACCATCGGCCAACCTAAGGACTACTCAGGCGGATTGGCTGAATGGTAGACCGGAGACCGTGTACGCTGAGCACGGCGCAAAAGTGCTATGGGTATCTATAGAGACGTAGCCAATCAAAACACGAATCACGGCGCCAGTTTGTGTCATTTTTTAAAAAATCAACTGTATTACAAACCCATCCGCTTCAAAAAGAAAAGATATTGAGAATTTGGCTGTTCATAAACTCATTTGACAGCGAGATTGCAAAAAGCGTAGCCGGTCGAATGAACGCGAACGCGTCAGGGCCGCTGCTTTGAGATGGAGGCATGAAGATAACAGGTCCCGTGCAATTGCCGCCAAAAAGTGATCCCGATTCTAAGAGTGTTCCGGTGGTTCGCTCGAGCTCCTCCGGGACCCGCCCGCTCTGCTTCTCGCCGCGTTCGACGACCCGGCTCGGCTCGACGCCGCGCTGGCCCCTGGCCGCGGCCTTGACGGTACCGGTGAGGGGCGGGGACGCAGACGGGCTGGGTCGGGCTCGGGCCGGGGAGTGGGAGGGAGAGGAGAGGAGCAGCCGGGAGGGGGGGGGGAGGATCGCCGACCATCTGTATTGCTGCCCGCCATACATTCACACACATACACGTTGCCCGGAAACCCCCGTGCACTTTCGTAGTTATACTGTACTCTCCTGCAAGCGGACTGACTATTAGGCCCTTATTACCTTTCACCTTCGCAGCAGATATGTTTAATAATATCGTCTCAAGCATATTTTTGGCTAATGCAAGGAAAACTTGGCTCCCATGGGCAAGTATAATCTAAGAGAAAATACTTGGACGAATGCCGATAGCTTCGGTAGTCAAGATCATAGGCAGCCCTCTCACACACGCGTGCGATACGGTATAGTGCATCCCTATTTACTTGAAAGGAGTTTCCCGTACTCGCACTCTATCACATTTACAGCCATCAAATTATTACGAGGCACTCACTTATCGTTATTTACGATGATTATTTGACCGTTTCTGCGAGGACGTGCCCGCACACTACGCATGCTCTCTTGTGCTTCCCGAGCGTTCAAGTCACCGGGGCAGAACCAATAAAACAGAACACTCCAATTTGGCGGAACAACAGGAATAGTTGTTTGGCGATTACTTTCTGTCTGTCTGTCTGTCTGTCTGTCTGTCTGTCTGTCTGTCTGTTTGTTTGTTTGTTTATTTGTTTGTTTGTTTGTTTGTTTGTTTTTGTGTCTTAATTTTTTTTTCTTTTCCAGGCAGCAGCGGTAGCTGCGTCTGCGTGGAGTTCCTGGCGCGACCTTGCTCTCTAATCGCAGGGCAAGTACCTGCAGTAAGAGGGCAAGAGGCGGGGTGGGGTGGAGGGGGGGGGCGAAAGGATGGGAGAAAGAGGAGCAAAGGGAGAGACCGAAGGGAGAGAAAGAGAGACACGGCATGCAGAGAAATGAGTGGGACGGAGAGCGGCACACGCCATCTCGCCCCGCCCTCATGCATTCTCAGAAAATGTATCACTTTGTGTTGTCGTTTATGTGGCGGGTCTCATGGCTTCCGCAGTCCCTAGATGGTCTGTGCGCGTCCAGTGAAGAGAGAGGTGGATAACCGGATGGATTGGCGGAATTTTCAAACTTATTACTAATATTAGTCAGTTTAATATTAGCTTCCTCCAGAAAATTTTTGAGATAAGTATTGGCAGACAAACATGGTAGGTGTTACTACAATGTGGCCATAAAAAAAACGAGGGTACGATTACAGAAGCTATATTGAAGTTATACTAAATAACATCTTATATTTTTTTTTCTTTTCTATTGCCGTAGGTGGCCCGATGCACTATTTTACCTAGCTTATGATTTTTTTTCAACACATCCGAACGTTTATGGCACCGTAATTTGCGTCTTCCTCATAACGTGGGCCATTAGCTTCCTCCAGAAAATTTTTGAGATAAGTATTGGCAGACAAACATGGTAGGTGTGACTACAATGTGGCCATAAAAAAAACGAGGGTATGATTACAGAAGCTATATTGAAGTTATACTAAATAACATCTTATATTTTTTTTTCTTTTCTATTGCCGTAGGTGGCCCGATGCACTATTTTACCTAGCTTATGATTTTTTTTTCAACGCATCCGAACGTTTATGGCACCGTAATTTGCGTCTTCCTCATAACGTGGGCCATTAGCCTGTCCACGCACGTGTCTTCGTCCCATATATTTTTTTTTCGTAAAACTGTTCTGTTGCCGGTTTTAGGCTTGGATTTGAGTTATTGCCAAACTTGACCAATGTGTAAAATATTTGCTGACGTCCTTCTAGAATTCGCTAAACAAAAGAAAAAAAAAATTGAAAAGAGCATAGCTAGCCATAGACCGCAATAAATCTGCTACTCAGAGACAGCAGAAACCAACCTGATCTCTGTAAGGATAGAATGAAAGGCACAGATACTGGCGACTCCACCGCGAGTCAAGTCTCGCGGCAGGATGACACGGGCAGACAGGGAGGGAAGGGAAGGGTGGTGCCAGGGGTCCTTCAATATGAATTCAAGCGTTCGACATTTTTTTTTATGAATTTTCTAGATTTTTGTGATTATTTTTGACTTTTACTGATTTTGGAGTTTTTTTTTCTGTGTTTTTTCCTGATTTTTTTCCTGTTTTTTGCTGATGTGTTACTGATTTTGAATTAGGGTGTAGACTGATTTTTTTTTCGGTGCAGGACTCCTTGTTGCCTGCCCAACGCCGGCGCGCACGCCGAGGTGTCAGAGTGCCGCTCATTCGCTGCGGTTCAGCAGCAGGCCAGCAGGCCTGGGCCGGGCCTCACCGCCTGGAGGCGCCTACACTCCGCCCCGCCGCCCCTCCCAATAGGGCATGCACTTGGAACCTCAGAACACAACACCTTGCGACACACGGCCTAGGCGCGGCCCCGGCCGGGGCGGGGCGGAGCGGAGCGGAGCGGCCCGCAGGGCGCTGCCGCACGCAAACCAAAAGTTCGGCGGTCGCTGCAAGAAGGCGTTCCCGGCGGGCCGGCGGGCCCGGGCCGGGCGCGCTGTGCAGGCGTGAATACCACACGCCATCAGGCAAACCCAGGGGAATAAGGGCCCATGACAGAACAGAACTCCACTGGGACTCGGCTTGCCCGTTTCATACAACCCGACCAGAGACCAAAACCACCAAAACATTGGCCTGACGAGTATAGCAAAACAAAACGGCGTGGGGCCGCCGCGGGGTGGGGGATGTATATCGCAGCGGAGGTCGAGGAGGAAGTCCAGACGCTTGATCGCTCGGCCGGGCTGGGCACCGCCCCCTGCTGCAAAAGATTTGCCTGGGCCGATCCGGCGCCCTCGTCCCCCGCCCCGCCCCGGGCCCCGTGCAACCAAAGCCAGGAATGGTCTGGAGAGAAGAGCCCCCTCCCGAACCCCGGCCTGCCTGCCTGGCCCGAGGAGGAGGCGGCCTGGCCCGGGCCAGCCGTATAAAAAGGTGCGCGGACGATGCACGGGTACAGTTGTCCTGTTCCGCAGCAGCACAGCACTTTAGCAACCATGTACAAGCTGGTAAGTGCAAGCAGGTTACGATACTTGTTCATTGCGACTTACTTTTTCAGATGAAAATAAAGACTTCCTCTATGACTTTTGCTTGGTTGGATCGCCCGGTTCTTATGACTAACTGTGTTTCTCGCAGGCCGTCCTCCCCCTCTTCTTCGCCGCCGTCTCGGCTGGCCTGATCGGCGCCCCTGCAGTGGCCCCCGTCGCCTACTCCGCCCCTCTGGCCTACGCCGCCGCCCCGGCTCTGGCCGCCCCCGTGGCCTACGCCGCCCCCGCCCCCATTGTCAAGACTGTGGCTGCTGCCCCCGCCGTCTACTCCGCCCCCGTGGCCTACGCCGCCCCCGCCCCCATCGTGAAGACCGTGGCTGCTGCCCCCGTCGTCTCCACCTACGCTGCGGCTCCCGTCGTTAAGGCTGTCGCCCCCGTGGCCTACTCTGCCCCCGCCTACTCCGTCCACCCCGCCCCCGTGGTGAAGGCCGTGGCCCCCGCTCCCATTGCCTACGCTGCTGCTGCCCCCGTCGTCAAGACCATCTCCCCCGCCGTCTACTCCGCCCCCGTGGCCTACGCCGCCCCCGCCCCCATCGTTAAGACCGTGGCCGCCGCCCCCGTCGTCTCCACCTACGCTGCTGCTGCCCCCGTCGTCTCCACCTACGCCGCCGCCCCCGTGGCGTACGCTGCTGCCCCCGCCCTCGCCCACACCACCCTCGTCCACTAAGTTATTGCAATCCCACCCCCGCTAATTTATTGTGAACCACATAGTCATTCCTAAACTGGCTCGTACGCTGGCCGTACTTTGCCATGTACCTGATTTGGACGCCATGCTTGTAATAAATTTTCCGTGAAAAATTTACTGTATGAAACTTTCTTATGCCCCGGAATCACTACATCAAGACATCTGCGTTTTCTTTTTCAAAAGTCGACGAGTTATTTTTCAGCCAAGAAATCACATAATATAACCGTATATGTCCACGCTCTACTGAAAAGTTGAGGCCAGCAAATATGAGAATTTTGCTAAGTTACATCCATAGCAACATATACCGGGTGTCCCAGAGAACACACGGCAGTGTTGCGGATCTGCCTACCCACTCCAGCCGTAAGGCCCCATAGCCCCTGCAGCTCTGGCGAGTATGCAATCCCGCAACACTGCCGTGTGTTCTCTGGGACACCCGGTAGTTCAAAATATGCGTGTATTTTCAAACTTCAAAAATCTGCAGGATCCAGTTGCGAATTAAAAACAAACCAAAAATAAAATTATTACGAAAAGTAGATGGACCGACAACATCCAGCCGAGAAAAACACAAGCCGTCATAAGTATATGTTGTCGCACTTGAACAGTTAAGGCCAAAATTACAAAATAAACTAGCAGGGGACATATTTTTTTGTTATGTTTTATAACCTATGGGTTACTATAAATGGGTTCACTGCAGTGATTAAAAAAGTAAAAAAAAAACAAAGCTTTTTTATCAAAAACTAACCAAAGAAGAAATATTGACAGAGTTACATAGCTAGGCAAGCGCCATATTCACTCACATTTTGTTGAGTAGCTTTCCCACTTCCCTTTTGGAAAGGGCTTCCAGATGTGGTGTGCCCTGCCAAGTATCGGGGATATTAAGCATGTAAATTGAAGAGAGAGAGAGAGAGAGAGAGAGAGAGAGAGAGAGAGAGAGAGAGAAAGGAAAAATCTCGATGGCTTAAAGTGGCTTAAAAACGAAAATTCCAATATTGTCAAACATCGCCGGTAGTTCAGGGGAAATAGATCGCCTACGTTAATTAGTAACTTCTGGAAGCAACAACAAACAGACCGTTTGGAAGAAAAATCAGTTTTAAAAAAATACGTTTTCTGTACTTAATGCATCACTAAAAATTTGTAAAATATAGATCAAATGTAGATATATCACGAAAAAAAAAGAAGAAAGAAGAGACAAATGCTTTCCAATTTGATCTCTTGACTGGAAAAATTTTACTTCTGTTTCATTTTTTTTTAATGAAAAAGGAGAGTCATCCTGCATGTCGGAGGGTGAGTGAGAATTAAATGATTGTCATAAGTGATCGGTAATAATTTAATTTATTGAGCTAGAGCATCGAAAAAATAGGAACTTTTTTCGCATCAGTCGCGACACAGCAGTTTTGACTTAGTGCAGGTAGGTGGTGTGGGCCAGAGGAGCGGCGGCGTACGCGCTGTAGGCGGGGGCGGCGTAACCGTAGCTCTTGACGACGGGGGCGGCCGCGGCGTAGGTGGTGTAGGCGGGGGCGGCGGCGTAACCGTAGCTCTTAACAACGGGGGCAGCAGCGGCGTAGGTGGTGTAGGCGGGGGCAGAGTAGCTCTTGATGATGGGAGCAGGGGCAGCGTAGGCCACGGGGGCGGCGTAGCTCTTCACGACGGGGGCGGCGTGGACCACGGGGGCAGCAGCGGCGTAGGTGGTGTAGGCAGGGGCGGCAACAGCCACAGCCGAGCGGGAGATCTTGTAGGTGTTCTGGTAGGAGGTGGCGACGGGGGCGGCGTGGACAACGGGGGCGGCGTGGACCACGGGGGCGGAGTAGGCGACGGGGGCGGCGTAGCTCTTCACGACGGGGGCGGCGTGGACGACGGGGGCGGAGTAGGCGACGGCCGGAGCATGGTGGACCACGGGGGAGGAGTAGGCCACAGCGGGGGCGGCGGCGTAGGCCACGGCGGGGGCGGCGTGGACGGCGGAGGTGGAGTAGCTAGAGTACGCCACGGGAGCCACTGCAGGGCTACCCAGGAAGCCAGCCGAGACGGCGGCGAAGAAGAGGGGGAGGGCAATCTGCAACACAACAACAACGTCAAAGTCTTGCACACCAGCAGCAGGTCGGCGTCGACGGCGAGGGTACGCGGCCGGCGCCCGGGCCCGGTGCCGGTGCCTGAGCGGCGCGGCCGCGGCGGCCTGCACTCGTACTCACCAGGGAGTTCATGGTGGTTGGTATCGGCTGCTGGATGCGACTGATGCCTCCTCCAAATCCGCCGACTGTTTTATACAGACCTCGCTTACCAGTTGAGCGGTCCGGCGCTGCGCGGTGCTGCGGGGCGGGGGTATGTCCGCACCGCACCCGCGCGCCGCGCCCCCCGCGAGCGCCCCGCCCCGCCCCGCCCCGCCCCGGACACACCTCTCACGTCACCTCGCCGGGCTCCTTTCCCCTTCCAGTGTCTCCTGCTGGCGCCCTAGGGGCGCGGCAGCGGGCTCATCGCGCCGAGGCGGGACAGGGGGAATGCGGACGGATACTAAGCCAGGTCTCTTAGAATCGCGAAATTGCCATCAATCAGAACGATTGCATAATGACCGCCTCGGCAGCGCTGATTTATATTTGGAATATTGCGAATTAATTAGATCCTGCAAGGTCATTGCCGGTACTGTTTGCGAATCATTGTTCGTCGTAATAACTGTCCTCTAAACTATCAATTTTCGCAATAAAGTCTCTTGAATTTCTTCAATGCGTTTTGCCTATATTAGATTCATAAATTCGTTGAGATTGTATTGAATGAAACGACTGATATTTGTATCTCACACTAGGCGAAAGCTATATTCTTAAATGAATTAATATGGTGTTTGTTTTAACACATCCGGCCTACGTTTTCGAAAGCCTTGTTACTTGACATTTCTACACAGTAACTAGGCCTATAAGGCGTACATTATGAGATAGTAAAGGCCTATCGAGTCAGAGGTATGCGAAACGTTAGGAAAATAGGCTCCTGGCAGGAGCACTAAGGTCTATCTTCACTGTTTGTCAAAACCAATGTGGTTACGTGGTTTTCAGATGTTTGTCGGGCTAATTTTGTACGATAGGGGCGGTGGATAACATACGAATAAAAATCACTGGATTGGCTAATTTTGTTCAGTGCCTTCCCAGCCTTACAGCCTCTGCTACGACAATGCGCTTTCAAAAGCAACAACTATACTCTAATAGATCATTGTCCCATCTCCTTCACTTAATAATGTTGTATGAGGAATAGATCGAAAAATCTGCGTGGTGGCTTTTACACGAGACAAAAAAGAGGCAAAGGAAACCTTCGATGGTATGTACTGTAAAGTAAGTTTGCATGAACGTGCCGTGTACTCTTCCCAGTAGACTTCCCCAAGAGGCCATTTTTTAACACGACGTACACACGGGGACTTCAAGTGCACCAGAAAAGCCATTTTGTTCAGCCGAATACATTTTATTTGATATGGGTAAAATTTCGTCACAGAAACCAAAAACGCATTTTTCATTATAATTTAACAAAAAATGACAATCAATTGACATGTTTTATATCAACTAAGGAAATTTTGTTGTTCGATTTCTTTTGAGTGTGTTTTTTTTTGTTGTTGTTTTTGTTTTTATTTTTGCACAACAAAACCTACATTCCATTAAATAAAGTCATGATAGTGTTTCATGTATGAGAAAGGTCCACAAAGAGGAAACTTTAAAAATTTCGGAGATATTCTAAAATTCTACCTGGCAGGCCTAGTGATTACCGATATAAGAATACATCTAAAGAAAAATTTCTTTGACACACACCTAAGAAATATTTTATTGAATCAACACAAGTTTTGTAGATCCAAGACAAAAGTTTACATGGGGAAAATGGGATGATTTTTGAAAAGAATTGTTTGCATCAAAGATAAACGGTTATTTGATTATAAATAAAATAGGTCTCTCGGACAGTACTAAAGGAATGTACCTCTGTGAACCAGCAAGCCTTTGTTGTTTCGAAGACGCGCTTCTGTAAGTGTATTGTCATTATAAGGCACAAAAAAAAATACAATTCTAAAAAAAAAATTGCAGCGTGGATGAGGGTCAGTGAGTCATAAATAATTGTCTTATGTGATCGGTAATAATTTAATTTATTGAGCTAGAGCATCGAAAAAATAGGAACTTTTTTCGCATCAGTCGCGACACAGCAGTTTTGACTTAGTGCAGGTAGGTGGTGTGGGCCAGAGGAGCGGCGGCGTACGCGCTGTAGGCGGGGGCGGCGTAACCGTAGCTCTTGACGACGGGGGCGGCCGCGGCGTAGGTGGTGTAGGCGGGGGCGGCGGCGTAACCGTAGCTCTTAACAACGGGGGCAGCAGCGGCGTAGGTGGTGTAGGCGGGGGCAGAGTAGCTCTTGATGATGGGAGCAGGGGCAGCGTAGGCCACGGGGGCGGCGTAGCTCTTCACGACGGGGGCGGCGTGGACCACGGGGGCAGCAGCGGCGTAGGTGGTGTAGGCAGGGGCGGCAACAGCCACAGCCGAGCGGGAGATCTTGTAGGTGTTCTGGTAGGAGGTGGCGACGGGGGCGGCGTGGACAACGGGGGCGGCGTGGACCACGGGGGCGGAGTAGGCGACGGGGGCGGCGTAGCTCTTCACGACGGGGGCGGCGTGGACGACGGGGGCGGAGTAGGCGACGGCCGGAGCATGGTGGACCACGGGGGAGGAGTAGGCCACAGCGGGGGCGGCGGCGTAGGCCACGGCGGGGGCGGCGTGGACGGCGGAGGTGGAGTAGCTAGAGTACGCCACGGGAGCCACTGCAGGGCTACCCAGGAAGCCAGCCGAGACGGCGGCGAAGAAGAGGGGGAGGGCAATCTGCAACACAACAACAACGTCAACGTCTGGAACACCAGCAGCAGGTCGACGGCGAAGGTACGCGGCCGGCGCCCGGGCCCGGTGCCGGTGCCTGAGCGGCGCGGCCGTGGCGGCCTGCACTCGTACTCACCAGGGAGTTCATGGTGGTTGGTATCGGCTGCTGGATGCGACTGATGCCTCCTCCAAATCCGCCGACTGTTTTATACAGACCTCGCTTTGCAGTCCGGTGGTGGCCTGGACCTGGCAGTGCGGCCAGCAGCAGCGCCCTCCCCGCGCGCCACCCCGCCCCGCCCCGCCCCGCCCCGCCCCGCGTCGGCCACACCTCCAGGGGGCCCGGCTCGCCGGGCCCCCTTCCTCTTTCACAGCACCGCCGTACCTCACCCCTGCTGCGCCCCAACCCGCCCCGCCCCACACCACCCCGCCCCGCCCCGCCCCTGCCCGCGCGATGCGATGTTCGGCCCGTCGGCCCGGCTCTTCCACCCGTTCGGGTGAAGGGCGTCGCACAGCGACGTTCAGGGTCGAGGTGCCGCCACGCCGTACCGCGCCGCTAAAAGTCTGGCATGCGGAGCCGGCGTGGTGCAGCGTCCTAGGACTCGCGTGTCGAGAACTGCACCAGAGAACGGCAGCATTACCAGTAGCGCGCGATCGCAATTTTTCCCCTTCCCCGCCCCGCCCGTTTGTGATCTGTGGCTCAACGCTCACACCCTTTCTCAAATCCTGAGCGCTTCCTATTGCGTCGTCCACAAGTCTGCACGCACGTCAAGAAAAATAAAATCTCCCGGGGCTTCAAACGTTTAGTCCTTAGGCCAAAAATTTGCAGCCTTAAATCTTTTTCGCTCCATGAACTAAAAATCATTAGCTGGGCTAAAAGATTTTAACCCCTTTCCTCGAAAATCTTAGAGGTGAGAACCATAATTGATTAGTGTCAGGATTAAGTTGGTAGCATTAAAAAACTATTTAGTGCTAGGCAGGATTTTTAGCAGATGATACGAAGGTATCAGCCTGCTTGTACTGTCATACAGCGAGCAGTATGCGGAGAGCAGCGCAGCCAGCAGAGAGCAACCGGCAGAGTGAGCAGCCAGTGTGGCATAATATTATACAGGGGGGAAAATTTCGCTCGGCGCTCGTTTTCTCAGTGTGTTCGTTGACGGAGCTCATTTCAAAGGGGCGCTATTGGCCTGCACCTGCCTATCTATAACATGGGCTGGCGACCGCCCGCCTCCGTCTCCGTCCTGGAGGCCGGCTTCATCATCTCTGTGTCCTGCCGTGCCTCTAACTACGCATAACCCAACGCGCAGTGGTTCCTATCCGGTCTTCGGAAAATGAGTGTTAATGAGTTCACGTGAAAATTACCTTTCGAATTGCAAGTGTCCCGGCCCGCGGCAGAAGGAGGAGGGGGGCGTGGGCAAGTCAAAGTCAGGGTCAGTCTAAACGAAGCATCGGCAACTGTCCATATACGCTCGAGTTGCTGATAGTTTTGCCTCCTGAAGGTTTTTCTTTTAATACATAAATCTCGCACCTAAAAGTACCCGAAAACCACGGATTTTGCTGGCGATTCGCCAACGAGTTTGTTTTATTATCGCCCAGCGCGTTCAGCTTCACGATGAGGCGTTCTATTTTATTGTAGGAGGCTTATAACGGCAATAAACCCGGAGCAGCTTCCGCACGCGCGTCCCATAGCAGCAGCGGTCGCTGAGCCCGGGGTCCACCTCACCTGGCAGCCTGGGAGGGGGGGGGGGCGACTCTGAAAAGTTTGCACACCTCGTAATTCAGGAATATGCAGAAAAATTCGAGAAAGGGGGAAAATTCACAAAAATTTAGGTAAAATTATCAAAAATTCAAAAAAATGTGTAGTACACCAAAATTCAGAGCTGCTTCCCCCTCGCTCTCAGGCGATGGTCCAGCGCGATTCACGCTGCTCGACTCAGTCCGGCCCGGCCAGCGCCACAAGGCGGGCCCCTTCGGACGGACACCACTCTACTCGAGCAAGTTTATCAATGTACTCCAGTCAGGCCCGCCGTTGTACAAGTACAAGTTATCCTGTCAAGCGGCACCTGTCCCCGGCCGCGCCGCACCGCACCGGGTCAGGCAGGCGGGTCCACCATGAGCCTAGGGGACCAGGCAGGGCGTAACTAGGGCCTGCCCCGCGGCAGCTTGCGCGCTGATCGCGACACCGGACTCTACCAGTGGACTGGCCTGATCTGCTTGCTGGAAGGTCAGATCAAGCGGGGTTCGCGGCCGGCCCGGCCGGCCTGGGCAGTGGCCGCACGGTGGCCCTGCCGCCAATTATTAGCGGGAGGAAAAGGAGCAAAGAGTTACAACGAAACGCTCGGCTGAATCGTCACCGATTTATTTCAGTCACTCGCTTAGTGGTTGTTACTTGAGTGCGTCACATGACGACAGTCGCTGGGCGTGCAATAAATAAAAGAGATGACGGTGCAGTGATTTTTGCAGAATTTTTTTTCCTTATTATTTGGGCTGCCGTGATCAATAATGACCCAGACCGCCGAGGGCGAGTCCTCCGTGGCCGTAGCTGCCGTAGCCGCCGTAGCCGCCGTAGCTGCCGTAGCCGAGGGCGACGGGGGCGGCGACGACGGGGGCGTGGGCGGCGACGACGGGGGCGTGGGCGGCGATGGTGCGGACGCCGATGGTCCTGGAGATGAGGTTGGAGTTGGCGTAGGAGGTGGCCACGGGGGCGTGGGCCACGGCGATGGGGGCGTGCGCCACGGCGATGGGGGCGGGGGCGAGGGCCACGCCGTGTCCCAGACCGCCGTAAGCGAGGTCACCGCCCAGGTAGCCGGGGGCGGCGGAGGCAGCGGCCACCACGACGGCGAAGATGACCTGCGCGGGACGTGGTGACATGTCACACAGGGCTTCATCCGGCTTCGTCACAAAACGGGGTGTGGAGCGTGAAGACGTCAAAGCTCAAAATTAGGGGCACCCAGGACCGAAGAATTGCCAAAATTTGTCAAAATTAAGGAAAACCAATCAATAAAAAAATGAAGTTTAGACCATTCTGATCAAAGAAATCAGTACGCCAAGTCTCTGCCACAAAAAATATAATGCGCACCGCCCTCAAATTGTAGACCTCTGCAATACGACAAACTTAGCAATATCTCAGGAACGGTTTGAGCTACAGGGTTGTTACTAACAGGGTGGGAGTAAATTATGAAAAGGTTTCTTGTCAAGTATTTTAAGTTCCCAGCATTTTTCCCCCTCCGTTATTAGTGTCTGAGAAAGCTGATTCAGTCTTGGGTGCCCTTAAGCAAGTAACATCCGATAACATGAAACGCCCTCTATCACTAAGAATGCGCTAAGAATAAGGCAACACGGGGTGTACTGTACATACTTGATCCGCGCGCCCCCCGCACTGCAGAGCGTGGCCTTCGGGGCTTCCCGCCCCACCCCTCCCCTCCGCACTTTTTGCACGTCCGTCAAGCTGTTCTGGACAAGGCGGCTCGGCTCAGAGCGGCGGCTCGCGGCATTACCAATAACCGTAACCGTCCGCAATGAATAGTGAGACGAGGAGGAAATAAAGGCTAAAGAGCGGCCAAGAACTCGGCCATCTGAACGAGCTAATAGTTGTTGGCTGAGCTAAATTTAAATGGAAATTTAACTTTAACTTTAACTTTAAATGCTCAGCCCTGTCAGAAAGCGCAAGGGGAGACCGCTTTTGGGCGCTAGGCTACCAAGAGCTGGCCGAGGCTTAAAATAAGACGACAATCGAAAACCGCGGGGGTGAAGTCGGAGAAATGCTATTTCCCGACGGTGCGGTGGGGTCTGGGGGAGGGGGGGGGGACTGCGTGCGTGGCCGCTCAGAGGACGGAGCACCAGAGTTTTCATTCGGGTACCCGACGGGAACCGAACTGAGTCTGAAAACGGCATGTGCGAGCGAGATACTGTGGAATCGAGTTCGAGCGTCCCGCTTGCACCTGTCTCTTTCGAACGCAGTTCAGGTCCGGGACCCGACCCGACCCGAATGAAAACGCTGCGGAGCGCGGCGGCTGTGTTCGGTACTTACGATCCTGTACATGGTGAGGAGTTGGTGCGGCTGGTAGCAGAGCAGTGCCGCTAGGTGCGAGCGCCGCGCTTATATACATGCAGGCAGGGGTAGTGCAGAGTACGGCGCACTGCAACGCCAAGCCGAGGCGCCGCCAGCCACCCCTCTCCCCTCGCCGACACTACACCGGCACTGCGCCGCACCCCACCTCACCCTCTGCCTCCCAGCCCCGCCCGCGCCCGCCTAGCACTGCATGCTCCTTGTGTTAAAGTACTGAACCCCCCACCCCCACCGCCCCCTGGAGCTGTGCGGCCCCCCACCCTGCTGCTCTCACCCGCGCCCGGCCCGCCCCCGCCCTGCCCCCCGCCCCAATAGAGTGTCTCTTACCGAGGGGGAAACAACTCGGAGATTTAATGTACAATTTTTGTGCATTTTTTGTGAATCTTGGCTTGAATTTTACCAAACTTTTTGTAAAAATTCGGTGAATTTTCATGTTTTTTTCTGAATTTTCCTGAATTTTTTTCTGAAGTTTTCTGAAGTTTCTAAATTCTTCTAAATTACGAGGTGTACAAAAGTTTCAGATTTGCTTTCCCCTAACCCCTCACTCTATGGCCTGCCCGCCTTGCCCCACGCGTGGCGCGTGGCCCCCGTCGCGCTCGCTATGCCGTTGTGATGACCGGTGATTTTAATTGACTGCGTGTTTGGTGTCTCGGTACGGTGTTCTTTATGACCCATGTCGGATTGTTGACGGCGCTCCCCCGTGCCCCGTGCCCCACCCGTCCCCGACCCGCCACGCCTTCGATCGAGGTGATCTCCATACCGCTATGAGTCGGCCAGGCCCGGCCAGGGCGGGCGGCGGGCGGCGCTGCTGCCCGGGTCAACGGACACACTTGGAAGAAAAAAAAGAAGTTAAGAGCCTGTCGTGCGAATGGGTGCCAAGTCGAGCACGCGTGGCGCGAGAGGCGCGGCGTGGCATGACGGCGGCCGGTGCCAGTAATGCCGCGAGTCGCGGGCGTAATGACATTTAGCGCTGCAGATAATCGTCATAAAATGCGGAGGGTGTGGTGTGACCCCAAGGGCGCGGCTCAAGCGGAAATTAATAGGCATCGACTTCTGGGTATTGAATTTTAAACTTAAATTTTCGATGGGTTTCGACACACTTTCTTGAAGGAAATTTCCACTTCGGCGACGAACTCACGAAATTTCAGTCAAACTTCTACGTGAAATTTCAGAGCGCGTCAGCATTAAAATTCGTAAAACTCGACCTCCGATATGCACCCCTCGCCCGTAGGCTCCGCGCTAAGCCTCTCTATAAGGACATATCGTGCAGCTTGCAGCTGGACACGTTTGTCATGTCTGCCGCTTGTGTTGCCGTGCAGGTGTCGCGGCGGAAGTGCGCGGAGGGTTGGCGTGGCGCGGGGGCGGAGCAGCGCGGCGCAGCGCGGGGCCTCGTGCCGCCTGAGTGCGTGTGTGACCCCAGCGGCAGCCCGGCCTGCCTGGGCAGCGACCTCGCACTACTTACCCTCTTCCTGACTATACGGCACGGGCATGGGCACAGCACCACGGCAGTTAAACCACCGCGCTGCGCTCTGAGATAGAGCCGTGCGTTTCCTCGGCGGCGGCGCGGAGCAGCCGTCTGATTCCGACGATCGCTCTTGCGCCTACGTCCTTATCACACTCACGGGGGCTCCGCCATACCCGACATAGGGCACCGCCATTGGTGCGACAAGGATGTGTAAGGTGTACCTTACTGCTGCAGCGCGAACGCGATGCGACGCGCGCCCGAGTTCCCTCGAGCCCCTGTTATGATTACTCATCAAAGCTCAACTTGGCCAGGGGCGACTCGCGCGGCGCACGCATCGCGGACGCGCTGGCAAAAGGAGTCTCGAACCACCCGCCGCACCGAACGGACGCGGGCTACCGTGTACTCGCTGTAGTGTAACCCCTCCGTAATAAACCGCCCAGTCAACCAACGGAGCTACCACCACTACTTCTATTTCCTTTCATCCAACATGGTGCATCGGCCTTCCAAGAATCCGCAATCCGCCTGAGAACCAGCGAAGCTACAAGAACCACCGACATCGAAAACTTCGTTGCAAGAGCGCATCAGCATGGTTTACAAGATCCTCAGCAAGGAAATCTTCGGGAGCGACAAACACCATCGCCTTCTTCGCAAGAGTCTGGCTGCATACATCAAAGAGAAATGGCCCCTCCTGTACCCAGGCTGGAGAGGCCTACCGTCCGGTGAGACTTTGTGCGCAATTGCCGCCGAAAGACTAGCAGCTGGCAAGAGCAGCTGGTCTGAGGCGCTCCACGTCGCAGCTCACCTGTACCACAGACAGATCCACGTGATCGGCAAGATCGGCGTACTGCAAACCTACGGGAGGACAACTAATGACCCCCTTCTCGTAGAAATTTCAGAGGAAGCCTTGAAAAAGACTCTGAAAATTCCCGAAAATGGCTACCATATGGACGACGCACCTTATGCGACGTCACCACGGACGGCCAACGCTCCACATCAGAGCGCCCGCGCGCCAGCACCCAGAGCGCTGACGCCGGCAAACGGCGCCCCGGCCCCAGCGGCCGCCTCAGCCCGCAGCGCCACCGTCCAGCTGGTATCACCCGCGGCTGCACTAAGCCCATGCAGCAGCCTCGGCTGCGTAAGCCGGAAAGTAAGTGACAGCCCGGAGACAACTCAGCATCATTCAAGTTTGAATCTTCCCGAATACGACTACCATATGGACGACGCACCTTATGCGACGTCACCACGGACGGCCAACGCTCCACATCAGAGCGCCCGCGCGCCAGCACCCAGAGCGCTGACGCCGGCAAACGGCGCCCCGGCCCCAGCGGCCGCCTCAGCCCGCAGCGCCACCGTCCAGCTGGTATCACCCGCGGCTGCACTAAGCCCATGCAGCAGCCTCGGCTGCGTAAGCCGGAAAGTAAGTGACAGCCCGGAGACAACTCAGCATCATTCAAGTTTGAATCTTCCCGAATACGACTACCATATGGACGACGCACCTTATGCGACGTCACCACGGACGGCCAACGCTCCACATCAGAGCGCCCGCGCGCCAGCACCCAGAGCGCTGACGCCGGCAAACGGCGCCCCGGCCCCAGCGGCCGCCTCAGCCCGCAGCGCCACCGTCCAGCTGGTATCGCCCGCGCCTGCACTAAGCCCATGCAGCAGCCTCGGCTGCGTATGCCGGAAAGTAAGTGACAGCCCGGAGACAACTCAGCATCATTCAAGTTTGAATCTTCCCGAATACGACTACCATATGGACTTCGCCTCTCATGCGACGTCACCATGGACTCCGGCCGCTCCACATCAGAGCGCCAGCGCACCGGCCCCCACAACGCTGACGCCAGCACGCGGCGCTCCGGCCCCGACGGGCCCAGTGCCCGCAGCCGCGGCCTCAGCTCCCAGCGCCACCGCCCACCTTGCATCTGCACCAGCAGCCCTACGCCCTTGGAGCGGATTCGGCTGCGGGGAGGCAAGTGTGAGTCCGGAGTGCATCCAGCATCCAGAACCCGACATCGAGGGAAACCCAGACGGCGCCTGCCCGAGTCGCTTTGCGAGGAGCGGCGGGTGTCCGGGAGCTGCAGATTGGAAGGCGTTAGGCGCGCCAACTCAGCTCTGCCACGGCGGCGTGCCCAGCGCGCCCCCGTCGGTACTGGTCCAGCCCAGCATTTCACCCGGGATGAAGAGTCTACCCCGGCGGCGGCGGCGCAGCTCTGGAGGGGGACGCCCCTCCAGCAACGGATCGACTGCTACCGACGACGACGACCACGGCGACGACGCGGAGGCCCTCCCTAGCGCCTCGCGTCATCCAACGAGCCACGCAGCTACCGCCACAGGTCACTTCTTAACCGCCTGTGACGGTCAGCGCAGCGCCTACACACCCAGTGAAACATCTAGTGACTTGTCTGCATTAACTATTAGTGACTTCAGTGGTCGTTCATTGCACCTCAGCATAAAAATGCCTGTGAGAGATTTTGCAATCTGGATGGTTAGAACGAGCGCAAAAGATGCTCATGAAAAGATAACTAAACGTAAACTGAAAGCAATTTTTGGCCTAACAGTAAAGTTTTGTGAGACACTGGCCCTCTTTAATGGTCAGTGGGTCGAGACCGCTGAATGTCTTCGTTCCTTCTTCAAGGAACAAGAACTTGACCTAATTCAAAAGAACTTTGTGTTGTTCGACAAAATATTTTCTTTTGTCCAAAACATCTGTAGGGAAAACCTGAGGTTTACAGAGAACGTATGAATTCCTGGCGCCGAAGCAGTGTGAACCGCCTGTCGCGTGGTGGCAGCACGTGTTTCGCAGGTCTCAATTAAGCACTCCCAAGTTTCGGTTTCTCCAATTCCTCGTTTTGCTCTTCACCTTTTAAAAACCCTACCATTCTCGGCTAAGTCCCTTATTGTCACCATCTTACCCAGACAGACTCTCTGCACTTCCTCTTTCTAAAACACGGGTGTCAAAAAAAAAAAATCGTGAGTCCCTTTTAATGAGCTCCACGCGTGTCAAAACAAACAAAATTGAGCGAATTGCGTGTTATTTATCCACGGTCGAGCGTAAATGCAGTGACGTCACGCATCCTGCGGAGCTCCTGTGCGAGGCCTTCTTGACACGTCCTTTTCTGGCGCCACGTGTCCTTTATTCTGGTACCCTAGGTTTATTAACTTTTATCCTCCCCCCGTCAAGTGCGCCACACTCACGTGCGATTTTGTCGTTTTTTTTCCGACGGGTGCGGGTCTGCTCCACTCTTGTCTTAGACATAGTGTCGAAGCCAAAAAAAAAGTCGGGTTAACCCTCTCTGTTGCTATTGCAACCACAGGTTTTTTGTGTATTTTTTCTTCCTCCCAGCGCTCAAGCCGCTTGGCGTAACTTCAAAAAAATAAATACAGAAGCTTCTTAGTTAAGGTTAGAAAAAGGATCCTTGTAGAATTAACTTATTTTAGCGATTGATTTGTAAGCCCATACGTCTTATTTGAGAGCTCTTTAGATTTTGAATTAAAGTTAGTTTAGTTTAACGCGCGCATCCTAGTTTGTAAGAAGAAAATCCAAAAAGAAAACAAAAAAAAACAATTGTAAAACAAATCCGATTAGCTACGTTGCTTTTTGCTCGGCGCTCCATTTATCTCCAAACTCATCAGTCAAGAGATTGTTTCTTTTTTTTTTTCTTTCCTCTTTTCAAATTGTTGTTGTTTTTGTTTTCATTTTTTCTGTATTTTTTCCAAACACATTGTTATTTTGTCGCCTACATTTTTCTCATCAAGAATCTAAATTTAACCATGTGTCATGTAAGGTGTAAGCCAAGTCATGTCATGCGAGGACGCATCTTTTTCAGGGTGTGTCATGTAAGGTGTACCTTACTGCTGCAGCGCGAACGCGATGCGACGCGCGCCCGAGTTCCCTCGAGCCCCTGTTATGATTACTCATCAAAGCTCAACTTGGCCAGGGGCGACTCGCGCGGCGCACGCATCGCGGACGCGCTGGCAAAGGAGTCTCGAACCACCCGCCGCACCGAACGGACGCGGGCTACCGTGTACTCGCTGTAGTGTAACCCCTCCGTAATAAACCGCCCAGTCAACCAACGGAGCCACCCCGCTACTTCTATTTCCTTTCTACTAACAGATGGAGACACGAGAGCGATGGTCGGAATCAGACGGCAGGCGTGCGGCTGCAGCGCCCATCAGCCCCGCCCCGTCCTCGACGTCCTCTCGACCGCCGCCGCCACGCCAAGCAGCTGTCACACCGCCTCGATAATGACATAAACGCAAACCTGGCGGTCATGACGCGTATGAGCAGCAATCCATCGCCAGGGTGATTTAAACTTCTGCTCCAGTGGATTTGCCATTGATTTTGCTGCACTTTATTATTATTATCATCATCGTCATCATCATTACAATAATAACGGAATGTGGGTGCAAATCATGGCCTGGGCTAGGTAGCCTGACAACAAAAGGGGCCTTGCAGCAGGGCGTGGCGCGGCACGCTTGCACCGTGCCCCGTGCCCCCAGCGGGGCCGCGCGCCGCCGCGCTTGCATCGCCGCCGCCCCGGGGCCATCTCTAGCGGGTTACTTTTAGAGCGCTTTATGCTCCGATGGGTCTACAGCATGCACGCGCAGCCCCGCCGTGGGTGCTGTGCTGTATGAGTTGCAAAATTATTTGTTGTCGCCGGAGTGAATACCCGCGAGCTGGGCGGGGCAGGACGTGGCGGGGCGGAGTGACGGCGGAGGTGCGCTTGCGCTGCGTATAGCATGTTGTGGGGCCTAGCCGCCCGCTCGCGGCCCGCCCCACCTCGTTCCGCCCCGCCCCGCCCCGCCCCGGCCTTCGCCAACCAGTTCTCCACCAACTAAACCTCCTGCGCGCGTGGCTTGGTAACAAAAACGCATAGGCTTTTGTTGTGGTGGGGTCCTCTCCTTGTCCCGGTCTTTCCCCTACCGCCGCGGCCGGCAATAAGCCTCTTCCGAGGGGGAGATCGCTCATTGAAAATGTGTACATAGATTTTTTTGACTTTTGATTTTCTTGATTTTTGTTTTGATTTTTGAAGGAAAATTTCTTTTTTAAAAAAAAATAAATTTTGATCTTTCACCCCCATTTCTGATTTTCCTCAGGTTTAATTCAGTTTTCTGTAAATTTATACGATTTTTCGGATTTTTCTGTATTCTTTTTCATGATTTTATTTTGATTTTTCTGATTTTTTCAAGACTTTTTTTAATGATTATTTTGGGGCCGCACAATGATTTTTCGAAGTGACCTCCCCTTCAGCCTTTTTGACCTGCGCGCCCCGACGCCCCGAGCCGTATCAGCTTGTCGGCGCGGACCCTAGAGCTGACTAATTAAGTCCCGATTACAACGCGAGTTGAAAAGGTCGATCTTTTCAGCCGGATCCGGCTGACTTGGAGCCTGATTATATACGCGCCCCGCTCCGCCGCCACACCGCATCGCACCTCGACCGGCCAGGCCCGCCGCGCCAACTCGCTCCTCCCTTCTGATAAGCTGGCGCGCTGCCCGCCGCGCCGCGCCCTCCCACAGCCCCGCCGTGCGCGTACTTTACGGACCGCCCCTCCAGGTAATGTGAGCGCGGCGGGGCGGGGCGGGACGGGGCGGCCACGCCCTTGGCCTGGATCATAACATTATACCTCTACGCGCGGATGTGGGTGACCCACGTCTTCACCCCGCGCGTACGTCTTGCAGTGCGGATCATAAATAGATACAGTACACGAGGCTTGTTACTCGCGGGGCTCGTAAGCGAGTTTAATCTGTCTTCAAACAATACGACGAATTTTTTTAAAATTTAAAAATAGTCTGAAGAGCCGCATTGGTTGGTACCTCGGTACCTTCCTTCTCACGCAGTTGGACCCTAAGGTCCAAGACACAGACCCAACCCGACCGTCAACAACATAGTCAGTGCGGAGCGTCTCGTCTTTATCGTGGGTTAGCATCGATGCATGACCACATAGTGCTCACGCCGCAATGCCGCACTCTACACGTTCACAAGGTACGAGTCAGGGCGGTACAACGATACTTTACAATATTATTTGCGTAGCGCCGGTGCACTTTATTCTGAGGAGAGTCTACCTCTCTTCACAGGAGGCCTAAACCACGCGGTGTAAGGCAGTATCTCTCTACTCTACACCAAGCCGAAACGAATCCCGGGCGGGGCGTGGCGTGGCGTGGCGGGGCGGGGCGGGGCGGGGCGTGGCGTGGCGGGGCGGGGCGGGGCGGGGCGCGGTAGTCCTCCTGGCGCTGTGGCGCTGCCGCCTCGGCTGCCTGCCTGGTGCCGGTGGACACACCCGCCGGACACCGACACTGATACCCCTCTCGCGTTATCCTCGCTGGGCTGGGCAGGCATGGAATCAGAGTGGCTTAATTGTTGCACGGCGGCCTGGGCTCTGAACGAACAGCAGGAGTACAGTAGTTCAAGAAGCGCGTTTTCTCTCATAATTAACTTTTCAGCCCCCAACCCCAACCCCCACCAGATCCTAGGAATACGCGAAGATGCTTCTTGACAACCAAAACTTTTGTGCCTATAATTGAGAGAAAAATATTTTTTCAAACTATGTTTGTAATTTATTTGCTTCCTCCTGTAAGCAGGACACCCTTCCTAATAGAGGGAGTGTCCAAGTTTTTTCAATGAATGGTGCGTGTGCGCGCTGCTCGCTTCGCCCCTCGGCGGGGGACTGGCTCCTGGCTCGCGAAGCCGTTGCGATTGTTTTACGAGCGAGTGCGGTGGAACACACCCGGCCCGGCACGGGACGAGACACACCCGAGCCGAGCCGAGCCGAGCCGAGCCGAGCCGAGCCGAGCCGAGCCGAGCCGAGCCGAGCCGAGACACACCCCGCGACCAAGGCCGGTCCTTAGCCCTGGCGCCCGGCTCACCGCGCCGCCCGGTCCCACCCGACGCCGTCCGACTCGGCAGCGGCGCAGCGGCGCAGCGGCGCCAGCCCGTCCAGCTGACGGGATCTTTGCGGCGCGCGGGCGCGCGGCGCGGCGGTCGGGGCCGAAGGGGAAAACA
The DNA here is from genome assembly GCA_029379305.1 of Frankliniella fusca. Lineage (NCBI taxonomy): Eukaryota > Metazoa > Arthropoda > Insecta > Thysanoptera > Thripidae > Frankliniella > Frankliniella fusca. Next base: position 180,209 of record JAHWGI010000410.1, read on the forward strand.
AGTCTGGCATTTTGCACACCTCGTAATTCAGAAAAATTCAGGAAAATTTCTAAAAATTTAAGTAAACTTTAAGCAAAAGTTTACAAAAACTCAATAAAAAGTCCACAAAAGTTCACAAAAATATAACGAAAATTCATTTTTAAAAAATCACAAAAGTTGTACACCGACATTCATACTTGTTACCCCCTCCGCCGGGACGCTGTTGTGCTTTGCTTCGCTCTGCTGTGCGACTTGGCGGTTAGCTCGTCAGCTTCGCATGTCAGCTTAGCATGTCAACTGCGCTACGTGTCGAACACGCGGACTTGACGCGGCATTCGCGTGTGCAGACAGGTGTCTTGGGCGCTTGTCAGGTGTTGCTGCAGGTACAACAGACGCTGATCGCTCATTCACAGCCGCTTCTACATTCCAGAACTCAGATATTGTCTACCCGGGACCGCAAACAATGACAGGTTTCGCTCTAAATATTCTTGAAATATATGGTCAGCGCCATCCGAAGCACAACGTCAGCGGCGATCGGCGATGCGCTCACGCATCGAGTCACAGGTTTCGGGTGTGGCATAGTGCTCACCACCTTGGTGTTTGTGTTTATTCGCCCATTCCGGCTTTTCAAAATAATGTAGATGCGGTTCGGTCCGTTGCGGGGTGACCTTACTCCCGATCAGACAGAACGGAAAAGCAGATCGCTTCACCTGAGGCCGACGAGGAGGCCAGCCGCTTAGGACCGGACCGACCGGGCCCGGGCCCCCGCGCCGTGCCCCCGCGCCGTGCCGGGCACCGGGACCGCGAGCCCAGTCTACTCTCCTGCAGCCCCTGCCGCGGCCGGGCCGGGCCGGGCCGGGCGGCACCGCGCTCCTCTTGCACCCTCCTCCGTCCTTGTTGCACCTATGGCGGTGTCCTATGTTGGGGATAGCAGGGCCCTACGAGTGCTACTAGGACGGACGGAAGCGCGATAGAGCGGACTACGCAAGAGGGAAACAATTTCTGAAAGTTTAGCACTCCTTCTAATTGAGAAAACTTCAGAAGAATTAAGTAATTAAGAATTTCGTAATTACGAAAAAATTAGGAAAATTCGCAAATCATTAAGTAAAATTCAAGAGAAAATTCACAAAACATTTATAAAAATCCACATAGATTCACGGAAATTCGCAAAAATTCACAAAATGTGTACACCAAAATACAAAAGTTGTTTCCCCCTCGGGTCGGCAGGTGCCGCGCCGCACCGTGCGGAGCTGAGACCCGCGGACTCTGCTGCGCGACCCCTGCTGCTCCTACCGCTCCCCGCCCCGCCACACCCGGTCCCGGCCCGGCCATCAGGCAGCGGCAAAACCCGCTCGCCTCTGACAAGAGCGTGACAGAGACGTCGTGCTTGGAGGAGAGGAGGAGTGGGGCGGGTCGGGTCGGGTCGGCACGCGGGGGCAGCTCACGTGACCGCGGCGGAAGTGCCCAGTGCCCACTGCACTGCCTCGCCGAGCCGGCCGCCGGCCGGCCCGGGCCCGGGCCGGCCACCCTACACTTCACCCTCCGAATGTCATACCACAGTCGTCTTAAACGCTGATACACGTTCGTGCTGCTGCAGCGGCTCGTGCGTTTCATAGATAATTAAGTAATTCTGAGAGATAATATTTTCTGCTTAGCCAAAATATTGTTTTCTTCCTTTTTCTGTCTTTCCTTTTTGCAGTACCACCCACGTTTGCTACTGTACCCCGCGGTACTACTCTGACGCCACGAGTGCGAGTAGGGTGAAGAGATCCGAAGGCTCTGCAAATAGGGGAAGCCGAGGGAACCTTCACTATAAATTCAAGCGTACACCGTTTTTTCGGATTTTTCTAATTTTTCGTGATTTTCCTTGACTTTTACTTTTTTCTCGGATCCTCTTAATGATTTTTTTCTGACGTTTTCTTCATTCTCCCTGATTTCTTAATGATTTTGTTTGGGGGTATGCATTGATTTTTTTTTTTTTGATTTTTTTTGGAGTGAAGGACCCCTCGGGGGAAGCTGCGGAGGGGAGGACGAGCCAACCTGGCCAAAGTGAGGCGGGGCAAGGCGAGGCGGCCAACTTGCGATGCCATTAATTGCGCGCGCTAGCAGTCGACGCCACCATATCCGACGGCGCCAGTAGCGCACCGGCGACGGGCGTGGCGGGGCGGGGCGGGAGGGGCGGCGGGAAAGGAAAAATGGGCTTTCGGGAACTAGATCTGCGGAGCGGGGCACGCGAGGCGACCTCCCTTGTCGCGCGGCCAATCATCGGCCAGGACGGCGATCACGTGGGTCGCTGTGTGCGCAGCCGCGCAGCCCCGCGCGGTGCAGCAGGTGGGGCGGGGCGCGGGGCGGTCAGATGCACTGGCTGCACTATTTAAGAACACTTGTCGTCCCGTCAGAGCCAGTCCTCTCGTCCCGTCAGCTTGCAGACTGTCTGAGCAACACCAACCGTCACCATGATGAAGCTGGTGAGTGTCCCGCAGCCCCAGCCGGCCAGCAGCAGCCCGGCGCGGCGCCGTAGACCGCCGAAGTCCCGCTGGGAGTGTGAGAGTGATCGTGCAGTGCGAGTGCAAAGAGATAGGCCCCTGCCCGGGTCAAAACAGACAAGACCTAGCAGCGCCGCTCCGGGCGGAGGCGTGGTGCAGCTCCGGGAGGGTAGGCCACCCAACTGACGCGCCAGCCTGATGGGCCGCCAGGTCTCACCGGCGGGAAGCAGGGCCGCCGCCGGTCCGTTGTACTTGAAGTGCGGTCACATCGCCTGTCGTGTGTTTCTTTTGCTCCACTCTTAAAGTGCGAAAGGCGAGGAAGTGGGGGCGGGGAGGCGAGGAGGGGCCCTTCACTATAAATTTGAACGTACACCGATTTTTCGGATTTGTCTAGTTTTTCGTGATTTACCTTGATCTTTACTTTTTTTCTGATTTCTCTTATTTTTCTAGATATTTCTTACTGATTTTAACTGATTTTGTTTGAGAGTGTACACAGTTTTTTTTCTTTCTAGCGACGGACCCCGTGGGGGTGAGTCCTAGTCTAAGACCGAACAGGTGATCTTGTGCCAGCGCAGCGCGTGGCTTACATTGCGCGAGAGTGCGATACAAGGCGAAAGACGAACGGTAGCAGGGCAGGATGGGACAGAATGACATTATTTATAATTTAATGTTTCTTTTCCTCCGCGGCAGGTTATCTTCGCCGTCGTTGTGGCCGTCGCCACCGCCGCCCCCGGTGGCCTGTACGGCGGTTACGGAGGCCTGGGCTACAGCAGCATTGCCGTCGCCCCCGCCCCCCTGGCCGTCGCCCACGCGCCCGTCGCCGTCGCCCACGCTCCCGTCGCCGTCGCCCACGCCCCCGTCGCCACCTCCTACTCCAACGTGAACCTGGTCTCGCGCCCTGCCGTGGTCGCCGTCGCCCAGCCCACCATCGTCAAGACCATCGCTACCCCCGCCATCCACGCCCCCCTCGCCTACGGCCACGGCTGGTAAACGTCTAGCGCCACAGTCCTACCGACTTCGGGAATGATGGCGAAGCCCAGTTCCCCCAACGACGCAGCAATCGACGAAATGCTTTAACAGCGCAGCAAATCCAAGACATCAACATGAGCCCAAACCAAACCTAGATATACTTCAAGCTTTTCTCGTAAAAATTAAATTAAATACTTATTTATAATTTTATTTAACACTGCTCTAAAGTTATTACTATCACATTCCCACCACCTTCACAATCAGGGAAAGCGGGATCAAGCAACAGAAAATACAAGGAACAAATTGACCATTTTAGCACAATTCTTATGTTTTGTTTGGCTAGTTGCACAGCATCACACTCGGATTATCGGGAGTGTGCGCGTGCTCGCCTTAAGCCACACGACAAGCCCGCCAGTGCGACCGAAGCCTTCGGTAAGACTATCGGTACGGACGGAGTGGGAGGGAAGTGGAACAAGGGATGAGGATGCTCGCAGCGAGCGGCGCTGGACTGGGCTGGGCGGGGAGGAGTCGGAGGTGGGCGCGGGGTGCAGCGGGGCGCTCAGGGAGGCTGAGAGAGGAGACCGAAGGGACAGGGACAGGGAGCCCCCAGCCCGGCGCGACCGATGCCGCTGCAACCACCTGCATGTGCATAGCGTCCATATATAAGCTCAAAGGTCGGGTCCCCAGGCTGCAGACCAGGCCACCGTCGTCCTCAGGCAGCAGCAGCACGGGTGTCTCTGACTCGGCTGACATCATCGTCTGGACATCATGACCTCTGTGGTGAGTACGACGTCTCCACCAGGTGTTACCAGAAAAGTGGGCAAACCGCGCAAACCCAACTGTAAGCGAATCGAGCCGCGTCCGCCGGCGCGCCAGCACCTCTTCCCCACGTGTTAACATCACGGCACGCAGCCGTCGATGCAGCCAGCTCCCAAAAAAAGATACTTCTTATTGCTTACTTTTCGGTCCAAATTTTGCCGGGAAGTTCCCGGGAGAATCCGGCAAGTAATTTTCCGGATGCCATTTCCCGTCATATCTCTGCATATTATTGTATTTTCAGCATCCGGAAAATTTACTTCCCGCATTCAACCGGAAACTTCCCGTAAAAATGTGTGCCGTGATGTGAGATGTGAGTGACGCCCGTGCTGCCAGGAAAGAAGGCAATCAACAGCCCAAAAACTGAGTAGAGAGAAGCGAGCTGCCTCTGCGCCTGCTTGCTATGGGCTACATGCGTGTACCCGGCGCACCCAGAAAACCGTTCAGTCCAGGAAACTAAATTCTAAACCCACCAAATTTTAGATCTGTGAACAAAATTTTGATCGCACTGACAAAATGGTTTAGTTAGTTTGACTTGGTTTAAATTGATACGACCATAATTTAGACAAAAAAGTGGTTATTAAAATTTTGCAAGTTTCAGGAACTAGATCCTGTTTCCTTATACAACCCTAATTTTGGTCTAATCGACTAAATAGTTTTCTGGGTTCGTGCAGATGCTGCCTGCTTTACTCCTCTTCTGTGTTTGGGCCACTGTACTTATTGCAAACCTGGTGACGCCTCCTCATGACCTGCTCTGCCTGCTCGCAGCGCGCCCCGCTGCTGGCGCCGCTGCTGCTGCTGGTGGCGCTGCTGGCCGGAGGAGCCCGGGCGGGTTACCTGCACGGCCCCGTGCCGCTGCCCGTGCACGTGCCCGCACCCGTCGTCTCCTACGGCTACCACACGGCCGTGGTCTCCAAGCCCCTGGTCGTGCCCGCGCCGCTGCCGCTGCCCTACCACCACCCGCTGCCGCTGGCGCACCCGCTGCCCTACCACCATCCGCTGCCCGTGCACCTGCCGCCGCCAGTCATCGTCAAGCCCATCGCCACGTCCTACCAGAGCTTCCACAAGGTAAGCCCCTGTACACGGACCACACTCAAATCGCCTGATTGGAATATCCGAGGTCGAACTATATGTTGCCAATTCGATAATTTCCTGCGTTTAACGAGTGACGTGTTCTCTCCCCTGACGCAGGTGGACCGGCCCGTGTACCCCATCACCGTGATCAAGCCGCTGCACCCGCTGCCGCACGCGCTGCCGCACCCGCTGCCGCTCTACAGCCCCCACTACCCCCACTACCTCCATTAGTCTCGTCCCCAACCACCCTACCCCTCTCGCTCTCTCTCTCTCTGCTTGTCTCGACGCATCGTTGAGGAAAACGTCAATAAAAACAAACGACACGCAACTTTGGCTACTGCCAAAAAAGAAGCGAATGCCTTTGTGATTTAAGCAACCATCCCCTGTCACTCCGCCACTCGCCACAGCTGGCCATCACGCCGGGTTGGGTTCCGGGGAGTCCCTGCTCGGTGGCCTGGGCCGGGCCAAGTCCTGCTCCCGCTGCCAAAGGCGACAGTGTCGCAAGCGTCGAGGATACTTTTGGTTGGGGGGGGGGAGGGGGGCTGCATCGCTAAGGGTGCACCGCTCGTGCAGGACACGCTCGGCTCGCCACAATGTTTGAATGACTATACGCGTCCTTCCCCATCTGGGACCGAACCGAGACAGCGCGGAGCAGCGTTGTGTACCTCACATAGTGCCGCGCTGCGCGCTACTTTGAGCGCGTGGGGCTTATCGCTTTATCATCACTCTGTTGCGCCCGCGGAGCGCGCGCGTACACACACACACACACACAGTGACAATGGGGCACTCTGACTGCTCTGACGGAGCTCCAGGCGGGCTGGTAGCTAGCAGCCCGGGACGAACTATCACAAGTACATGTAAGCGAGAGTGCGAGCGTGTGTGTGTGTGTGTGTGTGTGTGTCGTGTGTGTGTGTGTGTGTGTGTGTTGGTGTCAAACCAATGAGCCCGCCGGCACTATACTCGCCCGGCAGTGATGAGGAGGCAGGCAAGCAGGAGCGGGCAGAAGGCGTGCCGCCCCGCCCCGCCCCGCCACTGTGCCGCAGCCAAGGGCACTTGGCGGGGCGCGTATGTGGAACACCTGCCCGCCCGCCGTCCGGGCTGCACTGCACCACCAACAGGTGGCTAGATGAGTTTCCCGTCGTCCTCATCGCCTCGAGGAACAAAAGGAAAACAACGCGTTGTGCGTATATACAGACGCTCCAGAACACAAGCAGTACCCGGTACAAGTCGAGTGGAGCAAGCCCGTATGAAGGAAATGACAGATAACACGAAAGTATACGTTGGAACGACATTACTTATGACCCTAGTAAAAAAGTGCTACTTTTTACCCCGAGAAAACCGATGTAAACGCATTTATTTGATCTATGGACACAGCAGAGAACGCGAAACTTTACAACGGACGAAAGAACAAGGCAAAAGAACCCACTGATTCCTCCGCGCCCCCTTATGCCCTCTTCTCGGTCCGCAGTTGGGATCGGGCAGATGCTGCGCTCCTGCTGGCGCCGCGCCACGATGTGATGACACTGTCCTCGGCACGGCGGGGCAGGGCGGGGCGAGGCGGGGTGGGGCGGGGCGGGCAACGTTTTCCCCTCACCCTCCACCCTTCTCTCCCCTCCCCCATCTCCTTCGTGACGATCGCCGTTCTCGATCGTGATCGCGCGCGGAATGTGATGCGATGCGGTATGTCTGCGCAGCTTCACCGCGCCACTGCCGCGCCGCCGCTGACCCGGCCGCCCCGTCCCGCCCCGCCGTTCGCCATTACTCCTCCCATCTCCTCCGCCCCGCCCCGCCCCGCCACCTCCTCAGGTATGATTCCCGATAGCAAGACGTGGCCTTCCTAAAATGGTGGTCATGCATGTGTGGTGGCGTGGCGTGGCGTGGCGAGGTGCCCGCGTTGCTGCGCCTAAGGCCGCCGCCCCAGTCACACCCCGCAGCTGCGCCGCGCGCCATGCGCTGCAGCAGGTCCAGATGGCGTGACGTATCCTCGTTCAGGGACCGCGCAGGACCGCGCAGGACCGCGCGCCACGCCGACCGGAGCCAATTACCACTCAAATAATCCCACCACTCGGAGGTCCTTGAATTTTCGGGGCCCTGCCCGTTCGCCCCGGTTCTACGCTCTCCTGTCTAGGGGGACGCGCGGGGCGTGGTATGGGGCGGGGCGGGGCTATCCAGAGGTGCAACAGACGCGGCGACGGCCGGGCAATAGTGACGCGGGAGTATTTCTGAATGCACTGATAATGAAAGCTTGGTGTGAGGCGAGACGACTGAGTCACAGAATCCCCGTCCGTCCTTGTCGCACTCACGTGACGCACGCCCTGCACTGCTGCAGCGGCTGCGCCAAGGACGCGCGGGACGGAGCCGAGTAGGTACGAGAGCGATACGCCCATCAGTGCGGGCCGCGTATACGTAAGCGCGATGCCCCGCCGCGATGCCCCTCCGCAGTCAAGGACTCCGCGTGAAGGCCAAGGACCCCGCGAGCGAGCCCAAGGCCGCGCAAGGCCGCCCCGGCGCGGCTCCGAGCGGCTCGGAGCGGGCAGTCACGCCACGCCAGCATGCAGCCCGCTCCGCCGGGCGGACACATGCTGCACGTAGCGCCGCGTCAGCCGTGGCGGCGTCCCCACCCCACCACCCGTGTGTGCTGCCCGCAATGCCGCCCGACTGGCACGTACTATCCCATATATCCTGGCGCAGTTTTTGGGAAGCCCATGGCCACTTAGGGACAAGTTACTCGTCTTCCCCTCGCGCGCAAACCTAATTAAAAAATTTAAAAGAAAATGAAGAAAAAATTATATATCTAGTGTGTCTAGGACCGAGGGGTGGCCGCCAGACTCGAGCATCGCGGGAAACAAATCGCTCAACTGGTATTAGATGTGACAAAGTAGCTATACGGCTAAAAACTTAATACGGCGGAAAAATAAATAGCAGGGTAGTTAGAAAGTAAGCACGGTGTAGTAAAAATTAGCTGCGCCTATACAGCTAAAAAATTATTAGTACACCTATTTTTTTTGCTTTAGACGCGAATAATATAAATTTTTTTTTGCGTACGTACACCTTCTTTGTATTTCTTGAATTTCTCATGTACTTTTTCGTACTTTTCTAGTATTTTTGAGAAGTATTTTGATGAATTTCTCTATATTCTCAAGTATTTCCTTTTATATTTCGTGTATTTCGTTTATTTTCTCGGAAATACGCGTGTAAGGTCCAAAGTGCGGGGCTTTCTAGTTGAAATAGGGTGTCCACTCCACATGGGCCGGGCCGGGCGGGGGCACCAACCAGCCTTCATACGGACGAGAATTAAGCAAGCGGTTGGAAAGGCTGCGTAGCACTGTCCGCTCTCGGGGCCGGGCCGGGGGCCGGGCCGGACCGTGCCGCCGGGTCGGTCGGGCCGGGCAGCGTGGCTGCGTTTGCATCCATTAGCCGTCGAGAAGGACGCCGCGCGGCACGACTGAGCGCCCTGCCTCGCCCCCCGCCCCGCCCTGCACCGCGCGGCGCCGGCGCCGCGTCCAGTTAGCGGCGCAAAATACTGCTTGTTTTGACTCGGCGCGGAGCTGCGTTGCAGGGCGGGGGAGGAGAAGCAGCGCCGCCGTGGGTGGGGGAACGGTCACCGAGAGCGAGAGCGCCGGACTAGGTCGCAAATGCGGTCTCTATACAGAATACAGATCTGCACAGATCCCGCCCAGATCTGCGAGATATGACAGGCGACTTGATACTTAGCGATGCGAAGACCGAAGACCTACCTCGTCTCTCGTCTTCTGTATTCTGAAAGTAGTACAGGGTGCTGCTGTTGCTGCTAATGCTGCTGCTGACCCTCCGGATGTCCGGATGCTTCCCAGGAGTCCACAGATGTGTCACTGCAAAAGGACAATACAGAAAAAAAACGTAATTAAAACACTTCTTGAAAAAACGAGAAGGGAAAAAAGGAACATTCCCTTGTCAGTAAGTGGGCATGTCACGGACACACACGTCAACACGCACGCGTGAAGAGGAAACCCGCGATAGGAAAAGAGAAGCTCGCGCCCGCGGAGAAGGTGAAAATAATCAAAATGCGATAAATATCCGCGCCCGCCCTTGGCGCGCGAGTACTGCGCAGGGTGGCGGGCGGCGGTGGCGGGGCCCGTGGGGCTGCGTGCTGCTTCCCTTTCACGAGGCGTCTTCGCCAAGGCTCGGCTCGTGCGGGGAGACCGAGGTAACCGAGGCGCCTGCTGCCTGTTTGTACTCGGCGGCGGCGGCGGCTAGCTCGGACACATTCCGCTGCTTTGTGCGTGCGCGTGCGGGCCGCGGGCGGGGCCTGGCCCCGCGGGGCCACCGCGGGCAGCTCGCCAGGCTCCTTTACATAGTGTCATAACGTTATTATCTCTTTTTCGGAAAATCCACCACGCAGCAGTCAGGACGGGGCGGCTCGCGCGCAGCCTTTGCTGTTTGTGTGTGTGTGGGAAAACGGTTTGGTTAGTCTTGCAGTAGTGGCGACCCGCGCGAGTCGTGCGTGCGTGCGAGCGTGCCCGTGCCCGGGTGGGCGCACGCTGTGCGAGTCCTCGCTCCTGCAGCGTGCGTGCGTGCGTGCGTGTACGCCGGGGATTTGGCTGCGCCACATGGCACGCGCGTGGCCGCAATATAATACTTGCCGCTGTTGCTGCAGCTCTCGGGCGCCGCACCGCGGGGGGCCAGGCCGGAGGCCGGGCGGGGCGCAACGCCGCCGACCCATTGAGCCGACCCAACGCGACCCGGACCCGACGAGATCCGATCCCGAGCTAGGAGCGGCCAATTAACGCCAAAGGCGGCCAAAGGCCGCGCGGGCCTTATTCCGCTGCCCGCGCTGAGTAGCGAGCAGCGGCTGCGCAGCAGCAGCCAGAGCTAACAGGGAAGACATCGAGGGGGAAACAACTCTGAATTTTGGTGAACAGATTCTATAATTTTCGTGAATTTTTGTGAATATTAATAGAACTTCTGTGAATTTCCACTTGAATTTCACCTAGATGTTTGTGAATTAATTCTGAATTTTTCCTAAATTTACCTGAATTTTCCCTGCATTTATCTGAATTTTCCTGAATTACGAGGGGTCCAAAAATTCCTAAGTTGTTTCCCCCTCGCAGGTAGGGCTGGGCGGTATTTCAATATATTGGGGACCAATACCAATAATAAAAAATATTGGTAGACCAATATAGAAATTTTGGGAGGCACCAATACCAATATTTGTTATTGGTACCAATAACCAATATTCGTTATTGGTACCAATAACCAATATTGGTATCAATAACCAATATTGGTTATTGGTACCAATAACAAATATTGGTATCAATGACCAATCAGCGTCCTCAAGACTTATATCAGAGCGATGAAGCCGATCGAGAAGGTGTGCACTGTGCTCGGCGCCGAGAAATATGCCACCTGTAGTGCCATCTTGCCGATGATGTACCTAATCGATCCTCACAGTCATCTCTATGGTGGAGATTTTTCAATATATCAATATTTTCAATATATCAATGTTTTCAATATATCAATATTTTCAATATATCAATATTTTCAATATATCAATATTTTCAATACATCAATATTTTCAATATATCAAAACACCAATACCAAATATTGGTATTGGTCGAGTTTCCAATATAAAAAAATATTGGTAATTGGTATTGAAAAAAAATACCGCCCAGCCCTATCGCAGGGAAGACATGCGACCCCGACCCCGGCCCGGCCCGGGCCCGGGCCCGGCATCGGGCGCGGTAGAGGATATACGCTGTTCCTGAGCTGCGCGCGTGCGTGCGTAAACCGAACCGCGGCGGCTCATTAGCATGTGTGAGCTTCAGAGTTGAGATTAGGGCTGGGCGGTATTTTTTTTTCAATACCAATTACCAATATTTTTTTATATTGGAAACTCGACCAATACCAATATTTGGTATTGGTGTTTTGATATATTGAAAATATTGATGTATTGAAAATATTGATATATTGAAAATATTGATATATTGAAAACATTGATATATTGAAAATATTGATATATTGAAAAATCTCCACCATAGAGATGACTGTGAGGATCGATTAGGTACATCATCGGCAAGATGGCACTACAGGTGGCATATTTCTCGGCGCCGAGCACAGTGCACACCTTCTCGATCGGCTTCATCGCTCTGATATAAGTCTTGAGGACGCTGATTGGTCATTGATACCAATATTTGTTATTGGTACCAATAACCAATATTGGTTATTGATACCAATATTGGTTATTGGTACCAATAACGAATATTGGTTATTGGTACCAATAACAAATATTGGTATTGGTGCCTCCCAAAATTTCTATATTGGTCTACCAATATTTTTTATTATTGGTATTGGTCCCCAATATATTGAAATACCGCCCAGCCCTAGTTGAGATGCAGGGCTGAAATTTGAAATGTGAGTCATTACGACCCTAACTTAAAAGGGTGCAGAGTTCCAGGCTTATACGTTGATGGGAAGTAATTTTGAATGGCCAGTACAAACAGACTTTCAGAGAATTATCTATATCAAACAAATCAAAAACATAAATTCATTACATCACTAATGAATTAGGAAAATAAAACATAAAATCATTGCACTTTAGACAAAAATCAGATTAAAAACATAAATTTATTGCATATCTGATGCTCTCTCCGATGAGGAATCGATGTTCACATAGCCCACTTTCTAATGCGTTTTGAGCACAGGAAAAAAAAAAGGTTGAGGCAGTAAGTGCATTCATCTTCATCCATCTAAGAAAATAGCAATGACAAGCAGAAAATGATAGAGCAATGACATGTAAACAATATTTGCTGTGCAAACATTCAGGTGCATAAAGAGAAGCACTAGAGAATCGAGCACTTGCGGCATCCACAGTACAGCATTCCTTTTCCGATGATTCCCTTTGGAGTGGCCGACTGAGCAACCTCCCTCAGATACTTTGGCGTAGCGAATCTACTGTGAACCTTTTTCACATGTGCAATTAATCGATCTGAACACCTCAGACCCTTAAAAATATCACCACATAAATGGCAGTAAGCCCCTCTCCTACACAGTGCAAACAAATCGGGAACATCTTTGGTGAATTTCCTAAGACAATATCCTCCTTCAGCCTTCTTGGATTGTAGAGGTGGGTCGCAGTGTTGGTCAACTACTTTCATTTCCTTCACTTCAATTTTATCGGAGAGGACAGCAGTCTGCTGAGGAGATGGGCAGGGCTCATATAAGGAAATGGATTCCTCGTTCTTGTTAAGTAGGAAATGTTGAACGCAGTCTGCAGCAACCCTCTTAATGCATGTCGGGCATGTCTGGCCATGGATGCACCTTAAGTTTTCTGAACGAGAGAGAACAACCTGGATTGCATGCAGCATTGCACTGACAATGCTTTCTTTTGACATCTCAGCCCAAGTCTCCTGAGAGCTGCTCAACAAAAGGAAGAACAGACACATTAATAAAATTCCAACCATAGGCAGCTCCGAAATCTAAGGTACATGAAAATCATACTTTTGGGACGTTCCTTCACCGTGATCAAGTCCATTATGAAGAGACTCATTTACAACTTCCATTCTTGATTCTGAGTGTGAGCTGGAACATGGTAATCGGCCAGCAGCAGAAGTCACTGAAAAGCACAATTCATGAAATATGACGATAGTAACAGAAGAGAGAAAGAGAGTAAAAATGGAGACAAGGAGCTTATCGATGAAAATCAAAGGCCGAAAAAAATATTTTTAAAGAAAAAAACACTCTGAAAAAAGAAAAAAAAACTGCAACCTGTTACAAGTGCTTGCGACTAGCAGTTTCTACATATTAATCATTCGTGAAAACTTCCTTGTAGCAACGTACGATCAGGAAAACTCCAGTAAATAAACTTAAAAGAAGAGAAAAGGCCTGGAATACCTTTACGCCGGAGTGGGGTCTAAATTAACTTTCCGGTCGGTAAAGTTAGGTTATGTCGGGCACTATTACACGAGTCACAGCGATGATATGCAGGTAAAACTCAGAGCGAATTACTCCATGAAATTTCAACTATCATTTGCGACAGAGGACGTGACAAAATTGGAATATTCGACGTACACTAACCTGTAAACTGATGGCCACCCACTTCTTTTGACTTCTGAAATCCTCTCACAAGCATAGCCAGCAATTATCGACTGTCTAGTAAACGTAAAAACAACGAACAGAAATACGATGGTTCTGAAGTAAAATTTAGATTCTCTAAAGACCCATCTACAATGGAGATTTTAGGAGTAGGCGCAAGAGGTGGCGAAGGAGTAGGAGATGGACTTGGCCCATCTCTTACAATGGGGCCTTGCAACCGGAAACAGTTCGCTTACTCCCTGCGCCTACGACCTACAACCTCCATTGTAGATGGGCCTTAAGCACAAAACGACAACGGCACGAACGAAAATTCACAGAAGTAACACAAGCCGGACACTTCGGAGACTTGCGACCAGCGGACTAGCGGACTCAGCGGAGGCGATGAGATGCGATAAGCAGACGCTGCCCACGCCTCACCTACAGAGATCAGCACATCCCTCGCTTCCGCGAGCTTCCGCTAGCAAGGCAACCTGCAGCCGTGGGGTCCCACTCTCTGGAAAAGCAAGTGTCAAGTATTCATTGTTTACTGTATTCATAGAAGTAATTAGAAATAATGTGTACATGTCTATGAATGCAGTAAATAGTGTGCACATGCCTATGTACACATGATTTACAGAATATCTTGGCAGGTACACACCGTACACACGTGATTCCCTTGTGATTTTTCGTGTGTGCATGCCAAGGTATTCTGTAAATAATGTGTACATAGGCATATACATACTATTTACTGCATGCATGGGCATGCATAAATTATTTGCTGAATACTTCTATGTACGTATATCCGCCCAGGCTCACGGCTCTGCACGGCGCGGCGCGTGGCCCCATGGCGCCTCGCGCCTCCTTGCCCCCGGGCCCGGCCGGGCTGGGTCCCGCACCCTACGCTCTGCACCACACCCCCACACCCCGCGCCCCGCACCCCGCACCCTGCGCTCTGCACCCCACCACACACACCTCGCCCCCAGCCCCGCACTCTGCACCCCTCACCCCGCGACGTGGTGCTGTCGGCCCCCTGCAGGCGGATTCAGGGTATCGTTCAGTAGTGTCTTCTCTCTCACTCCTCATGGGCCAGCCCCGTGAGTGCAACAAGGACAGAGAGACGAAGTCGGCGCGCGGAATCGCCCTGCTGGCATCCCCCACTCGTCTCGCTCCGGTCCGTTCGCACTTCGCACGCTCTCTTTGTTCGAGGAGCGTCGGAGGACAGAGACACACAAGCCTTAATCTCAACCTCTTGTCTCCACGAAGTGAACTCCTCCATAAGTTTTTCAACTAATTCACAGGATGGCAGACTGATTTGCAGTATCAATCTGAATATGGTTACACCCATCAAACCCAGCTTGTTTCATACCCCGATGGGAAAACCATAAAGGCACTTGGACTGCTGATGATTTCAGCTGAACTTCTGTATTCTGTTTCGGGCTAGACCGCGCACTGCTGCAGCTCGGGACGAAAGCCATAGCGAATGCGTTTGGCGGCCAAACGTTTCGCAACGGCAAAGGGACCTCTACTTCCTTTCACTCTGCTACACACGCGCTTCCCCTGCTTCCCGCCGCGCTGTATAAGCAGACGCAGCGCAGCTCACAGCAAAGCACGCGCGCCCGACCAACTAACTAGTCTTCCGCGGCAGCGAGCGCCTGGCTGGTAGGCAGCACGCGCACACGGCTGCATGCCGTGCGGGAGGTTGCCTAACCAGCAGGGGGCCCAGACGGTAAGCTAGGTGGGTGTGCCCATAGAGGGGGAGACAACTCTGGAATTCAAGTAAACCTCGTTATTCTTTGGTTATTCTGAAAAATTCAAGAAAATTCAGATCAATTCAGGAAAATTCAGAAAAATTCAATAAAAATTAACAAAAATTCCCGAAAATTTACAAAAAATCCCAAAATTTGTACACCAAAATTCAGAGTTGTTTCCCCCTCGGTGTCCCCGGTCTCGTGGAATCTAAGCTCCTGTTGTCATCCTATTGCTGCCTCATCTCTCTGCGGCCTTTCGGGAAGCTCGACGCCTCTCTCTCTCTCTCTTTCTCTCTCTATCTCTCTCTCTCTCACGCCGACCGCGTGCCGGCGCGGCTCGGTAGGGGGCGGAGCAGAGCGCGGAGCAGACAGACACAACACAGCACCACCACCACCCGGTTAGCCAATCCCCTTCGGTAATCAGAGGAGCCTTGGTGGTTCGGCGTGGCGCGGCGCAGCAGTGATCCGGCCTTGGGACCCAGCGTCCAGCAGACAGATTCCGCTGCCCGCGCACTGTCTCTCTCGCACTCCATGAGTCTGCCGTAGGGTGCGAGGGCGCTCTGTCTCGCTCGCACTCGGGCGTGAGCGGCCAACGCCAACGCGGCCAACGACGTCCGCCGGGCAACGGAATCGGACGGCAGCCCAAGGGCCATGGCCGCCCCGCCCCTCGCCCACGCAAATGCAGCTGGCCCGTCCGCCGAGTGTTTACTATTCGTGCGCTTGGCCGCCGGGCCGGGCGGGCCCACGAGAGCCACACCTCTCATGAAAGCGCTGTCACGCTACTCGTCATGCCACTCCTGGGGGCGGCGACCCCCGTCACGTGACAAATGGGACCCGATTATTTGTCGACGCGTTTTGTGTCGAAGAAAAAAAAATGAATGGGTGTACCTTTTCTGCTTTGGCACTTTCTCACCGTCGGTGACGTTGCACGCGGTGACTTACTCGCTATACAAAAGGTCGTAAAGTCCTTTTCTGTCCTAGAAAAAAAAATAAAGAGATAGTGGCTTTGTGGTGGTTTGTACAGCGTCACTTTATTACCCACAAGTGCGATATTGTGCAGCATCTACTCTTCTAGTGAAACACATCAGAGCGGCCACCTTTGCCTGCCTATTACACACTACCCCGCCCCGCTCCCCGACCGACCACAGCCAGCCGAAAATGGATAGCATACTGATCCAGCAGCTGCTGCTGCTGCACCCCCAGGGCCTGGGCCTGGGAGGCAGATAATTATTTCACACTTTCGCAACGCGCGTGCCGCGTGCGCACACTACGTCAAGCTTGACGCCTGTTTGAATTAAGAACAGGGAAAAAAAAAGAACTGAATATTTGAGAGAAAAAAAACACCATTCGGTAACGATGCAAACTTTTTTTTTCCCTTTTTGCGGCCCACTTATCTGCTCCGCGTAAGCGGCAACGCCGTCGTTTTCCCATGGATTGGCCCGTGATTCGGCGCGGGGCGGGGCGGGGCGCGGCGGGGCACAGCTCAGAACCAAAGAGAACAAGGGAACGTGATCCGCCCCGCCGACATCAAGATGGCGATCCCGCCTGAGAGAGCCGTGCAGGACGCGGGAGTGAGTGCGCGAGGGGGAGACGCACAAGCGCAGCGCGGGTCAGGTCGTGTGGGGAGAGAGAAGCGCTGACAGGACACGTTCGGATAGAAAGAGAAAGACACACCATTCCCAGCGCCATGTCGTAATAAGGCAACATAATCGTTATCTGCAGCGCGACAATAAGAAGCTGAAACAAGAACAATTTGTCCGTTAGCGGCGGCGGCGGCGGCGGGCGCCTCGCCGATAGCGCTAATGGGCGACAGGCACCCACACATTCCTGCGCCCCCTGGCCTCTCACCGCCACGCCGCGCCACGCCGCGTCGCGAAAGGCGGCCTGATACCCGGTGAGCAGTCTCCGAAGGGTGGCTCGCACAGGGCCGCCGGGCCGCAGTCTCGCTTTGCCTCCGCTCTGCTCGACATAAAAAGAGGCTAAAAATGAGTAATGGTCAGAAAAAGAGGCGTCCAGCGCGCGGGGGCGTGCGCGGGCCGAGCGGTCGGCCTAATGAGAGCCGTACTGCCGTGACCTTGCCCAACGACACGGCCAACAATGCGCGGGGGGGCCCAAAACAAAAACAGGACCGCGGCCGCAGGACCGCAGGACTGCTGCAGCAGAGCAGAGGACCCCGAGGCAGGACGGCGGCATGGCCGTATCTCCCGCCCGCCTGCCCTGCTGGCCCTGCTGCCGCTCCCTTTGGCCGCGGGGCGAATTATAACCAGTGGCAGCAGCAGGGCCCGACACGACACTACGAGGTGCGAGGTGTGAGAAAAGGAAGAAAAAGGTGTCGCCGTGAGACGGAGACGTGGTGGTGAGGCTCGGCCGAGTATATCCTTGCCGGCGGCGCGCTCCGTCCTCCCGCGGCAGCAGCGCGACGCGACGCAGTGCAGCGCGGGACACCAGACCAGACATTCTCCCAGGCGATATGGCGTTTGTCTGCCGCAACGTGACGGTGAGGCTCTCAGCGCGCGGCGCGGCGGCGTCCTCCGTGACGAGAAGGTGTGTCCGGGCCGGGAGCAGCAGCAGCAGCGCAGTAGGCTATGCCCCGCGGGCCACGGCCAGCGCCGCGCCCCGCCGCGCCTCGGACTGTCCCCGCCGCTCCCACGCCCTTGGTATGAGGAGAGCGCCGCGAAGCCGCGCCGCCGCTGTGTCCGAGCCCGGGCCGGGCCGGGCCGGGCCCTGCCGAGTGAGCTGGGCCCCACCGCGCCCCACCGCGCCCCGCCCCGCCCCGCCCCGCCCCGCCCCGCCCCGCCCCGCCCCGCCCCGCCGCCCCGCCCCGCCCCGCCCCGCCCCGCCTGCACGGGGTGCGGCTGCGGCGGCGCAGCAGCAGAGGCCAGAGGGTGGGAATGCATTACCACCGCTATATTTACACACAGAGGGATGCTGGGCGAGCCTCTCAGCAGCGCCGCCTGCAGGACGGCCCGGTCCGGCCCGGCGCGGCCGGACACTCCTCGACACTCCTGCGGCATGAGAAGGCCCCTATGGTGCCCTGCTGCAGTCCCGGCAGCAGCCGTGTATATATGGCCTCCGGGGAATGCGCGACCCTCTCGCGAGTGTTGACACAGCGTCGCGCCACGGCCGCCGCCGCCTATCGACGCGACCGCGTCTATCGGCCCTTAATCACCGCGCGCCCTCTTCATATCGCAGTATCGGAGCTGCGAAAACAACGAGCGGCACGACCGATGCGTGACGGGTCGGGCGGGACGGCCGGCTGAGGCGAGGAGGCGCCGACCAGCCGACCGGCCGATCGGCTGACTAGTCGACCGGCCGACCGGTCGACTCCCTCATAGTTTATGGCGCTGCCATTTAGCAGTCCGACGCGCGGGCGCGCGGCGATCAAGAGTCCCTGACTCAATAATGACACTCCTCCCTGGCTGCGCGAGCGCGTCCGTGTGCGTGCGTGCGTGTGTGTATGCAGAACGCAGAGCCGGCCCGCTCGCACGCACATCGCGCGGGGAGGGGGCGGGAATAAAGACAACATAATGCGGTGTGCTCCCTGTGTACTTGCTGCGATGTGGAAGCGCCGCCGGCCCGGCCAGCCAAGCCTGTGCACGGCCTTATCCATACCCCGCTTCCCCTCTCCCTTCGCTGTACCCTGCCGACGGTGACGAGACTGACGGTATCAGGGGACGCCGCTGGGGTGGCGTGGCGTGGCTCGGTGTGGCCTGACCCCGCGGCGGCGGGGCGTCGTCGCGCGGCGCGTAAACGGCCCTAACTGCCGGACACAAGAGGCTATTGTTCTGCCGGGCGTCGAAGTCTCCGCGTCAGCGTTGCGGCAGCGGGTCGCGGGCGCGCCTCCCACCCCCTCCTCCCCGCGCGGCGGTCACTTACTTGATGACTTACTCCGTTTTCTCGACCGTGCAGCGCATACGCGAGCGCTCTTTCTCGATGATTTATAGGTCCCACGAGCACTAATCACGCAAATGTATGTCCCCGCCCCGACACACTGCTGACGCGCCCGCCTGCTGCACTGGGCAGGGGCCTGGCCTCTCATTCATGTCAATCCCACTTAAGATGCGGCGGCGACGTACTGTATTGCTTTGTTTGTGATCCGTAAGACCTCGTACCCTCCCCTACTTCCCCTCTCTCCACGACGCCTATCGCTCCGGCCCGCACCGCCCCGCCCCGCCCAGCCCCGCCCCGCCCCGCCCCGCACCGCCTCGGCTCTCACAGCCGCGATGATCGAATCGCGGGGAATGAAGTGGTCGGGGGTCGGGGCGCCACCGCGCCGCGCTCCCCCGGTCGGGGGCGCCCCATTTCGCACGCGCACGCACAAACGCACGCCGCCATGCCCCGCCCCGCCCTCTGGTGCACGACCCTGCAGAGGGCTGTTTCAACACCAATGCGCGGCGCGGCTTTGAGATTCGCACGCGAGTAATAACGACCGGTGCCCGAGAAATATCGAGTAAGGCGTTTTGTTACTGACCGCGCCGGGGTCAAGCTGCCCTGCCACAAAATTTTAACGCGTATGCATTGTGAAAAATAGTAAAGGTTTACGGGAAAATTTTCCACGAAGTGTAGTTGAAAAATTACAACGACAACTGGTAAAGATTAAAAGTACTACCTATATCAAGTTGAAATTCGAATACGAGCAAGAATGGAATGTTGTAAATTTATAACAGTTTTCGTTTGTCGTCATTTACGAAATATAACGTAAATCCTCAAAGTCATTTTCCGTAGTGGATAGACGAAGCAACGGTAAATTATTAGTCTGATATGCTATTACCAAACGTCAATATACAATAAAATACAAATCCCGTCCATCCTGGTACGGAATAGCAGAGGAGGAAATTTGGTTGAAAGAGGTTAATAGGGAAGTCATGTCCTTGATTATAAGTATTAAACAACTCCTTGGCTACCAACCTGGTGACGGAGGGCTGAGGCGCTGACTAGGCGACTGAAAAATGGACGGAGAAAGGAAAAGTAGTCCTGCGGAAGTCATTTTTTTTTAAAAGTGTTAAAATTGAATAATTAGTCCTCCGGCAAGGTTCTAAACAATCCGCTTTGTGACAAACGCGTGCCCTACTATCGCTTCGATATATTTCCCTCTCGTTGCGCACCGATGGTACTACAGTATACACATGTCTCCGCCGAGGGGCAAGGTCGGGACTCAGACTCCTGCGGGAGGCACAGCAGCACACATGCGCATCGTCCTTGTCTCATCCTGGTCGGAAACAGACTGACGGGTGGGGCGGGGCGGGGCAGGGTGTGGCGGGGTGGGGTGGGGTGAGACTATACGCTGCACCGTTGTTTTGGTCTCCGCCTCTAGGGTGGGGCGCGCGGGCGGGCGCCCCGCGGCCGCGGGTGGGGCGCTAGGGGCCGGGGCGGGGCGGGGCGGGGCGGGGCGGGGCGGGGCCGGGGGTGCCCGTGGCGTTTGGGCACTGCAGCTGCGTGCCCCCTGCCAGCCCCGCCCCGCCGCCCCGCGGCCCGGCGCCGCTCCCCTCCCGCTGGGCGTTGCATTATTTTCGTGATTCTGGGAGGTGTATATAAGCGCCGGCCCCCCCTGGCTGGGCCATCCACAGTCCCTGCAGCACCAGCGCAGTGAGTGCAGTGACTAGTGCCCGGCCCGAGCCACCAACACCAACACCATGTTCAAGCTGGTGAGTCCTCCCGCCGCGCCGGCACCAGCCGACACCACCGCGAGTGCCTCCAGTGTGAATCTCAAGAGCAGCAGCCGACGAGGGATTACCGACAGACAAGAGCTGGAGTGCGAACCAAGAAACCTCGCGTGTGTCTTATCAATAACGTGTTCATTCTCAGTGCTCAATCTTACGAAAAATTCTAAGTGCAACCACCCGCAGGCTTACCAATAATATGCCTCACGCACCAGCGCCCCCCCCCCTAATTTATTTAAACAAGTAATGCAAAAGTGCGTGTGTTTTTTCCTATTTTCGAAAATTTAAAATTCTGTGCACCGCGGGCAACATGACGTGCTTCCAGACCCCCGCTGTCCTATTCAATGGGCGCCCCTTTTCGGCTTCCTTTGTTGGAACAAGGCTCAAGTCTGTTCTGTTCCGTTCCGCCACAGCAGCAGCAGCACGGCGCAGCAGAGCGATGCGCTGGCCGCGTCGCGTCGCGTCCCCGCCCCGCCCCGCCCCGCCCCGGCCATGTGTCCATTCCAGACCAGTGCGGCACGGAGTGGCGAGGCGAGGCAGGCCTTGCCCCTGACTCCGATGTAGGGCCGCTGCGCCGCCGCGCCGCCGCGAGTCCCGCAGTGGTCGTCCATTCGATGCGCTCCTCTCCTCTCAGTGCCGAGGATCGATACCTCGCGGTTCGAAGCCTTGGAGAGGACGGCCACGGCCGGCGACGACGCCGCGACGCCGGCGGCGGCGGCACGGCGCGGACCAGCAGCAGAAGGCCGCCGTGTCGAGCTGTCAGTGTTCAATGTCTTCCCGAGGAATTGGAAAGAAAAAGACGACAGACTCGATCCCAATGGTGGCCATGTCCCTCTACCCATCTGGAATAAGCGATACAGCCTACAGACCCTTTAGGCTGGCGTGCCACACGGGTTGCCTGCTCGCTGATGAGAAAGGCTCTACGTGACGTGCAAAAACCCTCCGATAGCTCAGCTCGCTATGAGGCTGCTATCCAGGACGAGTCCCCAGCTCTTTGCTCGGAGCACGCGTCAACGCGTCACGCCCATCGCAATGGATGCGATTGCCGAGCTGCGACACGTGGAAGCTGACCATTATGACAAGTCGATTTTGCATACAAAGACCGAGAGCGCACCAATCACGCGATATTGACATAACGCTTAGTTGTATGTGCGCGCGCGCGCGCGCCTGTGTGTTTCGTTGTGAGTCTTGTTCCCGCCCAAGTTAACTCCTCTCAATGTCCTGCCCGCAGATCGTCCTGTGCGCTGCCGTCGCCATGGCCTCGGCCGGCTACCTGGAGCCCGCCATCTCCTCGTACGGCTACACCACGTCCACGGTGCTCAAGGCGCCCATCGCCCACGTGGCGCCCATCGCCTACCACGCGCCCATCGTCCACCACGCCCCCGTCGTGTACAAGGCGCCCATCGCCACCTCCTACCAGTCCTTCACCAAGGTAAGCGCCGCGGCGGTGGCGCCCGGGTAGTCGGAGAAAACCAACACCACGCCCAGCCCCGTCCTGCCCGCGTCTTATTCCGAAGATCGATCTCGCTCCCTCTTCCTTGTCGAACTCATGGGGCCCTGGCATCCCTAATATAGGGCACCGCCATAGGTGCGACAAGGACGGAAGCGCGAGAGCGATCTTCGGAATCGGGCGGCTGGCTCACGCCGTTGTGTCTGTATTGCAGATTGACAAGCCCGCCTACGCCTACGCCCCCGTCCACTACGCCGCCCCCATCGTCAAGTACGCCCCTGCGATCTCCTACGCTCACGCCCCCCTCGCCTACAGCACCCCCTACGCCTACGGCCACCACCTGTACCGTTGATCTCATTAATAAACTGACAATCTGACTGGCCAGAATGTCTTGAAACACTTTCAAGATCCCGTCTCCTCACAACGACACTTAAATATAGGCCTGAGTACACGAGTGAAGGAGAAATGTCTAAGTACAGTTCAAAAATGAATTTCCCTAAAGTAGCGTTGGCAGCAAAGCTCTCCGATCCCAATACCTCATATTCTAGCAGATGATACATTTTTAATTATAATACTACTGTTATTGCAAAGGAATGCCAAATGAGTCTAAAATTTGACCTTTCCCCATCTAAAATATAAAGATACTGGACTGAAGAAAGATTAACATGAAAAACTCAATAAGTATGGGAGTATTATCGCAAGTATGTAAATATGGAGCGCGATGCTCATAACTTCAAACCTGATACATGCTTGTTTTGTGGTGGTGACAAGGTACCTGATTGTCGGGTTGACAGTTGACATTCTACAGTAACGCTAGTCATGAAGTACAGCAGTTACAATGGTAACTAAAAATTCATGAAGCACAGCAGTTACAATGGTAACTAAATATTCATACAAAACAACACCTTATCCGAGTGGTAGAACGGCGTTTTCTACTAAACAGACCTGCTCATAGCCATGGGTCGTTACCACACAGAAATAACAGTGTAAAAACGAAATATCTCTAGAAATGTCGGTATCAACGACAAAAAGCTTAGGAAACAAACCAAAGTTTCTTTTTCTGGTTTGACGCCGTTGACATAGGCAACCTATCCTACCCATGACGTCACATCACTGTCGTCCTTTTCTCCGCCCTGCTCCTGCTGGTTCGTAATGGTTCGTAGTGTAAACAAAACTAACAACCTCCGGCCCTCGTCCTTTCGCAGCAGACGTGAATCAATCAATCATTTTGATGAATGATTCTTTGTGAGTTTAAGTTCGTCTTTAGATGAGATTTTGTTGCCCAAGTTATATCAATCTTTATCAGATCTTTAATTTTCAGGTTAAGATGAAGTCAAAAAGTGGTGGTAAATTATTTCAGGGTAAAGAATCCTTCCAAAGAATGAACTTCTTGTACCAGGTGCGTTCTGAAGTTTAATTTATTGAAATTATTAGTATAGTTAATGTTGTTTGAGCTTCGATTTCTCTATACTTTATCTTATTTACAGGCAGCTCATGTTGCAACGCAAAGCAGCATAGATGGTGATGTTGCCGCATATTATGGGAATTCTATGCTTCAAACAGCACAGAAATCAGTTCTCAAAATGTACGATAGTATCCTATCTCTTGAATTCAGTCTCTATGTTTCAATGGAAGTAACCTAAATTTACTTTCTTGCAGTGAACCTGAAGTCAAGAGAGATATCTGTAAGGGTTGCGGAAACTTATTAAAACCTGGAATAAGTGTTAAAGTTCGCATTCGTTCTGGAAACGTCATTTGGACTTGCTTGCTGTGTGGAACTGTCAAGAGGTTTCCTACAAAACGAGGGTATAAGATATGGATTGAAAAAAAAGAAGCGTGTTTAGAAGTGATAGAAATTCCAAATAGTTCCGAAGATAGAAATGAACCAACTAGTGAAAAAAAAAAGGTTAAAGTGCCAGTTTCCATCTCATCATGTCTTGAAGACAAATCAGAGGACAAGTACCAAAAATCTACTGCAACTTTTAAAGACAACACATGACTGATTAACAATTTAATTTATCTTTTATTTTAAATATCAAATTTGCTATCACAATTTTGAAGGAAACAGAAAAGTGTTGAAAGTAACATTTTTATGTTTAACAGTTGTAACAATTAACTTTGGAATAAAATAATACAATACATATTTGCATCATAATAATAGTAAGTTCATACCCTGCTAAGTTGCAAGCGCTGTATTTTATTAGGGTGATATTTATCATATTAAAAATCTGTGCAGACTGTATTTGCTCCTATGAATTGAAAAGTACAGTATTAATTATTTCTAATAAATATGTATACATACCTACATACATAGAAAAAACTATAAAATTAAGATACTGTACTTACAAATGAAATGTGGTCAGTGTCATGAGCCAGCTGCTAGTAATGATGCTGAGGATAGCATTACTAGGACCTGCTCTGGGGTTGGACATGCTACAACCATCAAATCCTCTGCTGAATATCCTTCACTGATTAAATGTTGCTGCAATGTTGCAAAATGACTAACCACATTATTCTGAAAAATGAAAAGAAAACAGATAACGCTTTATGAGGCCTTACTGAGAAAACTTGTCAGGATTTCATTTCACATATATGATAATGAGAATTTTGTTCATGTTTTTTTGAAAGAAATACCTTTATAGGTCTGTATAAGATGGCCTCCGTATCTTTATTTGCCAGGTAAAGCTGCATACTTCTTTGTAAGGCAGGGAGAACAGTCTTCATAAGTTTCTGAGTTTCACGAACAACAGACCCCACTGCTTCTGGCAAAGCAAACTGTTGCTGTCTTAGCTTGATATCTTTGAATTTATCTCCCTCCTCTGATTTCATTTTTAGGAATGATTGCACCTGATGTAAGATAATTAAGTGCATTTTCTAATTTTGCCACAGGAACTCATTCTTTAACATTAGAAGTGACTGAGGTACTTGCACTTACCTGTGATAAAAACTGTTGTAATGGGCCTACAAGAGCAGATGTTGCACTTGCTATGAACTTCTCACAAGTTGCTTTTAACCTCAGGTCCACGTCTCGTCTACTATCAATAAGTTGCTCGCGGACTGCTGGTGTGCCATCAAGAAGGAACTCAAGCAGAGCATTGTTTGCATTCAGAGAGAGTAACTGCCTTCTCCTTTGTAGAAGTCCAAATGCTATTGAGATAATATTGATTTTTAAAATTTAGGTAAATATTGGGCAGTTCAATGTAAGGGGATAAATAAAACTTACCAGCTGTTTTAACTTTACTGAAATCTAGACTAGTTTCTCGTATAGTAAAATCAACCTGAAATGGAGCTATCTGTTCTCTGAGGATTAAAAGATGCTTAACTTCAAAGAGTTCTCCATCCATAGCAGTCTGAAAATAAAAAGAAATTTTATAACTCATTTACACACTACAGTGAGTTATTTACCCACAGCTCACCTTTCTTTGGGCTATAGCTTCAGCTGCTGCAGTTACACTTTGCATACACATACTAAGAGCTTCCTGTGACAGCCCTTGGAAGATTGGTCTTTCGACACAACGATAGAGGCGAGATAAGCAGACTAAAGTACGACGAACGGTTGGGTACCACATTCCATGCAGATCTGCAGGTGAATCTGAAAACATAAGTTTGCCATATTGTGCATGATTGAAAAAATTCAATCATTCTCTGTAGACAGCAACAGAAAGTTAACAGTACTAACTTCCTGTTCTCGATCGAGGTTGTTCAACTGCATGATTTATGTTTGCAACTTCTTGAGAAGTAGCAGAACCAACTGAAGCCAAAGAAGAGCGGGAATCGGACCGTCGCAACTTTCCCGATTGTTGAGATTGTTGATCAGCTATTGATTGCGCTATGCTCTAGAAATATACAACAAAAATTTAGCCACCCATTCAAAGAAACAAAAGGAAATTGAGGATTTTTTCTCCTTTTACCTCCATCATTTCCAGTTTCTCTGGATAGGCAAGATCCCCAGGGGCTGGCTTGTAATTCAAAATGTCTGATTGCAAGTAAAGGTGAGCACGGAAAACTAATCTCTCCTGAACATCCTGCAGCAGCTGCCAAACTACTCGACCAAATGCTTCTAATGGTCCAGCTGTAACATAGCAAAACTGATGTAGTTAATTTGTTTCAAGATAGCTTCAAAGTTAGAGCTAATCAGAAAAGTTCTTACGATTTGCTGGTACATGTTCTTCAAGCATTTCAACACGTAATATTGAACAAATTTCAGCGAGGGTTTCCAGATGGTTTATGTGGATGATGGCAGGTCTTAAAACATCATATAAGCTGGTGCACAACCCTTCTAGATAGTCCCTAAAGAAAAGAATTTTCTTTTTTTTATGGCTCTGGAATCTTTAGCACTTAAAATGTTAAGCTTGTCAACCAAAAACAATATCTTACGTTAGCTGAGCTTGAACTTGGCTTCTAAAAAATTCAGCAAATAGTCTGTGCTCGTCTTGGCAAATATGCAATAAGAATGCACAGCCAGATCGAACCATAGTACAGTGGTCCCCCTTGTGACGTTGAGACAGTTCTTTAACAGCACTACAAACGCTGGACCATAAAAGCTGGTGGCGCTGTTCTACGTAACATGCCTGACAATCAACAAGAAGTGCCTCGTACCTTGAAAAACATAGTAATAATAATGTGTATTAAAATTGGTAACTATATCTGCCTTAGGCAAAATGAGCAAATGACAGACTACTCCGAAGAGATACTCACCCACTTTTGGCAACTTTTTCAACTCTCTCTTCAATGTGACCCAAAACTGCTCTAATTTTTGGGGCACAGGCCTGGAACTTCCCATAGCATCTCGCAAAATCGGAATCTGCCGCAGGAATAATGCTACCTCCAGAGGCTGTGAAACTTTCAGAGGAAGAAACTGGTGCAGCAAGACACTGCTGAGTAGCAGTCTGCATGATTTGTGTAACATATGATCTCACTAGAGCAACAGCTCTTGATTGGCAATGTTGAAGCTTTGCCAGATAAACTCTACACTCTTTGAAGTTTTCCTTCATTAGGTGAAAAAAAGAGAGGATAAAAAATTGTTAGTTCAAAAAATAAATAATATTTAAAACAGGAGAAAATTATTAGGGCTTACATGAGTTGCCATATATTCAAGACATTCATCAAGGCGGTCTAGGCATTCCTTGAAGACCGTGCTATTTATACTCAGAGTTGGGGATGCCAAACGCTGAGAAATCCTATCCAGAGATCTAAAGTATTGAAGTTTTCTCTCTACCTCAGAATTAACTGAACTTAGCTTCATCTGGGAGTTAGATATCAAATTCAAATTATTAAACTAGAAACCAGATTGAACATTGAAGAAGTATGGACATTGATTTGAAGAAAATACCTGATCAGCCAGGAGCTGCTCACTGACTTGATGTAAGGAGTTAGTACTATTCGCTACAGTTTGGTGCTGCTTGCTTAGTTGGGCAAGGTCCTTCAGACATGCATCAACCTTGAAAAAAATTTTAAGGTGCAGATACTTCACATAGTAAACAAGTAGTAACAACAGGGTAAGTTTTGTTTGCTGCTAACCTGATTATATAACTCATCACACTCTTGTCTTCTTAATGTCATCTGTTGCAAGTAACTGATGTAAACAGAATTTGCTTGGTCCTCAAGCTGCTCCTCAACATTTGAATACCACTCCAGAAACTTTGGTAAAACAAAACTCAATATTATTAAACAATTGATCATCACACAAAAGTCAAAATATCACACAACTCACATCATGGGTAGTTGCAATATTTGATGGTCTGAGAGGGAATACTGATTTATCTGTCAAGTCAGCATCTGAAATACTTTCTTTTTCCTCTCTACCTTCATCTGGATTATCTTTTTTATCCAAGGCAGACAAATCTCCTTCAGGTAACTGTCGGAACAACAACGAAAATTAATGTAGGTCACTGTAAAAAGCTTGGTACACATTAAGAAACATCATAGAAACACTGAAGTTTGTAAAGACAATGTTTCAATGTATCCATCTCTTTAGTAGCTTCCAATACATGTCAAAATTGACAGGTAAACGATTTTTTTTCTTTTGCATTTTATGAGCCTTTGAGTTAAATTTAATGAAACGTAAAAAAAAATTGTGGCAAAGAAGTCAAGCAAATAAATCAATACATTAGAAAAGAGAGGAAATGAGAGGTATAATAACAATAGATCTTTCAGGTAATAAACAGAGAAACATAACCCCATCTCGACTGTAATTTTACTGGTTCTTGACTTACATTTTGAGGAACACTCCGGACACTGACTTCCTCAGATATTTCATATATCGCATTTCTTTGTGACAGGCTCAAAGGCGCTAAAGACTTCTCCGGCTGTTCCCATTCCAGCAATTTGTTTTGAATTTGACGGACTGTCGTATTCGCCACGTCGGCCATGATTGTCGGTACTAACGTACAGTATGAGAACATTATTAACTAAGCTGCACCGCGCGGGAAGTTCAAACCCAGACCAATCTCAACCCAGGCTCCAAGCTCCAACGCTTTAGCTGAACAGTGTGATTATATAGCCGAGATTATAGCCGCAACGCGGTATGGCGCCGGTATTCAGGCAAGTGGCGTCCGGCACATGGAACTTCCCTGCGACTGTAGTGCTGCGAAGAGACATGGAGGGTATCCAGTTATAACGATTTTGCGACCACCACTTGCGACTCGTCGACCGCGCAACTTGCGACTTGATTACTTCGTGCAGTCACAAGGACTGTCGTAAAGTAGTCGTAAGTTGCGGTCGCGAAAACTCTCACTAGTTATCCTCATAAGCAGTTCGTGGGAGACGGATGGCGGCAGTGATAGCGGTGGTAGGGCATGGAGTAGCGCACCACCCTCACAGGGTAGGGCGCCCCCTGGTGGACGCCACACGCCACTAGACGCACCCCTGCTCACTGGAGCCGCGTCGCGGGGTGCGAGGAGGTAGACCAGGACCCCGCCGCGCCCTCCCGCCCCCGCCCCCGCCCCGCAGCCACCCTCTCGCGGCGGAGCGCTCCGGCCCGGCCTCCACCACGCCAGTCCAGTTTCAGTCCGCAGCCGGGAGCCGAGCCGAATCCAGCCGCGGAGATCACGTACCGGAAGCCCGACGCGACGCGACGAGCCGAGACGCGAGGCGCAACACGCACGGACCGGCGGCGGCGCCACGCGACCCGCGCGAACCCCGTGTGACAGGACCCGTGTGACGGCGTGCCGGAGTGCCATGTGAGCAGTGGGGTCAGAGAGCAGGTGCCCGTCCCCGCCCCGCGCCCCGCGCGCCCCCCGCGCGGCCCGCACCATGGCGATGGCCCGCGCGCCCGTGCCCGTGCCCGCCGTGCTGCTGGTGGTGTCGCTGACGGCGCTGGCCTACGCCGCGCCGCCCGACAACTTCCTCAAGATGTTCCCGGCCATCTCGAGCGCGCCGCCGGACCCGTGCTACGACGAGCAGCAGTCGCAGCAGCCCAAGCGCTGCATGCCCGACTTCGTGAACGCGGCCTTCGGGAAGCCGGTGGAGGCGTCGTCCACCTGCGGCACGTCGGGCCCCGTGCGCTACTGCGACAGCACGCCGGACGGGGCGTCCTCCCCCGCGGCGTCCTCCTCGGCACCGGCGGCCAACGCCAACGCGCTGTGCCACGTCTGCGACGACACCAACCCCAAGCGCCGCTACCCGGCCGCCTTCCTCACCGACCTCAACAACCTCTCGAACGTGACCTGCTGGCGGTCCGAGCCGCAACCGCCGCCCGCGTCCAGCTCGGCGCCGCCCGACAACGTGAGCCTCACGCTCAGCCTGGGCAAGAAGTACGAGCTGACGTACGTGAGCCTGCAGTTCTGCCCGCGCGCCGTCAAGCCCGACTCGCTGGCCATCTACAAGTCGATGGACTACGGCAAGACGTGGCAGCCGTGGCACTTCTACTCGTCGCAGTGCCGCCGCGTGTACGGCCGGCCCAACCGCGCCACCATCACGCGCGCCAACGAGCAGGAGGCTCTGTGCACGGACGGCAGCTCCATGGCCTCCAGGATCGCGTTTAGCACGCTCGAGGGCCGCCCGTCCGCCGCGGACTTCGACTACTCGCCCGTGCTCCAGGATTGGGTTACCGCCACCGATGTCAAGGTCGTCTTCAACCGACTCTACTTCCCCAAGGTGAGTGTCGTCATGCGGCATGTGGAGGATTCGGCAGGTACAGGTAACTCCATCCATAGTCTTTTCGCTCCGACGTATAACTCGACGGACGCGTCTCTGCGGATATCTACAGCTGCACGAAATGCGCTCGGACGGGTACTATTATTGTTCTTCGAGTCCGTCCGTATAATACAAACTTCCGTTATCAAGTCGCACTTCTTGAAGGTTTCTTCATGGATTTCTTACAAATATTATGAATGAAGAATGTCTAAGAGACTGGTGGCATGAACTTTTAGTAAAATTGAAAGGTCTCGATGTCGATTTCCCCGGAGGGCAGCGTGGTGCGTGGTCGTCGTTTATACTCCATGGTGTTGCGCCCCCCGAAGGCATCGTCTGGGGGTTGCCGAAGCGGAAGCGGCCGACGCTCGGGGAGGAGCGAAGGTTAAGCGAGGAGAAGAAGGGGAGCCTCTTTTTTATTTTATACATATAATTATTATTTCATCCCGTTGGAACTGGTGGGCTGTCGTTTTGTTGCCCTGGCTTCGGACTTCGCAGCGTCTTCTCCCATCACCGTCCTGAAGGGCAAACCAGAGGTGAGGACTTCCTGTTCCACCCTCCGCCACCCCCGCCCTTTGCCCTTTCCGCCCTCCTGTTTTTGCGCCGGGGAGGAAATGAAAGTTTAATAAACAGTCCAGTTTTGTCCGCGCACTCACTCGGGGTGGAGCCTCGCTCCTCCCCACTCTCTCTCTCTCTCTCGCCCTCCCGTGCCTCTCGCTAACCTTTCACTGCTTCTCTTCATTCGCTGTCTGTCGTCTGTTGTCGCTTGCCGCCAGCTACGCCGTTCTCTTCTCCACGCAGACAGGAGCCGGAGCCCATACCCAGAACCAGATGCAGACCACACTCGGTGCGACCCGACCCGACCTGGCGCCCTGCACACACACACCGCACAGGCGGCCGCGCCGCAACTGCAGGGCATAATCTGACCCTCGTTAAAACTGTGTACGCGATTTGTACAGAGGGCGTCAGGGTGGGATTAAGCCCAGCAAATCCTACTGGCTGGGTGGCGCGGTGGGGCGGCGGGCTGCGGTGGGGAGGAAGGGAGGGGCAGGGCGAGTCTATTGGGACTGCGATGGGAGAGCGCTGCGCGCTGGCTGGGCTGGGGATGGAAATGTCTCAGAGAATACCACGCTCATTTGCGAAACGCAGGCATTATGCCACTCGGAATTGGCCACTGCTCGACTGTAGCACTCTATGGCAGGACTGGGAGAAAGAGAGAGGGAGAGGGAGAGAGAGAGGGAGGGAGAGAGAGAGAGAGAGAGAGAGAGAGAGAGAGAGAGAGAGAGAGTAGTGCGGAGACCAGCCCCGGCGCTGCGCGGCCGCAGTCACCATGGTCCCCCGGGGTCGTCCGGGCCCGGGGCAGCCGCGGCGGGTTCAACACGTCCAGAGTCTAGA
This sequence comes from Frankliniella fusca, assembly GCA_029379305.1. Taxonomy (NCBI): domain Eukaryota; kingdom Metazoa; phylum Arthropoda; class Insecta; order Thysanoptera; family Thripidae; genus Frankliniella; species Frankliniella fusca. The sequence goes on from JAHWGI010000410.1 coordinate 211,968, forward strand.
GCGAGGCGCGGTTTGCTTAGTTGTTGAAGACTGCCAGTGCGGTCGTGTGCGCGGGTAGGGACGCGTCTGTCCGGGGGTGATCGGAGGCGGCGCTGTGTAACGCCTATAAGAGCGGAGCGCGGAGTTTCTGTCTATCCGGGACTCGGCGGACCGGGCCGGGACAACCCCAGACTCCAACAACAGTGCTTTGGGCGGCCCACACTCCAAACTTGGCGAGCCTCCTCCTAGCCCGGCCTGGCCCGGCCTGGCCCGCCCCGCCCGATCGGGAAGGCTACGAAGCGCCATCATTTAAATCCACTTGGGAGACGCTACAAGCTCCCCCCCTCCTCTCCCCCCGGCCCTGCGCTTCGCCCCTTCCGCCCCGCGCCTGGCTGGTCAGGACACGGAAAGTTTCCCTTGATGCCCTTTGACTGCGACTAACAAAGCCTCTATTAGATGGTTTCGAGCCGGGGCGGGGCTACCGTAGACCGAACCCCCTCTCTCGCCCGAGCCGGATCTCTCGCCATCTACCTCAGCGAGAAACTCTGAATCCCGTCCCGTCCCCGCTCGCGCGGAGGAATCAAGCGCTCAATCTTGATTCGACATCGCACCGGGCTTTTCCCTTCCGACGTGAATCGCTCCGCGAGATCTACGCGCGGCGGTGGCGGCGGCACCCTCCGCCCGCAGCTCGACGGAGGGGCCCGGGCCCGACGCGACGGGTGTGTGTGCGCCGGTGCGTAGGCAATATCCCGGCGACGCGCACGGGTGCGCTGGCGTTGCCTACCTCCCGGGCGCCACAGCCCCGAGCCCCGACCGCAGTAGGGTTGGTAGATCGATGGACGGAATCAATTTTCGATTCGTCGATTTCAAAATCGAAAGTGAAAAATCGATTTCCGTAAAAATCGATTTTTTGGTCCTTAAAATCGATTTTCGATTCGATTTTCGATTTTTTAAAAATCCCCTTATAAATTTACAATTATATCATTTTTATGCTTTTGGTGAGTTGTGCATGAGAAAAGGGTTATTGTTGACAATTAAATTCCCGTCGTCTGAGCATTTCACGGCAGTTATTGACTACAAATTTACGTGTGTAGGTTGTTATGGTGAATAAGGTATATTGGATTGGCATGGGCCTTGGCCTTGGATACGTAAATTAGAAAATGACATGGGCCCTGGAAAACCCTAAGCTCGTTCTTCATACGCAAAATTTCTCAAAAATTAAAAAAAAAAAATAAAAAAAAATAAGCCTATCGAGACGAGGACCTGATATCCGCTAGCGCAGCTGTTCGGCTTTTTAACCGGCGTGTGAGAAAATAAGTATTTCACACGGGACGGATGCCGGATGTAGCCACAATGGCAATGGAAATCACTATTAGGCGAGGGGCCCACAACTCCGAAAAATTTTGTACACGTGATTTCCGGATTTCAAAGATTTCAAGTGAATTCACTGATTTCGCGAGATTTCACATGATTTCAAGTGATTTCCATTGATTTCACATGATTTCCATTGATTTCAGTTAAATGTCTACCGAATTCATATGATTTCCTTTGATTTCCTGAGATTTCCAACGAATTCAAGTATTTTTTGGACGATCTCAGAAAATACACGCACAGCTGATCCAAATTACTCTCTCAATTACATGACTAGGAATTTTACTAAATTATTGTGAATTTGTTGCGTATCCTGCAGCCTCCAGCCAGGAGGACAGGGCAAATACAACTCGAACCCGGCGCACTGTACAGTCATCGTGGCGTCGTGGCTCAGTTGGTAGAGCGCGCAACACCGAACTGAGTGGTCCCAAGTTCGACTCCCACTCGGGAAAGTGTTTTTCGCGCTTGACATTCCCTTTGGCCGCAGCTGGATGGCAGGTCAAATAGAAGTTAAACACGTCTCACCGCCGTTGGCTCGGTGGCTCTGGGCGTTGGGTCGCTTCCTGTTCTGGCTACGTGTCGGCACTCGGGGTTGTGGGTTCGAATCCCGCGTACCCCTCTGAGGTAAGGCCTCTGAAACTGGGATCAGGAAGTCTAACGCTCTTGACACCGCTCGTACCTCTAGGGGTAGGCCAATGGTGGTACGGGGATCAAATCTGTCGAATTGCGCGATAGGATCGCAGTCAGCAAAGCGCCGGTTCCCATGGAACACCGAAGCAGTTGGCTGCCACAGGGGGTAAAAGCCCTGTGCCTGGCGGGAACCGCAACCTCCTTCGGGAGGTTTACTGCCGCAAAAATTTTCCATGTTTTCATTTCGTTTAGGATACTCAACGTTAAGGGCATGCCACGATTGGAGTGGGTTCGCGTTGGATTTAGCGGTCGCTGGGCAGTATGTTAGATTGCCGCAGCTCGACGTTTGAATTCCGCACGTCCTGGTCAAAAGCAGCCCTGGCTAAATGCTTGATATCCGGCGCGATGCTGGAGAGCGCCACGGGTGTTCTACTTTCAAGCATCGCTGAACGCACAGAGTTCAAAAGCACAAAATTTCAATAAAATCGAAAATCGACGTCATAAATCGATTTTTTCGATTAATTCGAAATGTGAAATCGACTCCAATTTAGATCGACCGCAGCCGCCCGCAGCCCTGACGCACCCACCACGCCGTTTCTGTTCCAGGACGACCCGGACGACTCGCTGTTCTCGGAGCCGCAGCCTCCGAAGAAGGACGCGCCCCCGGGTCTGAGCGGCGTGCCCGGCGCGCCCGCCAAGGGCAAGGTGCTGTCCAACTTCTACGGGTCCGGCGGCGTCCTGGGCAGCCTGGGGCTGGGCGGCGGCGGTAGCAGGACGGCCCCGACCACGCCGTCCTTCAGCGAGGAGGAGGAGGACGAGGACGACGAGGACAACAACGCGCAGCGCGACCAGCCGCAGGGCATGGAGCCCTCGCTCAAGTACAAGCAGCACGGCGGGCTGGGCCTGCAGGACGACCTCAACGCGCTCGGCACCACGGCCACCACCACCATCAGCATGTCGCACTACGCCGTCAGCGACTTCGCCGTCGGCGGCCGCTGCAAGTGCAACGGGCACGCGTCGCGCTGCGTGCCGGCCGGCGGCCAGGGCGGCCAGGCCGCGCAGCTCACCTGCGACTGCAGGCACAACACGGCGGGCCGCGAGTGCGAGCGCTGCAAGCCCTTCCACTTCGACCGGCCCTGGGCCAGGGCCACCGCCAAGGACGCCAACGAGTGCAAAGGTGAGCCTGATAGTATTTTTCTTTCCGCCACTCAGATTGGCTGTGTAGTAAAAAACAAAGGGAGGAGAGGGGTGATATTGCTGTTCGCACGCGCGTTTGCAAATCATGTATACTCGCAGGAAACGGAACACGCAATAAGTAGTGTTCGCAAGATTTCGCAGGATCTCGTTCGTACCGGGTGTGGGGGAAAGAAGGGGGGAGGGAAATTATAAGACTGCAACTTAAACTTAGAGGAAAATATTTTTCAACGTGCGCCTTGTATGCGGTAGGGGCTCTTTTGCGGTCTGAGCACGAAATGGGATTAAGGAGGCCGCCGGCTTGTTGCACACACACTCACATGCACACAGGCTTGTTGTCGAGGCGTCCCAAGACACACACACGCGTGCTTTTTTTTTACCGTTGATGTTAGATTACCCCCATGAGTTTGCATATGCGCGTTTCTCCATCCGTAGCACGCGCGGAAAGAAACTGGAGGAACCCTGCTTTCTTTTCCTCCCCTCCTTCGTATTCAATTTTCGCGTTCCTCGGCCTCCTCGGCCGTCGTCGTGGTGTCCCTGCCCTGCGCGCTCCCCTCCCGACCCGCGAACCTACTCCCTGCCAAACTATACGCTCGGCTCGGCTCGGCTCAGGCGGGCGGGGCGCGGGGCCGCGGGGCGGTACGCAGTGCCTGCCGCGACAGCCCCACATTCCCCGCGGGGGGAGCAGATCAGAAGGGTCCAGCCGGTATGTGGTCCTGCTGCGTCCTTCGCCCGGCCCGCCGCTCACCACTCCCGGCCCCATCTTGGCGAGGATAGGCGCCGCCGCCGGGCTGCAGCGAAGTCCTGCCCCGCCCCACACCATCACGCACGGCAAACATTAGCTTACTTTACATTTCTCTGGACGATCGGTCGCGCAGCGCGGAGGGGGCCGCCAGTGTCCCTTCCAGAGGGGCGGGGTGAGGGTGAGCAGGCGGGGTGGGCTCTCCATCACGTGCATACGTCGCATAGCTCTACGCGGATGGCCCGGCCATGTCGCGGCCCGCCCCCGCTCCAGGCCCGGCCAATATTGACACGTCCAGCCGGGATTTTCAAAATATTGCCGTATATATATGAGAAACCCTGGCGCGGCCAGGGGCTTGAGTGTGTATGTGTGTGTGTGTATGTGTGAGCGTGTGTGTGTTTATTTATTTATTTTCGACATGGGGGGCAGATTTTCCGCTCCGAAAATTGCCCGCGTGCCCCTGGCCAGCGCTTGCCACGCAGACCACCGCTGTCCACGGCCCGCTGGTAGAAATTAACGCCTGCCACCGTGATCCGATTACAAATCTGATTTGCGGGATGGCCTCGATCGGTGGCGGCGGCAACCGCGGGCGGCGTGTAGGTTCGCGGGCCGCGAGGGAGGCGAGGCGCGCGAATATGAAAGTAAAAGGTGTTGGGGGTTGGGAGGGGGGGACGTAGACTGTCTATGGTGCTGAAGAAGTAAGAAAAAGTAAGCGGGGGAGAAAGGGGCGGCGGAAGAGATAGAGAAGTTACGCGGATACAAACGCGGAGAGTCGAAAAGAAATAAAGTTGTAGGGCGGGCACGGGCGGTCCGGCTGCGGGGTGGCGGCGCGCGGCGTGAGGTGCTCCCGCCCCGCCTGCGGTTCCATCCTATCCCAACTCGATGAAAGAAGCTCGCGCCCCCTTTCATTCACTCAACTTTGGCCTCTTTTCATTCTCACCACGATTGGCTGCCCTGCTGCTCACCCCTCCCCTCGCCGGCCGATCTTCTTTATTTCCACCCGCCCGCCCCGCCCCGCCCCACCCCACCCCGCCGGCCGCTGATAATTATAAACGCTCGCGAGCGCCGCGCCGCCGCCTCGTCCGGGTGGCAAAATGCGAACAGATCGGCTCGGGTTGGGGCCGCCTCGCCTGCCTGGTATAACCCAAGCACCCCTTCCTCCCCTTAGTTTTCTAATTTTCCAATCAGCATTCTTACCCTCTCCCTACTCCCCCTCTCCCTCCAGCCGGCGTGGCGCCTCTTTTTACACCCGTCCTCGGCTTTGGCGCCGCCCTCCCCTTTCCCCAGTCCTCCCTCCCGCCTGGAACCCATCCACCTTTACTCCCTCATGCGCATCAAAATGTGTAGTCAAACTCGCAGTTAATCAATTACCCTGGCTCTGGCCGCGGGGAGGCCGTCGCCGGTGCGGGGGTGGTGCGGCCCGGCGCCGAGGGGCCGGCTCGGCAGCCGCGGACCACTTCTTCCAGCCCGCGCAGTGACCCGGCCCGGCGTGCAGGACAAGTGGTTTGAAAGACGCCGAAAGAAGAAACGCTTTCACGAAGACGGGGCAGAAGAAACAAGTTCCGCCCGCGCGCCCTTGTTCGGCCACGACCCTATTCTTTTTCTTGTCCTCCGCGGGGGGAGGGCACCAAAGTGGTTGTTTCGACACCTTAGACTGAAAGGCACGCAGTCCAGCCGCCCGTTCCAAGACTAACGCAGTTCAGCCGCGCGCTCCGAAAGACACGCAGTTCATACGCTCAATCCAAGACTCACGCAGTTCCTATGTCTGGAGCGGTAAACTGCGTGTCTTTCGGACCGCACGGCTGAACTGCGTTAGTCTTGGAATAGGCGGCTGAACTGCGTGCCTTTCGGAACGCGCGGCTGAACTGCGTGCCTTTCAGTCTAAGGTGTCGGTTTCTCTGCCGTTCTTGTCGAGGTGATGTACAGTACTCATTCTTGTAAATTCTGTTGTAGCAGATTTTTGCAGGGGAAAGTAAAAGAGGAAAGATTGGAAAGTAAGTAGATTGCACTATATAGAAAGCGGCAGAACGAGTCTCGTACCTCCCCCCACCCCCCCACCCCCACCCCCACCCTGCTGCTCCAGCGAAGCTCGTTGCGTGTCAGCAGCAGCAACCAGCAGGAAGGGGATAAAACAAGCAGGCCTGCCAAACCCGCGCGTGGCGTCTTGCCCGGCGTGGGCGGGGCAGGGCAGGGCGGGGCAGGGCGGGGCAGGGCGGGGCAGGGCGGGGAGGCGCCGCCTGACCTGCTTCGTGGCAAATGGGCGACATTGTTCTGCGCTCCCGCCCCGCCCGCCCCCCCTCTCCCCGCCCGCCGCCCGCGTTTGCATGGCCTTCCCCGCAGGACCTGGCCTAGGCAGGCACGGGCCGCACCGCACCGGCTAGAGAAGTTCAAACAGCTTTGGCCAGGCTGGGTATTGGAAAACTTGCCGCGTCAGACGCCCGAAGGCTTCCTTTTTTTCTCCCCCTCTCCACCTTAACATTCGACGTCTGCCTCGGAGACTCGGGCCTCTGCCCCGCGCACCCCTCCCCTCCCCGCCCTCGACGCCAACTTGCCCCGCAAGCAGAGCACTGCACATTCGACGTTTTTGTGGACAGAGCGTCTATACAGGGCAGTTCTCGGGACAAATAGTTGGGGTGGTGGGGAGCGAGGCGAAGCGGAGCGGAGCCGCAAGGGCGACGACGATAAGCCTGCGGCCTTTCTGTCTCTCTGTCTCCGCTTTAAATTGAGAGCCTCCGCCATTTACAAAGTTGTAAGGGTTCAGGGAGAAAGAGCTCTAAAATATTTGTACAGCTCGTAATTTATTTTAAAACAATCAGAAAATTTCAGGAAAAAATTCAAAAAAAAAAAATTAGAAAAAATTAGGCAAATTTATTAAAATCCACAAAAATTTTCAGAATTTTAGGAAAAAAAAACTCAAGCAAAAAGTCACAAAACTTCACTGAAAATTCGCAAAATTTGTACACTAAAACTCAGGTAAAAGTACACTGTCAATTTTCAGGAGTGCCTGCGCTGCGCGCCGTGCCGCGGTGCGGATTGCCGCGTGAATGTGGATATACGTGTGTGTGAGTGTGTGTGTGCGCGGTACCATTTCTGGTCGTCTGGCTGTGCGCGGTGGGCGTGGTGGCGCTCCAATCCCAGGCTGGGAATGTGTGGAGAAACATTAATTTTTATGGTTCCGAGGAAACACGCGTACCAGGAAAAGAAGCGAAAGGTAAGGACCATAGAGAGATAGAGGGAGAAATGGGTATGGGTAGGGAGTAGGGAGGAGGCGGGAGGTGAGAGAAATAAGAGGGAGGGGGAGGGGATGAGCGTTGCACTCGCGCTGAGCCCGACCCGGCGCCGGCCGCCGCGCCCGACTTCATATAATCAGCGTGGAAGGGCAGAGCGGGGCGGAGAGGGTAGCCAGGGTAGCAGCGAGTCTGGATAAACTTTGGCCCCGGCGGTGCGGTGCTGTGCGGTGGGGGAGGGGTGGGGAGGGCCGGAGGGTGAGCAGAGGGAGATGGGGGAGGGTGGGTGGGTGGGTAAGCATCAATCCGATACACACTGAAGGCGATGGACTTGATTGGCCGGGCGGCTGGCTGGGCGCGCGGCGCGTCTGTAAACATCATCACACCCCGCGCGCCCGGTCCCCGGCCCGGTGAGACGCGACACGCGGGGTAAGATTTTGAAGTGTTTTTATTATTTTGAGAAATAATTAAAGTGCGTCAACTTCCTGGTATTTTAAGCAGGTCCCGCTACTGCGAAAGCGCGCCCGCGGACCCGCACATCCTCACCCCCATTGTTATTCCTGCTCGATAAGTAAGTGGCACGTGAGACTCGCCTCTCACAGATATCCTTCTCTTCTACTGTCTTCCCCACACCACCTCCACCTCTCTCTCGCGCTCTCTCTCTCTCCCCCTTCCTCTCCCTCTGTCTGCCTATTCCTCTCTCTCTCCTTCGTACTTTGGGCACCATGAGCAGCGTCCTCCCTCCTGCTTGCCGCAGCAAGGGGCGTTAGCGGAAGGAATATAGTCCTCCCCGCACTTTCCAAAAGTAATAATTTTCTGGTCGCTCCGAGTCGGACTTTGCAACACCCCCAATGATATAATACAGTCCCTGCGCTGCGCGGCGAGCCGGACATAAGTCACAGCCTTGCCTCGGCTCGGCGAGCTGGAGAGCGAGGGGGTGAGGGAGGGGGGGATTGGTACTCGAGCCGAGCCGAGCCGAGCCGTGCGAGCACTGCGAGGACCCTACGCGCTGCGCAAGGCTGGCAAGGCACAGCCGCACAGGTGTCACGGCTGGATTCTGATTCTCAGATTTATGCCCACGCAGCGCAGGTTCGACATGGCGGCAAGGACGGGGGTGAGGTGAGGAGGGCACAGCCCGGCGCCCGTGTATACGCGGGGCGTCGGGGTTGTCATGTTTGGATGCGCCATGTTTTATTTATTATCTGTCTCGCCCCCACCCCAATCTCCCCCCGGACGCCCCACCCCCTCTCATTACCCTGGCCGCTGTGCTCTGCGAATATACGCACCACCGACCGGCGCCGGCGTCGTGGTCTCGTCGCCGTGAAATCGCAAAGAAAATCGTTGCTTCTCCCCCCCCCCCCTTCTCCCCCATACTGCCAGTATGAGCTCGCCCATGCGTTTCTTAACGGGCACATGCTCGCCGCCGGTCCAGCCAGACCCGGCTAGGCCCGCGCGCTCTCATCTCGCCGTACACACGAGTCGCAGATCAAAAGAGAGAAGGAGAAAAAAATATTGGACGTCGGAAATACTGCTTTCTCGGAATGCAAGCGAGCGGGAACGGGGTGGGCCGTGGTCAACTGTATCTTGCGGTCAAAGGGGGAAACAACTCTGAAATTTTTAAACACCGCGTAGTTCTGAAAAGAAATCAGAAAAATTCAGAAAAATTCAGGAAAATTAAGAAAATTATGAAAAATGTAAGGAAAAATCTTTAAAATTCTAGAAAATTTTCAAAAGTTCACTAACTTTTACAGAATTCTAGTTAAAGCTCAAGCAAAAAATCAAGGCAAATATTTGTACATCAAAATTCAGAGTTGTTTTCCCCTGGCTTGCGGTGCTTTGCAATGCGGCGCAGCCCCGCTTGACCCCCCGCCCCACCCCCGCCCGTCTACTCTCCCACTGTCCCTCACTCTCCTCCCCCTGCCCTCTCTCACCTCCAGGTTTAATGCCCTCTGGCGAGCTCGCTGGCACGGCCCGGGCCGCGCCGGCCCGGCTATGGGGCTGTGGAGCCGGAGAAAGAGACGAGGGCCCTCGGGCGTCTCCAGCGCGGCTCCAGCGCGGCTCCAGCCCGGCTCCATAGCCCGGCCACAAGCCTCCCTCTCCAAAGAGAAACAAGTACCAGTAATGGTCTGGCCACTCCGCACCACGCCGCGCCGCGCGCTATATGCACTTGCTCGGCCCGGGCCCGGGCCGGGCACCACCGGCCATGCGCTAGGGGTTGCCTGTGGCCCCGGGGGACGGGCGTGGCCTGGCATGGCGCCGCCCGTCCGGACCACACAACGCTGTGTGCGGGGCCGCCCCTGCCCCGCCTCGCGCCGCCCCTACCCACCCCGCCGGCCGCGCTGCTGCTGTGAAGGATAATGATGGACTTTTATTCACAGCGCACCTCGCGGGTCCTGCGTGCGCGCGTGCGTGCGCTGTGCGACCCGTGGCGGATGGGACTGCTTTGTTTCACATGGTAATTGAGACCATTTCACCGCGATCTCACAAACGACACTCGTCGTCAGATTTGTGAAAAGAAAACTTTGGGTATATTTGCAATGAAAGCAACCCTCTCGTTATTAAGGGCTGTACCGGAGCAGAGTAGGTCATCTCGTAAAACGGCCGAAACTCTCCGTAGGTGATTCTGTCTACGGGCTAACTGGACCAGCAGCACACCGCAAATTCCGCTTTTACATCACCTTTCTGAATGCTCAAGGGCGCACGGCGGCGCGGCGCCACGCGAAGCGCTGCTGCGAGGCGGCAGCAGGGAGGGTAGGTACCCCTTAGTCATACCCGGTATCTCCCGTTGACATCGCTATGCGGCTCCGACCGGCTCGGCTCCTTGTCTCCTCTGCGGAGGGGTCCTGGCCTGGCTGGGTGGGAACGGAGAGGACCCCATAACTCCCATCGGCCCGGCCCGCTCTACCGCTATCGGCCCGGCGGCGCGCTGGGTCTGGTACCCGAACAAAGCCGCCCCGCCTGTACGTACGGGCGCCTCTGTGGGGAGAGAGGGCTCCGCCGGGCCGAGGTGGGTCGGGCGGCGGCCGAGCAGCTCGTGAAGGGTAATTTATACCCGCGTGCCAGTATTAAGCACACCGAGGCAGACAGGTAGGGCGGGGCGGGGCGGGGCGGGGCGGGGCGGGGCGGGGCGGGGCGGGGCGAGAGCATCAGGTGAAGAGGTTTGGTTTCACCCGCCCTATGCGCCCACCCAGCGCCCGCCCTGCGCCCGCCCTCAGCCCTCAGTAAATAAGGATGCTGCTGGCCAGCCCAGCCCGACCCGACCCGACCTCGCCCACATCCCACTCTATGAGGGAGTCACCCCGCTGCTGGCGGCGGGTGGCGTGGCGTGGCGTGGCGCGCGGCCTGGAGCGCGCCCCCGGTCTACTCCCGCGCTATAAATCCACTCGGGCGGGAATTAGCCGGAGATTTGCCGGGCGGGGCGGGGTGGGGCGGGGGGTGGGGTGGGGCCGTACTCGCCTGCGCGCTCATAAAAGCTGGCGGGGCCGGCCTTAAATTACGCGTGGCTCGGAGACGTGTGGCGGCGCTCCCGAGAGGTGGCGGGCGCGCGAAGTCCCCCTGCTATGCCTTGCGCACAGCTATGCAGTTTTTTTTTTCCGCCACTGCACGTCGACGCTCGCCTCGCACGTGTCGCCGTCAGCGAACGTCGTTGGCAGAAAATATTTTGCGTGACGTAATATTCTTTCGCCGACCCCTCTTATTGTACGACATTATAATAGAGCGTTTAAGGGGTTTTGTTCGGCCGCGAGATAAATGTTGGCGGTGTTTAAGCGCTCCCCTCCCCGCTATCAGCCCAGCCGGCGTGGCCCCACGCCGCTCACCCAAGCCCCGCACCGCCCCGCGCAACACATGGCCGGGCAGCGCCGAGCCGAGCAGCGCCGAGCCGAGCAAGCCAAGAAACGGCCATCATCTCTTGGAAATGATGGCATTACCGGATTAGAGCCCCCCCAGCCTCCCTCCTGCTGGCCATCAAGAAAATCGCAGAGAAACGGCTGCAGCGGCCACACAGGCGCCCCGTCCCGTCCCACCCCGCCACCAGACCTGCCAGCCCAACACAGAGCCCGGTCGCACATAAGCCACCCCTTTTTCGACCCATCTCCTACTTGTCGGACGTAATACCTACTTCTGGATTGAAATGTCTTTCTTTGTCGAATCCCTGCTGAAGATTTTTTTTTTTTTTGAAGCGATAATTTCGTCAAAATATATTTATAAAGTCCTATCTGGGCTCTCTGATCACATGAAAATCAGTTATGCATGGAGCTTAATAGAAATTATCTTCCTTGTTGACATGGCATTTAATTTCTCCGGCCATGTGTTGCTGTGTGCTGCGCCGAGTTCGCGTGAGTTAAAATAATCGTCATGGCGCTGAGAGAAAAAGAGAACTGATAGCGCTCCGTTGGCAAACTGTTCAGAAATGAAAGTCAAGCCACGAGTCCTAACAGGGCTCAGTGGCTACCTCTAACTAAAAATAAAATAACATTAAAACGGAAAAAGAAAAGCTTTTTGCGGCTCCGGGCTCTTTCTTAAAGCCGCGCTGCGGGCGGCAGTGAGTAAGTTTCGGTTGGCGGCGTAAAGCCGAATATCTTATTAAAAGCATATCAACCCGCGCGGAAAGTTTCCCGCCGGAAACTGAGTGACGTAAAGTCGGGCGCTCTCCCTTCGCCTTTCCCTTCCACCTCCGTAATACGTCCGCCTTCCTTTCCACCCCGTATAAACTCGCCTCGCACAGTATCACACGATGATGATTGTTATTAATTATTGTTGCGCTCTCTCAGCCCACCCATCAGTTCAGAGGGATCGGCGGTGACTGCCGTTACGACACCTAAGGACGACCTGATGATTAATATTTCTCCAGTCGCCGGCGCCGCGCCAGCCCACCGTTTTAAGCCCCTGAGAGGCGGGCCGTCCCGCTGCACTGAGGTGCGCGGCGGGGCTGCCTACCGAGCTGGAGCGCAGGCGCTAGCCGCGTCTGCTGTAGCAAGAGTGACGAGGCTTGATCGTTCTTCAACCTAACCAGCGCTCGTAATCCAACATTTACAGATGAAAAGTCTCAGTTGTGCAGTTGTGCCATTGCGTGCAAAAAAAAAAAAACTGTGCAAAACTGTATCGCTTACGTACAAAAAGGTCAGATATGACATAGGATCAAAATGACAATGACATTTTTTTCTTCTTTTTTTCACCGTGATGGTCGTAGGGGTGGGGCGATTTCGCTTCTTGCGGTCGTGTGCCGACAGGGAGGAACACTGTCCGGCTCTGTCAAGCGGTAGGGGTGGGGGCGGGGCGCCCTACCCTGAGCAGAGCCTGCCGCGCCCGTTGCCCTCCTCTTCCAGGGAGGAGGACGTAACGTCGGGGGACGGAACGACTGTCATAACAATTGTCACGTTTGTGCGAGCGTGGCGTGGCGTGGCGTCTCTGCCTAGCGCCCCCAAGACCACCACCGGCACCAGCGACTAGACGGGCAGCAGGCCATATAGACCCTGCACATCCGAGGGGTGCTTTACTGAAAAAAAAAGAAAAAAGAAATAGTGTACACCCTCCAATCAAAAATCGAAAATCAAAAAATATCAGGATAAACCAAGGGAAAAAAATCAAGAAAAGTCAAGAAAAAATTGGAAAAAATCAAGACAAATCAGAAACAGAATCAGGAAAAAAAATTACAAAAATATCACGAAAAATTAGAAAAATCGGCGTAGGCTCCGATTCATCTCACATGTTAGCTGTTCATAAATTGCAATTGTTTTAGCTCCACGTGCTTATGTTTTTTCTCAGTGTGGAGTACCCCTCTCGACCACACCCCACCCCCCGCCCGGGGCCTACCTTGCCGTCGGCCTCCGCGCCGCCGCCACAGACAGCCAGTCAGGCCGGGGGGACGGAGTGGGGTTGCCGCAGCGACCCCTACTCTACTCCTCCACACCCACTCACCTACCTCGCTACGCGCCTAATCCGCGCTGGGATGGGTCTAGTTTGGATCGGCCACCAATTGACAGGGTCTGCGAGGTTCGTCAGACTATCCGCTGCAGAGTTAGAAGCGAGGCGCCCCACTCAGCGGGTGCCCCCTGCCGTGCCTCACCCCGGGAGGGGCTTCTATCGCCCCGAGATGCCCCCCGCCCCCGCCTTCCCTTATTACGCGCGCTTACAAAACTTGCTGCTTTTAAAGTCTGTCGACTCGAGCCGCAAGCGCGGCCGCGCGCCCCGGAGGAATAGGGTCGGTGCGGTGCGGGCGTCTAATGAGTCTCCGCCAGCCCTTCCTTCCGGCTCCGGCCTACTGGCCCGGACCGGGCCCCGGCCCTACCGCAGCACGCCGGAGCCCGGACCCGCCGCCGGAGCCGCCGCCGGAGCCTAAGCGCCGGATCAAAAGGGCTGCTTATTGTTTTGATTTCGCTCCTCTCCTTCCTGCCCTGTCTTGCCCGCCACCACTCCCGGCCCTCCTCGCCTCACCCCGCCCCGCCCCGTCCCGCTCGTCTTGGTTTGTAGCGGCGGCGGCTCTTATTGTCTCCGCTGGCATGCGCCACCCGCCCTACCCTACCCTGCTGCCCCGCCCTGCCCCGCCCCGTCCCCACGCGCGCGGAGCGATATATTTCATTGAGCGAGGATATAAAACTCTCCCTGCTGCTGCTATGCACCCCTGCTCCACCCCGCCCCGCCCGGCCTGTCGATGTGGAAAGCCTCTCTTGTCCAGGCCTATCTCTCTCCTCCCCCACTACAGCCCTCGCGGAGTCGGGGCGCGCGGGGTGGGGCGGGGTGCGGGCGCGGGGGCCGGCCGACCGGGCGGGGCGGGGCGAGTCGCATATCATGAATTCGATTCGCGCCGCCGAAAAAGGTGGACATGAATAGCCAAGTAGTGGTGGCCCTCGGCCCTCGCGCGCGCGTTAGTGTGGGGCTGATGGTCATCCGTCTAGGAATGGACGTGGATTCGGTCGGACGGATGGGTGGGGCGGGGTGAGGCGGGCTGGGCAGGTGATACGAAGGGGAGCTCTGGCCGTGACAGCGCTCATCACCGCGACAGATACAGATAGTCCACTTTGGCCAGTGTCCGCGCGCGGACACGGTAGTCGTGTGCGAATGCAGGCAGGGGAAGTGGGTGGGGAGTGGGTGAGGGGTTGGTGATGAATGCACGTGTACATGCACTTCACCTGGATGCGTGATGACGGAAATAATCCCGGCTGCGTTTTCGTCCCGATATGGTTTCCTCCTGGTCTGGACCACGCTGCGCTGCGGGGTAAAACTACCGACTATAGTCATAAGTCGCCAATGCATTTATTCAATAACACGACCGTCTTCATCCTTAAATTTTAACCCCCCCCCCTCCTACCCCTCGGGTCTCTCCGCTCGGAGCCATTTGTCACGCCGGGTAGGGTATTTCCATACCACGATGGGCAAGCGAAGGGCGGTGACTTTTCGCCTTTTATTTCCCGCAGGACGTTACGGCTGGCCGGACGGCGCGGCCCGCTGCACTCGCTGCTACCGGGGAGGGCCGGGCCGGGCAGGGCCGGGCAGGGCAAGCGGATTACCTCCTCGCCGCGCACCGAGCGCGGTGTGTTTTTGGCCGAAATTATCGCAGCGCCGCAGTCGCACGACTGCTCCGGCCGGCCAAAACCCAACTTCTCCCTCTCCTCCCCTTACGAGTCAGGTGAAGTGGGTCGTACACAAGCCCCCCCCCCCCCCAGTACTGTTCCCCAGCGATAATGACCAGATGGCGTAAGTAAAGGCCAGACCACCGCGGCTCCACGCCACGGCACGCCCCGCCCTGCTAGCCCGGGCCACTGTGGCCTTTCCAAAGCCGAGCATGGCAGGGCAGGGCAGCAGTCCGCAGTCGTGGCCAGGACCGGCGGGGCTGTAAGGAGTGGGGGGAGGGGGCGGGGGCGGGGGGTTTTGCCGCTGGGCGCCGCTCCGCGCCGAAGGTTCCTGATCCCTTTACCGCGCACCTTTGATCCAACCCGGCTCCGGTCCGCTCCGCTCCGGCCCCCGGCGTGGTTGGCTCCAATGTCAACCATACTTACCCTGCAGAGGAGAGGAGGGAAAAGGGCCCGAGGAGTGGAGGGCCGTGAGCCGCCGCATGGAGGGCTGCAGGAGAGGGAGGGGAGGGCGTCTGGGCGATGTTTCAGGGAAATTGACCCAGCCGCACCACTTCGAAATCAATCGCGTTTTCCTCTCCTCCGCCCTCTTCTTATTTCTCTGTTTTTTTGCCGCACCCTTCTTGTATATTTTCCTGTGTGTGGGTGTGCGAGTGCGCTCTCGTGAGGGAGAGAGAGATAGAGCAAGAGAACGCGTGCGTGAATGTTTGTGAAAGTTGAGTAAGAGGAAGACGATCTCTCTTCCCTGTACATAACACTTCACCGCGGCCCCTGAAATTTAATTTAAATCCGGTTCCGAACGCACAAGTGCATTCTATTACTTTTTTTTCCCCCCGACACGGTTTGCTAGAAAGTTGAGGGTCGTACCGAAGGGAAAGCTGGAACGCGCGCTCCTTTCCGGAACCGATCGGTGGGAGTGAAAAAAAGACAATCGGGAAGAGGGTACATAATCTGGCCAATCGTATATTCCTCCTCCGTCTGTATCTGGATTGTGGAGCGGGGCGCGCGCGCGGAGCTGGAGCTAGGCCCCAGCCCGGTGTGGGGCGTCGCGTTGCCCGCGCGACTGTTTTGCCGTGAAATTGCATTGCGATGCGGCTCAGCCCGGCTCAGCGCCGCGCCGCCGGGACGGGCAGAGCCGGGACGCACCTCCATTCCTTTGCCACGCGCCGCGCCGACGGGCAGAGGGACCGCCTCCCTAAACTCCCGCCCCGCCCCGCCCCGCCCCGCCCCGCCCCGCCCCGACCCGCCCCTGACGACCGAGTACTTTTACTCCGCGTGATTCTCGCAGCAGGATGAGTTTCCGACTCTTTCATCGGAGTGAGTTTCAGAACGATACCCGTACCAGTTTAATCGTGACAAGTTTTCGACCCGTCCCCCAATACCTAGTTTTGCTGGAATGGCGCGCGCGCGCAGTTATTTACTACTTCATCATGAATTACGCACATCCCACAGCAGTGTTACCCGAATGGTTTGGCGCAACTCTGAATTTTGGTCTACAAATTTTGTTCATTTTAAGTGAATTTTTGCTTGAGTTTTTTCTAAAATTCTGTGAATTTTAGTGAATTTTCCTGATTTTTTTCCCCGAATTTTTCTGAAGTTATCTGAATTATTTGTATTTTTTTCGGAATTTCTCTGATTTTTTTTCCGAATTACAAGAAATGCAAAAATTTCAGAGTTGTTTCCCCCCCTCGTGGCTTGGCGTCAATCCCGGGCAGGGGCGGGCAGGTTCATCGCTCCAACAGGAATGACAAACTAACCTCGGCGGCAGCACATCGAAGCGACTGTCTATCTACCCGGCCCTCCTATCCCTCCCCACTCCTTCCTCTCACCCTCCTCGCGCTTCACTGGCTCGGAGCGGGCAGGGCAGCAGGGCTGGGAGCAGGACGCCGGGCGGGCGCGGGGCAGCGGCCGATCTGACAGAGTCTCTCGGAAATCGCTTTCCTTCTTGATAAATCTCGACCGCTGCGGGGCGGGGACTCGCGCGCAGTGCAAACGCACGCAACGCACACCCTCCCCCGCCGCACCCAGCTCATCCAGCCCCTAGGGCGTGGCGGAGCAACTGCAACCGTGGCGCGGGCGGGGCGGGGCGGGGCGGGCGGGGCGGGGCGGGGCGGGGCGGGGCGGGGCGGGGCGGGGCGGGGCGGGGCGGGGCGGGGCAGGGCCCCCGCGTGCCTCTGTACTTACCCGATGGATAAGGCCGCGCCCGCCGCGCCTCGCCTCCGCCGCTGCTGCCGCTGCTCCGCGCGCCGTGTCCCGACGAGGAGATATCCGGCCCATTTCAGTCGAATGGCGAGCGTCCTAGCTCGGTCCTCAGCGGCGAAGAGCGCTCCTTTTTCTCCTCCGGGCGCTGCTGCTGGGGGTGTTGCGGGAGCAGGGTGTCACATGAGGAACGTCATCAGCGACGTCATGCTATCCACCATGCAGGCAGCAAGCCGACGCGAGGAAGTGGCATAGGGAGAGCAGCCGAGCGGCGGGGAAGAAAAGAACAGCTCGCGAGGGATATGGGGGAGAAAGAGTGGGAAAGGAAGGGGGAGTAAGTTGTGACGCGACGGTACGGTCCGAAAGGCTTTGCGCCGTGCGATTGCGACGCCCCGCCCCCGCCGATAAGGCCGCGTATGCAGTCGTATGCGCCGCTTCCGCGCGTTGCCTTACCGCCCAGAAAACAATAAATTTCTCCTCCCAACGCGCGCGTAGGATTTGAATCGAGATTTTATTGTCTTCTCGGCTTTGCGCGCTCTCCCGCCAAGTCGGTACCGTTCGACGGCGATTTGACTCGCACTCGCACTAATTGACTCACACGGCACGGGTAGCATCGGGCTGACTGGGACGAGACTGGCTCTTGATGGCCAAACCAGACGCACCACACCTGCACCTGCACTGAGCGCTTCCGCTTCAGGTCAGCTCGCCTCGCCGATCTACAGCGAGCTTGACCCGAACAGTCGCCGAGGCTCCCGAGGCGGCACTTTGACACTGGAAAATCAAAGGTGCGATGTCTTACCTTTCCTGGGGTGTTAAACCCGTTGTAGGGGTGCTGAAGTGTTTATTTTCAGTTTTTTCGAAATATCTTTTTGATGAGCGAACCAATGAAATTTTGTAAAATACTATCGCATTCCTCGCACAATTCCGCGACAAACAAGCCTACATGTGATAGGCTTCTGATGAGTGGTCATCAAATGAAAAGCAAGTAAAAAAGTACAGGAAAGGAAATTAATTTCAGCCATTTTTGAACAGAACCCCATCTCATAATATAGCCTTGTTTGAAGCGGAATTTCGCGTAGAACACGAAACTAAGGCTTATCAAACTCAGTTGTATTCCAGATAAGAAGAAAAATAATATGTATTTCGAAAAAACAAAGTGTAATGCCTTTGGTGCGTTGAAGCCTTTTTAAAGATTGGATAACCTACCTTTGTTTTACCAGTGGAAGCAGGAGGTATGTACATAGACACCGGCCGACCGGAGTTGACACTGACACCCCTCACTCTCCATAATAACGCGAGTCCAAAGAGGTCTCTCTTCCCGAGGGGCGGCCAACTCGAAAAAAACTTGTACACAGAAATACCTGTGTATTTCTAGAAATACACTAAAAATACAAGGAAATACTCTACAATACACAGAAATACATATAAATACTCAACAAAAATACGAGAAAAATACCGAAAAATACATTAGAAATACAAGAAATACAAGGCAAGTGTACACAGAAATACATGAGTTGGCCGCCCCTTGTCTCTTCCCAGAGGAGAAAGGGGAGGGGGTACTGTGTGCCCGCCCCGCTGGTCCTGATTGGTACCCGTCGCAGCGATCCACCCCCACCCCCACCCCGCGCGGTCAGTGCCCATTTCCTCCTGTGGTCGGACCAGATCCTAGACCCCCCGGGCCCCGGGCCCAGGCCTAGGCATGGGCCTAAGCTACTAGGTGCCCCGTCCGGCTCCACCCCACCCGCTGAGGCCGAGGTCGGCAGTCAGCAGGTGGTGGGCGGGCGAGCCGCGGGGCACGCAACCGAACCGCCACAGGTGCGGGGCCTGGTTGTCACGGACGGCAGGAGGCCAATGCTGCTGACATCCGACACTGCCTCCACTGGGAAGTGTTCCGCGAGGAAAGACCGAAACCCAAATAAGCGAGGACTTTGATGCAGCGATTACCCCGCGATCTCATAACTCCGCCCAGCAGTGTGCTATCCTCACATTTCCGTGGGAATACACAATGCGGGGGTGAGAGGGAAGGAGGGGTCCAAGGCGAGGGGGTTGTAGTTTCTGTGTGGCCCGCCGTACCCCGGCTCCGGGCCCGGCCCCCGGGGGCTGTGGCGTTTCAAAGGGCAGGCTGCTAGGCTGCCCAGGGGAGGGGGGCCCCGGGCGGTCAGTGGGATGGGGTGGGGGGCTGGGCTGGTCAGTGGCTGTCCAGCCGTCGACTCATTGTCTCCACAATATCGGGTGCCTTGCTCGCCCCACCCCACCCCGCCCCGCCCCGCCCCGCCTCGGCCCCAAGCTGTTGTCGACAAGCAGCCTCCCCTTTGTCCAGTCCTCCCCACTTCCCCCCTGCCCCCGTCCCCTCTCGCGTTTCCCTTTGTCTCATCTCCCGCGAGGCGGGCCTTCACTAAGCTGCTATTACCCAGAGTCAGTCGGCTAATAATTTGGCTGCCCTTTGCTCCCGTGCCCCGCTCCCCCTCAACCCTTTCTCCTACCCCAACGCTTGCGGTGCGGTCCTCGCCCGTTCCCGTTTGTTGCACCGACCGATCGCTTCCACCAGGGACGGGCAAGGGGGCCGTCCGCTTTACGAGTAACCGGAGGTGGGCGTGAGCTGCCGCGGTACCCTACCTCGAGCTGTGCGAATTGTTCGAATTCGAATCGGGGAACTTTGGTTCGAAACGAGAGTTCGAATTTGTTTGATTCAAAAGTCGAATAGTTCGTCATTCGAATCACACCGGGATCTTGCATCTTATAAGTGCGTTACCCGCACGTCGCACAACAACTGCGCCAACGGATCAGTATCGTTTTTTTAGGCAACGAAGTTGCCTTCTAATTTCAGTCGAAACGTTAGTCAGCTGTTTTATATTGCTCCTATGGGACAAAAAAATCTGTCCCAAAGGATTTTGATAAAATTTGCATTAGTTAAAGAATTATATATTCGATATGCAATTTCGAGGTTTTATCAAAATCACTCTTACAGAAATTTTGTAAATTTGATTTAAAGTTCTGGTTTCTATAGTAATGCTCGACTTTTTTTTTTTTACCGCGGGTTGTCTTTTCTTCCGTTTTTAACACCACAGCTTTTATTTTTTAAATTGTGCAACAATTTACCTTCATTTGCAAATCCTGATATTTTCTTAAAAACATGAAAAATTGCATTTTTGGGGGCAAAATTTGCAATTTTTTACTGTTCGATTCGGACTCGAATTTTCTACTGTTCGACTCTAATTCTTTCGGGTTAGTTTGAATCGAATTCCTTCGGGTTAATTCGACTCGAATTCCTTCGGGTTAATTCGACTCGATTCTGGTAAAAATTTTAAGATTCCAATCGAGGGCAAAAACCTCGATTCGCACGGCTCCAGACCCCTCACTCTATAGAGCTCAAGAACACCGTCTTCCCTCAGGACCGGCGAGCGCGCGAATAGAACCTATGAGAACTTATTCACCCGCCGCCCCGCCCGCCCTCGTGCCAAGCAGTTCCTCCTGCCACGCGGAGCTTGCTTGTTTTCCAGATCGTGCAGGATATTAGCGTTTGGCACCGTCCCAGTGCGGCCTTATAAATCAAAAAGGAGGCTACCTCTTCCTCCAGCGGGGCACAAGAGGATGGTGCCGGGGGCGGGCCGGGGGCGGGCCACACACACACACACACACACACACACACACACACATACATATTGGTAATGGTGGCGGTCAAGGCCCGCGGCGGGGGCTTGGGCGGGCGCCAAGCCGATGCGTTTTACAGCGCGGAACGGTTTTCTTTCCGATGGCCGTTACATTACCCGGCTCCGAGCTCCGACCAGGACCCTCCGGGGATGAGAACGGACGGTTGTATCGCTCCCGCCTTGTTGGCTGTGCTGTTGTGCCCTTATTAGTTCCGTGCGCTGCGCTTACAGGGGAAGGGAGGGACGAGGGGTCTTCGTTTCTTTTAATTTTACCCGCGTTTTTCCTGCCCCGAGACAGTTGCTATGGTATTCTCAGCAGTCTCGCCGGTCACAGCTGAATCCAATCGTTTGGAACTACGCTGAAAAGAACAGTATAGAAGCCGCGCGCAGGGTCCTATCGTTCACCCCCACCCCCAACCTTTCTCCTCCAAATCCTCCCACTGCTTCACTGCGACACACGTAGCCGACCTCCATCCCACTGCTGCCGGTCGCTGATTTCTACCCGCGCGCGGCGTGGCGCGGGGCGTCAGAGCGGGGGTGGGGGGAAGGGGGTAGGGGGGGGGCGGCCGGCCAGCACGGAGGCGTGGGCAGCCGCTAGGAAAGGCAGAGATAAAGCAGCACCCTCGCCGACCCCCTCACCTCCTCCCTCCCCGAGTGGGAAACACCTCTGAAAGTTTTGTACACCTCGTAATTCAGAAAAATGTCAGAAATATTTAGTAACAACTCAGAAAATTTCAGACAAAACAGATAAATTCAGCGAAATTCACAGAATTTAGGGAAAATCTCAAGCAAAGAATTCACAAAAAAATCACAAATATTCTATGAAAATTCCCCGCGCCCCTCTACCTCCTGCTTCTCCCCTCACCGCGAGAGGATACGGAAGCCGTGACCGGGGAGGGGGGGATGGGGGGGGGGAGGTACGAGCAGCGTCGGGCGGGGAGTGCCACATCTAGAATCTGCACCTGCATGCCAAATGCAGTTTTTCGATGGATGAAAACCCCCAAAAGTTGGGTAAAAAAGGAGTATAAAAGCATCTCAACAATTTTTTTATTTACATAGTGAAAGTAAAATTTTAAAAGAACGTATGACACAGGAGAGCAGAGGCGCGATGGCGCGGTGTGTTTGTGTCTCTGTATGAGAGCGGTGGCATTCGCTCTTCATTCGCAGCATAATTGATGAGCCCCTGGTGGCCCGGCCCGGCCCGATCCAGGCACGTAGTGGCGCGGCGGCGTGGGGTGGGGCTCGACCGTAAGCGTGGATAAAAAGTGTCGCCGTAGCCTTGCTCGCTGCTCCGAGCACGCCCGACCTGGCGCCGGCCCCGGCCTCGGGCCGAGAAGAGCCCAGACACGAGAAGGCAAGACGCACGACGCCTCGAGTTTATGAATTTTTAGTGATGCGCTGCTACCGGGCCCTGGCCGAGCCCGTTCAGGCGCCGCCTGCGGTCGAAGAATTTATCGTGAGATCTTATGGGAGGACGACAAGTAGAGCAGGCAGGAGTATGAGTGTATTGCAGCGGTCTAAACCACCCCTTAGGCACGCCGTGCACGCTGCGAAAGGGTTGAATGTTGGGTTCCAGATGGGGGAGAAAACAATTGTTTGTTGATGGAGTCTTTTTTCTTTCTGTTTTCTTTCTTTTCTTTTTCAAATTTGCTTAAGGGGCGGCCGTCACTGCTGCCTGTTTTAATTCCGAATTATTTGGGAAATATTCATCCCTACTTAGTACGAACTGAGGGAGCAGAGAAAGGGGGAGCAGGCGACCAATCGCCTGGGACTCTTGTTGTAGTTTTTGTTGTTGTTGTTGTTGATGTTGTTGTGTTGGCTAAATGAGCGTGGCCGGGGGGCAAAGGCGCAGGCCAGGCGCGGCCGAAAACATTCGGCGGAGATTGCAGCGCGGGGGACGTTTATTAGGGGCGATCCAGCCTGGGGAAAAAACCGCTCAGGCTGGTAATGGGGAGTCTGACTTAGGCCCCTCTTAGACTTAGGCTCAGATCATTACCCTTTTGCCTCCCGAGCGCCCCCCTTGCGGAGCCGGGCCGCAAGACCCCGCTGCCTCTTGTACCACCTCCTCTCTCTCTCTCTCTCTCCCCGCCCCTATAGTCTCCTCCTTCTCCGTCCCTTCTCTCCTCTCTCTCTCTCTCCCGCTCCTTATAGGTGCCTCCCCTCTTTTCTCCGTCCTCTTGCTCTCCTCTCTCTCTCTCTCTCTCCCGCTGTGCGGCCCGTCTCAATCCTTTTATCGCGTCTTATTGCTGTTTATTGCCCTGTGAATACAAACAGGGATGAATATTCAGGGCCCATTTCCTTTGTGCCGCGTCTGCGGCTGCGTAACCCGCCCCGCCCCGCCCCGCCCCGCCCCGCCCCGCTGCGCACCAGGCCGCGGCCCGGCCGGGCTGGGAAGTGAACGGCGAGGGCTCGTGAGGTGAGCCCCGGGCCCGGGCCCATAGAGAGGACCGTGGGGACCTGGAGAAAGGCGCGGCAGGCGGCAGTGTTCGCTGGAGCGGCGCGGCGCGGGGTGCTGGGTGGCGCTGCCGGGCCCCGGCGTGCGAGCCGAGCACCTCCCTCAACGGCGTTATGGGGGCCATCAGCTCGGTGGCTGCTGCTGGACTGGCCCTAGGGTCTCTGCGTTCTGTGTTGCGGCCGCGACGTCGACGACGACGACGACCGTTTGGTTTCAGAGGCGAGTTTGTATATTTTCTATTTCCAGCAGAGCGGATCTCGCTCCGTTATTCGTCGTCGGGACACAGAGTGTATCAGCAGAGCCCCTTTTGCTTATTTAAAGAGAGCCGCAAAGCGTATCCCTGCCACCGCCCTCTCCCAATGCTATCTCCCTCTCGCTCGCTCTCGCTTCAACTTTCACTTCTGTAGCGCACCCTATCTCCGTCCCGCTATATGCGAGGGGTGTATAGTGAGAGCGCGGAGCCATCCAGAAGCCTTCGCGGATATTGTAATGATAGCGCGAGGCGTACCGAGACTGAGACCTACATCCCCCAGGAAATGAAGAAGTGTGTGGGAGAGAGATAGGAGAGAGACAGGGAGAGAGAGAGTCTGGGTGGGAGGGGAGGGGCGGTTAGGAATAAAGGAGCGGGTAAAGGGAGAGCCGAGGGGAGTGGGAATATATTTTCGTTTCGCAGAAACAATTCCACTCGCCGGAAAAAGAGCCGGGAAGAGGTTGTTCTCCAAGCGGTTCGCCGCCGCACCAGTCGCGGGTACCGGCACCCGCTAGCTCCGCTGCCAGTGCGCCCGCCAAGTCGAGGGTAGGCCACCCGGCGCGCAGCCGTGCGTTGCGTTGGGACCCAGGGGCCCCGCCGATCCCGCCGCCACCAGCTCCGCCCCACCCGAGGGGTACTTTACTCAAAAAACTCAGTGTACACCCTACAACAAAATCAGTAAAAAATAAAAAAAAATCAGTGAAAAAAAATCAGTGAAAAAAATCAGGAAAAATCGGGGGGGAAAAATCAAGTAAAATCAAAAAGGAAAATCACGTAAAACCAGAAAAATAAGAAAAATCGGTGTGCGATTGAATTTATACTGAGGGACTCCTAGGCCCCACCGCCATCGGCGCGCTGAACCGTCATTGACTCGAGTCGGGTCGAAAATGACCTAGAGCCTGTGTTCCCCTTTCGTGCAATAGTCGCGGGTTGAAGAAAAAGAGAGAAAGACGGAAAGTCGTGCTCAGAAGAGAAGATTCTATTGAATCAGTGGAAAGTCGCGCTGCTAACGCTGCTCTGGCCTTACGCGCGCTGTCCGCTCCTCCCAGTCGAGCGCACGGCGCACGGCAACGCCCCACCGCCACGCCACGCCCTGCCACGCCTGAGAGGTACAATGGACCTTAATCAGGTTAACAATACGTCAGTATCGACCAGGTTGCGGCCCGCTCTCGCCGCCCCGCCCCGCCCCGCCCCGCCCTGCTGTTGCGCCGCGCCCCGCCCCGCCATGGCAACACCGTGCAAGTAAGTGACGGACGTGTCCGCGACACGCGCGCGCCGGTCGGGGCCGGGCGGGGCGGGGCGAAACGCTACTCTCGCGGAAGGGAAAGCCATTTCGCGGCGCCGCGCACGTATATATACGTACGTCGGATCGCGCATACGGGACGCGCGGGCCATTTCTCGTGCGCGATGATGCTGGTATTTTTTTTTATTATTTCTTCCCTCCCTTTCTATGTATTTTTATATTTTCCTTCCCTTCCGTCTGCGAGCCGCGCCGCCACGCGGCATAGCGGGAAAAGGGCAGTTTAGCGAGGATGACGCGACGGCAGCGCGGCCCGGTGACGCGGCAGTGTACCCCATGATCATGCGTTGAGATGGCGGGGCGGGGCGGGCGTAACGCGTACAACAATAGCTTGGGAAACAGCAGCAGCCCCGCCTAACCCCGCCCCGCCACCACAGAGGCACAGCCTTACTCCCCGCCCCGCCCCGCCCCGCTGCTCCCCGCTCAGTCCCCCACATCATTCACAGCAGGTCGCTCAGCCCCTTTACTTCGCCCCACCGCACCCCTTTCCCCCCGGGCTTCCCTTTCACGGCGCGCTCCCGTCACGTGACTGCTCTCCGAATGCGGCTCACGTGTGCCTTTCCCTCCTGTAAATGATGAGATTAAGAAAGCGTTGCTATGCGGCTGCCGCGAGCGGCTCAGTTTCAACCGCCGAAACGCTGAAACACATTTTGCTTGATTTTCAGCGTCTGTGTAGCAAAGCCAGTGAGGCCCGAAACGTTATGGTCTTTGGCGTAGTTCCTCATTCTGTCTGGTCTTCATTTCTGAAATAAGCTCGTATATCTTCTTCCCTGAGGGTTCACCGCACTCGAGAAAAATACAGACAGGGCGATGACGGGGACTTGTCTGGGAGAGAGAAAGAGATAAAATCGATGCACCCAGGCTGGGTTTGCGGGGCCGGCGGGGACGTTCAACGCGAAGCTCCGTTATTTTCCGAGGAGATTCGGTCCCGATATTGTTTCTCGTCATTTCCCCCGGCCCCCGGCCTGCTGCCTTGGAGGGCGGGGCGGCAAGCGGAGGGGACCCGCCAGCGCCCGCCAGCCCAAGACCAGGGAGCCGAGAGAACCACTCACTTTGGAAATTAAGTCTCTCCGGGGGAAGGAGCAAGGCGGCGGGCGGAGCGCTCGACGGTTCAGCAGTGGCACCGCATGTGCGTGCGCGCGTGTGTGTGTGCGCGCGCCTGTGTGTGAGTGTGTCTGCTACGCGAAATGATTTCGCGTTTGCACAGGGTTTTCGGCAGATCGTTTCTCACTCCGACAGAAAGGATCAGTGCCTGAGAACTGCTGCGGGGACCCAGTCTCGTTCGCAGAGTTTCCCTACAGTGCGCAGTGCTGCCGTTGTGCATGATAATTGTCTTACGTATATAGCTAAGCACAATTTTGTTCATAAATATGAATGGCTGAGTACAAAATTGTGCATAAAAATGTAATGTGAGATGCTGCGCCGCCCGCGGTCCGCAAGCACAGAGTCCCGCCGGTGGCCTCAACAAGTAGTGGTGGCCGGCCTGGTCCCGGGCCTCCCGGTCCTGCGTGCTGAGCACGCGCGCACGCGCGCACGCGAGCAGCACCACGCCATCCATTTTGTCGGCGGGACGCGTGAAATTCCTAAACAGCGCATCAGCGGTGCTCTCCGCGCCGCGCTGCCGCTCCCCTCCCTGCTCCCCCCCACCCCATCGGACCTCATGAGGGGTGGAGTCGTCGAGGAGGAGGGGTGCGTTGCGGAGGGGTGGCCGGGCCGGGCCGGGCCGGGTCGGGTCGCGGCGTCGGCCTCGGCTAACAAGGCCTGGTCTACCTCCTCGCGCTGCTGGTCTCCTGTCCCCTCAGAACAAATGGTAAACAACATGCCGGAGCCGCAAGGCGGGGATCGGGTTGCCTATCAGTCGGGCGCTCCGATGGGGTGACTCGGTTGAGAGTATAGCACTGCGACGCCACCGCCTGCTTCGCAGTGCAGCGCGTGGAGGTGAAATATCACGTGAGAGGTAAAGCAAGTTTCTCCCCACTTCCGTTTCTCCGCCCCATTTCCATTCTAAAATATTTGCACACTTTCAATTTCGTGTGAAATTGCGTTCGGTTTTTATTATCCCTGGTGGCCCTCTCTATACGCCCCCGTGGTCCCCTTGTTGAAACAATCTCGACTCCCCCATCTTGCCGCTAGCATATAATTCATGGCAGCAAACGATCGACGAAAAAAAAACCCTTGAGGAAAAAAGAAACGAGCAAATGAACATTACGGAAACCCGAAGTGTATAGCGCGCGCGCCATCAGCAGCGGGGCGGCGGGGCGGGGAAGTCGGAGAAGGGAAGGGGCGTGCCAAAGCGTGTTACCTTACAAGACCCTCGCCCTCGCCCTTCGACGGGTCCCCGATTTAATATGTGCCATGCCGCCGTGTCGCCGGGCAGGGCCGGGCAGGGCAGGGCGGGGCAGGGGCAGGGGCAGAGGAGGGCAGGGCAGGGTCGGGCCTCGGTACAAATAATGCTCCGACCTACTATACACGGCCCCCGGCCCAAGAGGGACCCGCCCGCAGCAGCCACAGTCATAAAATGACTCGCGAGAGCTTTTGCACCCTCTCCTCTCCTCTCTCCTAGCGCGCCCCTAACCGCCCGCAGCCGCTCCACCACACCACCACCCCCTCGCGGTCCGTAAGGGGCGGTGATAGGGTAGCGCGCCCGCCACACAATGTTGTGTGCAGGCCCAGCCCAGGCCGGGTCTCTTTTACGGACTGCCTTATTGGAAGCGGCGAGCAGGGGAGGGGAAGGGAAGGGAAGGGAAGGGAAGGGAAGGGAAGGGAAGGGAAGGGAAGGGAAGGGAAGGGAAGGGAAGGGAAGGGAAGGGAAGGGAAGGGAGGGAAGGGTGGTGCACCGCAGCGGGGCGTTCGGGGTCGGGCGGGGCGCGCAGGGAAAGGCACCTGTGCACCGGCTGGGGGGCGCGCGGGGCGGGGAGGTCCACGGGAGGTTCCCCTGGGCGGGCGGTGCCCTTTCACCCGCACCATCAAGCGTCCCCCCGCCCTGTGCAGCCGCGTGTGATGGAGGACGTACATTTTTCCCGCCACATATTGTGACTTGTTTTGAACATTCGCCCGCAAAAGTCTGGCAGCGGGAACAGCGGGGTGGTTTAGCAAAGCAGGGTCATGCGGGTTCACATGCCCCGGCGTCGCGGAGGAAAGGCGCCATGAATTGTGAGACCAGACGAGACGAGATTTGGAAAGCTGGAAACGAGAAACGACGAGTTTCACTACTTGCCACGCTCCAGCGTTCTGCTATCCAACAGTAAACACCAGTGAACACCGCACGCGAGGCGGTTGTTTCCTGCGACATAATATTCCCGCTACAAGTCTGCGGGGTGTTCGAGATGTCTGAGTACAGGGCGTGGAGGGGCGTGCGCGGTGGTGAGGGACCGGGGCACTGTGGGGCAAGAAGGGAACAGGTGTGTCATGTTGCCAATAACACACCGCGCGGTGGGAGGGGAGGTATGGGAGGGAGGGAGGAGTAGGATAACGCCGACAACAACAACGAGTACACAAGACCGACGTCGGCGCGATTCCTGCAACTTGGGCTTGCGCAGACCTGCGCCCTCTGTTCCTGCTGCTCCGAACTCTGCCAACTAAAACTCGACGAAAGTTAGTTGTTCTCTGGAAAGAAAACGGTTTGTCGGGAGCCTTAAAAATGCCAATGCAAGGTTGTTCGGAGGAGACGTCGTGAGGTAGAGCCGGCGCGGCACGGCAGGAACGCGAAGAGCAAAGAGGTCGAGAGGAGAGACCCGCCGTTACGGCTGATTTAAAAGAGCCCCGCCCGGCCGCGGCTGTCTCCTCCTCTAGACGACCTCCGCTCCGCCCGCCGTGCCCCCGCGTGCCGTGTCCTTATCCTCCCCCGAGCGACCCCCCGCCGGGTCCGGGCAGGGCAGGAGGGAGATAAACACAGTCGGGAGGAAAACGCCCCGCAGGGAAATCGCAGGCGAGGCACTCGCCCCTCGCCCGCGTCTGTCCTCTGCTGGCTGAGGCTGCGAGGGACCGAGGTCGACCCCGGCGGTCGCCTCCGCGAGGGCCGAGTTATGCACGGGGGTGAATTTGTGAAATGGGCCTCGGGGAGGCCTCTCGCTGCCACGCCTCTGACGGAATGTGTCGTCCGCGCCTCGCCGCGCCGTCCGTCTCGGGAGGGCAGAGCCGCCACGGTCACAGCCGCAGCCTTCCGCTCAAGGGGAAAAAAGTATGAATTTTGTGAAATTTTGTAAATTTTCGGGAATAATTGTGAATTGTGATGATTTTTTGTGAATTTTCATAGAATCGTTCTGAATTTTAACTTGAATTCTTCGAAAAGTTTAGTATTTTTTTCTGAACTTCTCTGAATTTTTCTGATTTTTTCCGACTTTACCAAAACTTAAGAGTTGTTTACCCCTGGCTCCCCCCTCGAGCTGCCCTTCCGAGGAGAGAGTGCACTAGAGGGGAAACGCCAACGGGTGCGGGAAGGAACACAATCGTGGTACCTTGTGCCGCGGGGCTGCGGCGGCAGAGGGAACGAGTGCGCTTGACTGTTTGCAAACGCAGTGTCGTTGTCAGAGTCGCAGAGTCAACTCACCTCGACCCGAGCGGGACGGCCCTTTGCAGTGCAGCCGCTCTGCCCTCAAAAGGAATGCGATAGCAGCAGTTTCACCCCATCGATCCCCGATTCCTGGAATCCGAGTCAGGGTTGCCAAGAAGAAGAAGAAGTGCCCGTTCTCTCGGCGGCGAGGTGAGGTGGGATGGGGCGGGGCGGGGTGAGATCGCGGGCCGAGGCGACTAGTGCCAAGTGCCGAGGTGACAAAGTGCCCCCGCCGGCCCATAGCGCAGCGCGCCGGGGGAAAAGAAAAGATGTTTGGAAAAAAATCTGCGACGACGCGGTAAATGTTGAAAGGACATAAAGCGCGATCCGATCATGGGGACACTGTATACGATATAGGAGCTAAGGAACATCTGGATTTGACACACCTAAAGCTACACGCACTGTTAAAAAACACTACGGTAAATGCCCTTTGTTGCCTGGTCACGGACCGTAATTTTTGACTACGGTCTGAATCTTACGGTACACTCCGTAGCCCGCAAATATGTTGGGGAAGTTCAATGGAGCACATTCCATCCACAATGAAGTACAGTTCGCACCGCAAGGCTACGTTACGGTCTGACCGTACAGGAAAATTAAGGTACGGACCGTAGGCATACTGTAAATCCTTACGGTATTTTTAACAGTGCACCTGCCGTGTTGAGC
The DNA here is from genome assembly GCA_029379305.1 of Frankliniella fusca. Classification (NCBI taxonomy): domain Eukaryota; kingdom Metazoa; phylum Arthropoda; class Insecta; order Thysanoptera; family Thripidae; genus Frankliniella; species Frankliniella fusca. Next base: position 241,751 of record JAHWGI010000410.1, read on the forward strand.
TCATTCAAGTAAACTCTCAGCTCATCACGGTAAATTCTTATGAACTTTTTGTTTTATACACAGCGACAGATTTTGTAAACATGCTCTACATATGGATGGTTTTGTGCCCAGCTTTGAACAAAATAAGCTGACTATGGACAATTTTTTTCATATATTTGCACACAAAATTATGCGCAAATAGGGCATGTTTGCAGATATATGTAGCTGCCTATCCTTTTCTCAGCAGCGGACAATGATGTTAGCTACCTTGATTTCAGTCTGCTTTGAGTAAATTTTCCGTTAGCGAAAATGTACTGGAGAGGAGAGGGTGGTGAAGGTTCGCAAGGGCCGCTAGACCAGAGGATACGCCGGCGTGGACGACCGCGCGCAGTACAGGGAGCGGGTGTGGAAGCCGTCCCGCCCGCCCGCCAGCGTCCCTTCCCTGTCGGGCACTGGAGATGCTCACTCAATTTCACCGCGCTTATACCGGCGCGGGCCCAGGGCGGCGGGCCCAGCGGGCAGCAGCAGGGGCCTCGTAAAACAAACACCGGCAAGTTGGAAATCGAGCCGGAGCTTGGCGATCGCAACCCGGGGCCGGAGCGGGAGCGAAGGGGGTGAGCCGGCCGGGTACCTCCCCACCCCCAACCCCCACCCCCTAACCCTCGGCAGAGTCGATACCTGTTGCGGGGGTGACAAGCATCCCGGAAGACGGATCGACCCCGGACCCGGAACGTATGTGCGGACGGACGCAGAGAGCGGGGAGAGAGAGAGAGAGAGAGCTCTCGTCAACACAAGAAGAAACTCGATTAGACTGGATTTTCTTTCGGCCTCCGCGCGTTTCCACGCAGCTGCTGTCTTTGGCCCCCTCGCGGGACCCCCTGGAGATTAGCACCATAACCCCGATGATTGGCTGTGCTTGCGGCGCGCCCACCTCGGCAGCACTTAGGCCCCTTCGCGACGTCAGTTTACGACCTATAAAGTCCTCACAGCCCGGCCCCTGCCCCGCGGCCCGGTCGGGCACCCTTTCTTCTCTCTCCCTCTTGCCTCTCGCTCCCTGCTCACCAATCTTTTCTTTCTTCTCTCCAATGAGGATCAGGAATGTTGCAAGAATTTGCCGTCGTTTGAACCCCGCGGCCGCAGCCGCCTCTCTGCGGGGCGGCGCCCTTTACCCTTGCGTCAAGGGCAGAGGGGCAATGTCTCGATAACCGTCCGGTGATGGACGCCGCCGCCCCGCTGCGCGCTGATTCCGAAGATCGCTCTCGCGCCTCCGTCCTTGTCGCACTCATGGGGCACTACCACCCCCAATACAGGGCACCGCCATAGGTGTGACAAGGACGGAGGTACGAGAGCGATCCTCGGAATCAGACGGCTGCGGGGTTTCGGTGAAAATACGGCGAAAGAGTGAGTGCGGTCGTGAGCGGTCGTGAGCGTGGCGGCGCGTGGTGTGCGGGGCGTAGCGGAGCGGAGACGCGGGACGAAGAAATCTTGAAATGGGATTGTGACCCTTTCCTCTCCTCTCTTCTCCTCTTCACATAAGCCCCATAGTGACTCGGGGGCCGGGGCCGGGGGCCGGGCCCGGCGGTGGGCGCTGCTGGGAGATGTCCTGTCCCCTGTGAATAACCTTTGCACTTCCGGCGGCCGGGCCCGGGCCGGAGGGACGGAGCACGGGGCGGGGCGAGGCGGGGGCGCGGGGCGTGTCGGTCCAACGGTCCCTCCCGACTTAGCAGCTGATGTGCCGACTGCGCTGCTGCTACACTGTCAGCAAATGATAAGAATATGAATTGCTTCACTTTATGCCCGCGTCCTTCTTGTTGCGAGTTTGTGAGGTTTCCCGCCGCCCTCGATAAGGGTCGAAGGGGGAGTCACTTCGAAAAATCATTGAACGCCCCACATTTCAATATTTAAAAAGAAAAAATAAAGAAATCAGAATAAAATCAAGAAGAAAGACACAGAAAAATCCGAAAAATCTAGAAAATATAGACAGAAATCCGAAATAAAATTTTGAACATTCAAACAGTAGTGTAAACGATTAAAATATATCAAAAAGTGACAGAAATGTTCCTTGAAAAATCAAAAGAAAAATCAAAACGAAAAATGAAAAAAGTAATTAAGCAAAAAATTTTGTACACATTTATAAGTGATCCCCCCTTCGTTCAGGGCTTTACTCGCGGACAGTACCAGACGCGCGGCGCGACTGCGCACCCCAGCATCAGCGCAGGTGCAATTGTTTTGTTCTCTTTCTTTCTCTCTTTTCATAAAATCTTCTCGGTGACGGAATCAACGGCCGCGCTAATGGAAATATGCAAATTCTCTGTTGGTCATTTCATTTCCCTGTGCGGTGTGGCGCGGCACTCGAGGATAGAGGGCGGGGCTGCTTGCGGCGGGGGAGGTGGGGTTGTTGTCAGGGGGGCTCTCTGGACGGGGTGCCGTCCAGCTGGCTAGCTAGACCGCACCAGGGGGCCGGGCGGGGCCGGCCACAGGCTGCTGTCCATTAAAGTTGCAGGCCTCTGGCTGCTGCTGCCCTGCTGGTATATGCTATATGCTGCCTTTGTTAGCGGGTTGGCCCGGGCGGGGCGGTGCTGCCCGCCTCTCCTAGCCTCGCACCAGGAGGGTAGTCCGGCCCAGCTCGGCTCATGTGTGGGGTGGGGCTGCAGCTAAGCGCTCCACCTATGTATATGTTCAGTGCGGGCCCAGCACCCAGCAGAGCCAAGGCGCGTCGGGCCGGGCCAGGCGTATAGCCGCAGGAAGACAGATAACCGTGATAACACACGGCAAACGCAACTGCGTACGCTTTTGCCAACGCTGAATGTGAGAGAAAGATACGGACTCAGAAAACTTTGGTGCCAGCCTTTGCATGCACAAAGGCAGCAAATCCAAAACAACGGGGGGCTGATATCCAGCCGATATCCTGACAAAAGAGACTGCCGGACCGGCGCGCTCTTAGGCCGCCTGAAAGGTGTGGTTTGTGCATTTTGTTTGGCGAGAAGAGGTTGGCAGCAACGCATCCAGGGCCGCTAACGCAGTATTGGGACCCCATAAGAGTTCTCCGCAATGGCAGAAACGTACGAGGACACTGTGAGATATTTACTCTGAAAAGTATCTTTGAAGATTTACGATAGATATTGTAAATGACGGCGTACGCAAAATGTTGTAAATTTACGACAACCCTCTCTTCCTCGTATTTCGAACTTCAAGTTGAAACGTAGTGCTTTTAATTTTACTATTTTTAACTATTTTTAACTGTAAATATACATTTTCCCTTATTCGTGGAAAATTTTCCAGGAAACCTACGATTAGTTTTTACAGTGTTTCATGGTGCTTGGGGCCCGTCCCGCCCGGGGCGTGGCCCACCAAATCGTCATGGAGGCCGTGCGCGGGGCTGATCCTATCCCACCGACCTGGACCGGCCACGGTCCTCCTCACTAAACATATCGCTTAGTGATCCAGATCGTCTCTCTCGAGTCGAGCAGCCAAGAGGAAGGAGCAGATGAAAAATGTGCCGCCACGCGGCTGGGTCCGACCTGGCCCCTGGGCTGCGGGCGTGGGGTACTTAACACACAAAAAAAATCAGTGTACACCCTAAAACAAAATCAGTGAACTATCAGAGAAAATCAGAGAAAATTCAAGAAAAAATCAGAAGAAAAAAAATCAAGGAAAAGTGAGTAAAAATCAAGGAAAATAATGAAAAACCAGAAAATTTAGAAAAATCGGTGTACGCCGAGGTGTACACCGGACTTAATGAATGCCCCTACCCTGGGCTGGGGCACCCAAAAGTCGTGGACCTGGAGCTTCTCCCCAGCGCCACCTGCCAGGCGGCGCCTACTCGCAGGGGTAGAGTGGCGGGTGAGGCGGGGCAGGGCGTTGACTCGTATGAGAGCTCCACACCACATCGCCAGCGCCGGCAGGGGAGCGTCCCGCAGGCTGAGTGTAATCCTGATTTCTAACGGGGGTCGGGGCGGAAAGTGCCTCAAAGTATTTTATCTCGACCATTTAATATTATTAGTGCCCCGGCACAGGTCCTGAGAGCCCCATCCGCGGCACGGTCCGCTGGTGCAGCCCGGCGCGCCGCGCCCCGCCACCCCGCCCCGCCATCGCCGCGCCCCGCACCACCAGCAGCAGGAAGACGAGATAAGAAAGACGGCCGGAAATCGGGAACACGATGGCCTGGCGTGGCGGGGCGTGGCGCGGCGTGGCGGCGGCGGCACAGGGCAGCAGTCGAGGGGAAATGGCAGTGCTGATGACTCTGTTGCCGCCCTGCCCTGCGCGGCCTGCTGTTAGTCTGAGCAATCTTTTCCCACTTTTTGCGGGTCGGATGCGCTCTGGCTCCGGCTGGCTCCGGCTGGCTCCTGCTCCCTGGGGTTCAGGGTCTCACTGCGGGTATAGGCCAACCGGTATGCCGGTGCAGGTCCCCTCCCGACGGAAATTTTTTTCTCTCATTTTTTTTTCTTTTCGGCAGTGGGTGAGTTTGTGTCTAAGCCTGGTCCGGAAGTGTCAAGGTGGGTGACATGCCCTCGCCGCGGGGCGTGGCGGGGCGGGGCGGGGCGGGGTGTGGAGGGTCGCGGAGACACGATCGGATCGGGCGACGAGCAGCGGAGGCGCGCCACTTCCGCAAAGGGATGAAGGAGGCCCACGCCCACGCCGCCGGTGACGGCGAGAATCGGGTCCAGATGACTGGCGAATTTGTCGCCCTGCCCATCGTCCTCCGGGGGACGGCGCGGATCTCGTAAAATCTGGCAAAGCGTCTTGAGAGCTTGCGGGGCGCGGCGGGTGCGGGCGGGGGAGGGTTGGAGATGGTGGGACCCTTGACGGAGGACGAGGCGGGGCGAGGCGAGGCAAGGCGCGGGGGTTGGTCGTGAGCCCTCCGCCCGGAGGGCTGCGGAGGCGGCGCAGGGTGGAGGTCGGATCGGGAAGGGTCGGGCCGGGTCGGGTCGGCTCGGGAGCCATCTCTCCGGCTTGTCTTTTCGCCTAGCCCGGGGGTGACATGCTATCGCTCTCAGGGCAACATTCCGTCTGCCGTAATGAGCCCGGGTCCACTCCCTTCCCTTCTCCCCCCATTCCTCTCCACTTTCGCTCGCTTAAAAATCTTTAACTGCCGCGTCGCTCTCTCTCTCTCTCTCTCTCTCTCTCTCTCTCTCTCTCTCTCTCTCTCTCTCTCTCTCTCTCTGTCTCTCTCCCCCTCTCCCTCTCTCTATCTCTCGCTCTCTCTGCTAGCTCTGTGACCACCGCCACGCGGCGCCGCGCCGCCGCCCCTCCCCTTCAACTTAGTCGACGTTTCATTTAGACGAATGAGATGTACATTTGGTCCTGCCCAACCAGCCCACCACGACTGTCGGGCAGGGCTCGCCCGCAGGGCTGTGGTGTTGGGGTGCACCCACCCCTACCCTGCCCCGCCCTGCCCCGCCCCCGCCGCAACGATCCCACCGGAGGCGCGGCAGATAATCCCCGCGCAGATTACTTAAGGCTGATGGATTCGGACGTGTTTGAGGGCGCGGCTGGCGCGGCTGGCGCTGCACCGCCGGGCGCAATTTTACTGTCGTGACCCGCGCTCCCCCCCCCCCCCCCCCCCCTCCAGTCCATATAGTCCTTTCCCGACCGCCCGGCAGCCACACTGCGAAATGGAATCCACTCGAGGGGGAAACAACTCTGAGTTTTGGTGTACACATTTTGTGAATTTATGTGAATTTTTATGAATTTATGTGGAATTTTTTTAAGAATTTTCACAAGAACTTTTCATTTTTTTTGTGAATTTTCCTGAATTTTCCTTTATTTTTGTGAATTTTTGTGGGTTATTCTGAATTTTTCTGAGTTATGAGGTGTACAAAAATTTTAGAGTTGTTTCCCCCTCGAATTCACTCCTGCGCGGAGGACCAGGACCCCCGTTGCCGCACCCGTCCCACAGGGGTGGGAGTACTGGCAGGGACTTCATACACACTGCTCGCTCACCTCCCAGCCAGCCGCGGGGCCGCGGGGCGTTGGTCGCCCTCAGTAAGAGCCCGGCCCGGACCCCAAGTAGGCTAACTCCCTAGAATCCCCTCATGCTCCTCACAAGTTTGCAGCGCACTTCAACATACTCGTCTCGCGGGGAACACGCGAGATACACAATACACACCCTCACTGTCTTACACACACATACACATTCGGCTTGGCGGGAAGGGGTGCGTATAATAATGAGAGAACGCCTCGACGCATCATCGAAATAACACGACAATTTGTCCCGGCTTTAACGTCACGCAGCAAAAATAAACAAATGAAAAACGAAAAACGAGAACAAACTTTTTTTTTAAAAAAAAAGGCCGGGGCAATTACGCAAAGTTGAGAAATGACTTCGCTTTTTTCCCCCGTTTTGTCTACCTTATTCTTTCCTGCACAGAGCATCCGCTCTCTACACTAGCTCTCCCGCAACGCCCCGCATCGTCACCTCCCGCGGGAACTTACGCAAGACCCCTGCATCCCCGCCCAGCGCAGCCCCAGCCGCCGCGCCCCGCAAAGCCGCTTGGCACACTTCCACGCTTTTATCACACTCTTACTCCTATTAAGCCCGCCCGGCACTGCCCCCTCCCCTCCCCGCCACTGATGACGCCGTGCCCCCGCGCTCCCCTCCCTTAACGGTTAGTTTGAACCCCCGCCAATTCCCTCCTCCCCCCCCCCTACTGCCGCACAACGACTGCTCTCTCTCCACCAGGTACACACATTTTGGCTCGGCGGAACGACCTCCCGGTGATAATCCCCTCCTCTAATTTTTTTTCCTGTTTTTCTTTCTGTTTTGCAGCGTGCAACTGCAACGGCCACGCGCGCAAGTGCCGCTTCAACATGGAGCTGTGGAAGCTGTCGGGCCGCGTGTCCGGCGGCGTGTGCCTCAAGTGCAGGCACTTCACCGCGGGCCGCCACTGCCACTACTGCCGCGAGGGCTACTACCGGGACGCCTCCAAGCCCATCACCAACCGCTACGCCTGCAAACGTGAGTAGAGAGAAAAATCCTCGGAAAAATCCAACCAGCTCCGCGCGCCGTGCGCCGTGCGCGGGGAACGCAATCCGATTTCACCCGTGCGTCCGGTACCGAGGGGGAATTCTCACAGGAAAATCTTGCACAGCACAGGAAAAACAAAGGTAGGACTCGAAGGCGTTTAATGCCTTTACAAAGGCATTAAAAGTTAACACCCCTGCAAAGGCATTAAAACTGCCCCAAAGGTGTTAAATTTGAATGCCTTTGGACAATTTCGTGCCTTTGCAAAGGCATTAAAATTTCATGCCCCTAGAAAGGCATTAAGTCCTACCTTTGTTTTTCCAGTGAGACTACCTGGTATTTCACCGTATTACACATAAGATTCAATCCCTGAATAACGAGTATTACCGCTTAATACATAGATCAGGAGTACAGTGTATTCAGGATGTGAATTCCCCCACGTCCGGTACAGTATATGCATGTGCAAAAATAAATAAATAAGAAAGTGTCTGTCTGTCACCCACGCAACGAACAGACTTTAGCCTTGACTTTATAGCCCATAGGCCAATGGTAGTAGGCCAGGCCTTTGAGGATACTCTATACTATATCTTGTCCGGTTCCCTATAAACTAATTTCCCGCAGTTTTTGCTATTTTTCCTTTCCCCCTTTTCCTCCCCTTGGGTAGCGCAGGGGGTGCGCGCGGGCCTCGCAGTGTTCTCTTCGACTCATCCGCGCATCAGCTGCTCGCGCACGAGCCTCGCTCCGCGGCGCGCGGCCGGGCGGGGCGGGGTGGGTCCACAGTGCGCAGCGAGCTCTCCAACCCAACCCCGCCCCACCGCGCCCTGCCCGTGCCACTGCTCTTCATTACCCTGCACGGCGGCAAAGGCCGCGGCACAGCAGGGCGATCCGATCAGTATATGCAGGTAACAGTCTCTTGCACCGACGGTGAGACGCGAGTGGAGCCGAATGCGGTAATATAACTACTACATACCGACGGCGACAAAAAATCGTGAACATGGTTTATCCGACAAATAAAAAAAGGCAGGAGGGTGAACGATAGAAACGTTGCGCGCGTCTCACAGTATGGTAGAAAAAAAAAGAAAAAAAAAGAAAAAAAAAGAAACAAGTGGTCGGCTGTGACATCAAGTCGAGGGGGAAACAACTCTGAATTTTGGTGTACACATTTTGTAAATTTTCGTGAATTTTGTGAATTTTTATAGAATCTTGGCGAATTTTCACTTGAATTTTACGAAAATTTATGTGAATTTTCCTGATTCTTTAAATAAATTTTCCTGATTTTTGTGAATTTTTGTGATTTTTTCTGAATTACGAGGGCGTGCAAAAATTTCAGCGTTGTTTCCCCCCTCTCATGAACCACCTTAAGGTTTTGAAAACATCCAGAAACGAAAACTGTCGCGTTTGTGACGGTGTCGCTGACGGCGCGGGGTGACGTAGAGGGCGGGCCGCGTGACTGCGCATGGCCCGTCCTCTATAACAAGGAGGAGGTGGGTGGGGGAGGAGAGGGCTGAGCGGCAGAGTGGCATTGCTAACAGATACGTCGTCACGTCAAGTGAGCTGGAAAGGGAAACCAGGTAGTGCGGCGACAATAAGTCGGGCGGGACGGTACTCCCGGGAAACCGTGAACTTGAACACGCGCAATATACTTGAATCATGTGCAAAGTACTTGATAGTTTCAAGTACCATTATACTGGAGTATTTGGGCTCAAATCAACCTCAACGTGTTCTAAAATCGTCCCCTTTCGCGTCTATATGTAATACAGTATTAGAATGGGATAGAGCGCTAAATTCTACTGTGGATTTTTTTCAAGTACACTCTTTGGGTTGAATAGAGAGCAAGGGCATAGTCAGAAGGGAGAGGACGTGTACTACTGTGTGAATCGGTGACTTCTGTCATTCGTTGAAGTGAAGCGTGGGCTGTTCGCAGGTAGGGCCCGGCCCGGCCGCGACGGGTCGGGGCGCGGGGCCGGCCGGGGCATAGAAGAGCCCCTCACCGCTTCATCAAACTTATAATGAGTCCTCGACTGGCCCTGCGAGCGCTGCGAGCGCTGCCTCTGCCTGCCGCGCAGGAGATATCCTGTCACTCTCTCCCACAGAAAGGAAAGAGCGCCAGAAAACGAAGCGTACGAGAAGGTAGCAAAACTCGTTTCTTCGTTCGGTGACATGACACTTTAGGCAGCACCTTACCTCATCATAAGCGCGCGGAAAACGCGCGGAACGCGCCGCGCGCGGCGGGGAGGAGGTGGAGGGAGAGAGGGGTCATTAAGTTGATGGAGCTGTCGGTGGGGCGCCCTCCGGCCCGGCCCGGCCCAGCACGGCACGGCTCGGTCCTCCCCACACTTTGCTCCTTTACTTTACGCGGAGTGTGAGGAGATCGCGCAGGGGCCTACGTCAGCCCGAGCAGCCGACTGATTCAGAACATCGCTCCCATGCCTCTCTGTCCTTGTCGCACTCACGAGGGTGTCTTATCTAGGGGATGGGGCTGCTCCATGAGTGTGACAAGGACAGCGGCATGCGAGCGATGTTCTGAACCAGTCGGCTGTAGGCCCCGTATACCGCGGCGGGCAGAGAGCGCTGCCGCGCCGAGCTTGGGCTTGGGGGCCCTTGGGCGGGCGGGGCGCGGCGGGGCGGCGGCGGGGCGGGCTGAGCCGAAAGTTGTCCCGACGCAAACACGTTCCTCATTGTTTGCTCGGAGACAAAACGCTCCCCGCCGAGCAGTTTAGGAAACCATCAGCCGTCGGTAAGCAATATGGAAATGCCTCCCCCCCCCTCACCCCCGGCCCCGCGCCCAGCGCCGCCGCGGCGAGCGCTTCTAGAGAGAGAGAGAGAGTTGACTTCAATTGGCTTATTAATTTCCTCCCTTTCTGTCCGCTTCGGCAGAAATCGCGACCCTCCTAGAGCAGCAGCAGGAGCCCACAGCCTATCTCGAAGATAAAGGCGCGATATAAGATTTAAATACCAAAATGGGTTAATGGATTCTTGGTCGGCCGTCGTCGTGGACCGTCTGCCCGGTCCGCGCTATTCAAATCATTCGGTCGGAGTCGGACCGCCAATGCCGCCCCGCGCGGTGGGAGACGCCATTCCAAATAACGCCCGCACCCAGGGGAAGGGAGAGGGGATGCAAATCAGCGGCGGGGCGGCGCGGGGCACTGTTGGGTGTCAGGCTGATTCTCTCTCTCATTCCAGCGAAAGTTTTCTCCCCGGCTGGCCTGCGCCGTTCCTCAATTCTTATTTGGTATTTATGAAAGGAACTTAATAACTACGAAAAGGAGCGCATAAGCCGCATGGGGGCGCGGGGGAAAGGGCCATGCTCTCTGTCGAGGTTGGCAGGCAGGGCAGCGGCGAGGCACAGCGACTGTGCTGCTGTCACAGATTGACTGCTGTGCACAACTTTTCCCGACGAGGCGTCAGTATCGAGCTAAAGTATGCGAAGGCTGTGGATGGCCGGCCCCTTTCCTATATTCTGTACCAAGCTGCAGATCACCGCGCCGGGCTGAGCAGGGTGCGCAGCGTGCACAAAAACCAAATCCCGCTCGATCTTCGAGAGAAATTTCATCTCAAACTTCATCTGCATATACTAACATTTCGTCGATTTTTCTTTGTTCCACAGCCTGCGACTGCCACCCGATCGGCGCCTCGGGCAAGACGTGCAACCAGACGAGCGGGCAGTGCCCGTGCAAGGACGGCGTGACGGGCACCACCTGCAACCGCTGCGCCAGGGGCTACCAGCAGAGCCGCTCGCACATCGCGCCCTGCGTCAGTGAGTACTCGCGGAGACACACGCACGTGGGTTGTCTGTCGGCTGTTTCAAAGAAAACGCAACAGAAGGCGGGTTTGCCTATATCTGCATCGGCTGGCCGGCCGAGAGGCGCCGCCGAAGCCCTCTGGGTAGGCAGACCCGCAATACTGTCACGTCTTCCCTGCTATGCCTGATCATAAGCTCGGTCCTGGACCCAACTCTGAGTTTTTGGTTCACATATGTCGTTAAGTTTCTCGATTTAAAAAAAAAATGCCTTAAATTTTCCAACACCTTTTCCAAAATTTCTGTGATTTTTTTCACGAATTTTCCTAAGTTTGTTCTTCTGAATAACTACGAGGTGAACAAACATTTAATAGTTGCTTTGATTTCCCCTAGCCAAAAGCACACTGCTGTCACGTTTCATTTTCTTTTTTTTTCGTTGCAGAGATCCCCAAGGTGTCCGCCATCCAGGCGACGGAGGGCGAAGATGACGACGATAGCGCGCCGAACCGCACCGGTGAGTACAACACCGCGTATACCCACCGCAGCGCAGCGCACCCCAGTGACCATCCAACCGAATGCCGTCCCCGTCCTGCTGGGACCCACCCCAACCCACACCGCACCGGACGTACCCGGCCTGACCATTCCTACGGCACGTGGGCCGCATACCTCGAGGCGCCTTGTGCACGTCTCTGTGTGTGTGTGTGTGTGTGTGTGTGTGTGTGTGTGAGCGCGTGCGTGAACGTGTGGCCGCAGGCATCCGTCATGCGCAGTGACATGACGCGTGCTCCAGTGCTCGGCGCAGGCTCGGCCGGGACGACCAGGACCACGCACTACAACAACTACAACGGGACGAGACGCGGGACGCGGCCAACTCCCCCGACATTAGGGTCATCCCACCACCACCGCCGCCGCCACCGCCGTCATCCGGAGATTTATGCGGCGAAGCAGTGTATATGAACTGGACGACAAAGAAAACGAGGCGCGCGCGCGCGCGGAAATTCGCAAACCGCAGACAAAATCTACATCCGTTCGGCATTGAAATTGATAACAAACTGTTGTTGTTGTTGTTGTTGTGTTGTTGTTGTTGTGCCTTTCTTTTTGTCGCCACTGCGGGGACCACGGGGACCACCCCCGCCCCCGTAGGGAAGGGGTGGGGGTGCGTATGGATTTTAAAAAAGTCGCGCCCCCGAGCCCCGCGGGCTGCGCTGCCCTGGCTGCCCCCACGCGGCTAATCGGCCCGGAGCGGAGTGGAGCGGAGCACTCTACCACAGAATCCGGGTGCGAGAGAATTATCGGGGGCTATTTAATTACTTCCAGCTCCAGCGCGACAGTAAAACGAAAACAAGCCAATTTTTTTCATAATTTTTCCCCCCCCTTTTTTTTCAACGGTGGTTTGAGGCGAGACGGGCGGGGCACGATTTCCATGAGATTCGTACCCACTCCTCCACCAACCCTTTCTCTCTCTCTCTCTCTCTCTCTCTCTCTCTCTCTCTCTCTCTCTCTCTCTCTCTCTCTCTCTCTCTCTCTCTCTCTCTCTCTCGCTCTCTCTCTCTCTCTCTCTCTCTCTCTCTCTCTCTCTCTCTCTCTCTCTCTCTCTCTCTCTCTCTCTCTCTCTCTCTCTCTCTCTCTCTCTCTCTCTCCAGCGCACTTATTATCCCACACGTCACCACAGCCGTACCGGACAGGAAACCATCAGTGGGACACGAGGAGTGGCTCCAGAGGTCCACAGGGAGGGGCGGGGTCGGGCGGGGCGGGGCGGGGCGGGGCGGGGCGGGGCGGCTGGGCAGAGAAACAAATGACCCCCTTAGGGAGTTCTGGCACACGGCGGGCGGGGGCTGCACGGGGAAGGCCGGCCAGGATGCCAGGGCCAGGACGAGCCGCGCCGAGCCCACCACCATGGCCTGCTCTCAGGTTCTCCCCCAAGTCCCCCCAGGGTGCGGTATGGTATACAGGTTACACAAACCACTGGCTCTCTGGATTTGCGCCAGATCCATTTCGGGAGTGGTAGGGCGGGGCGGAGGCCTATTGGAGATCGCTGCTGCTGCTGCTGGGCGCGCACGGGGCCCCGTTTCCCTCCAACGGCCTGTGTTATGGGCGCACGTTCCGAAAACTAAGGTGAGCTCGCGCCAATGGGTGAGAGGGGGGAGTGAGAGGGGGGGGGGCTTGGCTGCAAACATGGATATGAACATAAACACGACGGTTTGGGGGCGCAGCTCATGAATGCAGGCATGATACAGGGGAGGCCGGGGCCGGGGCCGGGGCCGAGGCCGGGGCCGGGCCGGGGCCGTGGGGCCTCCCCCATTCCGCGCCTCGTTCCGCACAGCTCCGCGTCCCTTCGGTTCCGTGTGCAAATCGCTTGTTAACGAAATCGCTTTCGGGCGCGCCGATCTCTCACCCGGACGCGTCATTTCTCAAACTCCTCGGCTTATGCCCTCCGCGCGCGTATTGTTTCGCGCGGGGGCGGGCGTTGTTGGGGCGGGCGTTGTTGGGGCGGGCGTGGGGGCGCGCCGCGGCGGTGGGGGAGCCTCGCGGGGTTGCCGGGAATAGTGGTATGTAGCGAGTCAGCCTCCCTAACGCACTCGTACTGCAGGGGAGGGCGCGCGGGAGAGGACTAGACTCACCAAGAGAGTGAGAGAGAGACAGTCAGAGAGAGAGAGAGAGACGAGATATTGGGAAACACGAATCATGCTGGAAGATAGACGATTCTCGTGGGCCTTGCTGCCGCGGCGTTGCCTCGCCCCGCCCCGCTTCGCCGCCGGGGTTCCGCGTGATGAGAAGGAGTGTGAGAGAGACAGGACATGATTGATTTAAACCCCGCGCGCAGAGCAGAGCAGAGCAGAGCGCAGAGCGAGCCGAGCGCGCGGAGCTGGCAGAGCACGTGCCCCTATAGTCCGCTGTGGGGCAGCAAGCCACCGCCGCCAAACAACCCCTTTTCCTTCCCGTCCCCTCCACTTCATACCCCATCCCCCTCCCCCTCCCCCGCGCACAACGCCGCCCAATTCCACTTCCCTCCTCCTCTTCCTTCTCCTACGGCGCGCAGAAACAACTGCCAGCACCGATGATTTAGTCGCTCACTCCAACTTAGCGCGCAAGATTTGTTTGCGCCGGGCCGGCTGCAATGTGTGGCGGCTGCGGCCCTGCCCTGCCCTGCCCTGCCCTGCCCTGCCCTGCCCGGCCCGGGCTGTACTGGCGTTATAAAACAAACGTGGCGCGCCGCCGCCGCCACCGCGCCGCTCCCGCACGACCAATCAGATTACAGCGCATATAACGGCGGCAGCGAGGGATTGGCTCCACAAACTTTAGCCCCGTCGCCGTGTCTCTATAGATACCCAGATATATATCTGGCTGTATATACATGCGCGAGAGTGAGAGTGTGTGATTGTATGCGTATGAGAGAGAGCGAGCGAGAGAAAACGATTCTATGCGAAAATGCAAGAGCAGCAGTAGCGACGGCAGCAGCATCGACAATAGCACACACTACAGAGTTTGTATCACGGCAAGCAAACACACACACACACACGCGCGCGCGCGCGCACTCGCCCGCGCGAACGTAGAAAGTATACGGCGCCGCGCAGGACGCAACTAAGTTGTGTGTAAAGTAGTTGTTGTGCATGGCCACGACTGCTTTCTTTGAAATATTGTGCGCGTCGCGTGGGTGGAGCAAGGCGGAGCGCAAGCTGAGGAGGCAATATCATCAGTAATTTGACGCGTGCGCAGCACAATGTGGCGGTACTCGACGCACCGTCGTCGACACCGCCAGCAGCGCAGCAGTACCCGAGGCGCTCTTTGCCTCACTCTCCACCGCCCGAGGCGGAAACAAACTCTGGAATAGTGGTGTACAAAATTTAGCGAGTTCTTGTGATTTTTAGGGGAATCATTATATGTAATTTTTGTGAATTTTCACTTACCGATTTTTTGTGAATTTTCCTGAAATTTCCTAATTGTTCTAATTTTTTGTGATTTTTTTTTGTAAATTTTTCAGTTTTTTTAAAATTATTTTTTCTGAATTTTCCTGAATCACGAGGTGTACAAAAATTTCAGAGTTGTTTCCCCCTCGGTCCCGTCACGTCCCCTCCGCGCGCTCTGCTGCTGCTGCTATGGTGGCGCCAAGCGCGCCTGGCCCGGCGCCGCGCACCACACCGCGCTGCAAGACTTTTAGTTTGTTTGCAGTCCATTAACCAGGGATCCTGTGGGCTCGGCTGGCCGCGCACCGTAGCGCACCGCAGCGCACCGCAGCGCACAGCGCGTCAGGCCACCACCCGGGCTGACGCCAGGTTCCGCCAGCAGGGCACATTCTGCGTGTGAGCAGAGTGGGGCGGGGCGGGGCGGGGTGGGGCCGCAGCAATCCTTGAAGTGCCCAGCACAGCCGGGCCCGGGCCGTGCTGCGGCGGCCGCACGACGGACCAGGCAATCCGTCATTGTCTCGTGTCGCGCATGCGTCCACCCGCGCGCGCCGCGCAGCAGTACAGGCGGGTAGAGGGGGCCGCGGAGAGGGACGCGGGGCGGACGGGGCGCCACCCAGAACCCAGTCGCAGACGCCTGACTGACTGACTGACCCAAATACACTGCCCCGCCCCTTCAGTTACCCCTCCCCCGGTTTAGTTTTTAAGCACGAAAAAAAAACAGTAACTGTAGCTTGCTTTGCGTTACTGATTTCCACCCTATCTGCTGCTGCTGCAACTCCACTAACTTACGTTGTTTCGCGTCGTGTGTTTCTGTTGCAGACCAATGCGGGAAGTGCCAGATCAGCACGAAGCGGCTGAACCAGCGCAAGTACTGCCGGCGAGACTACGGTAAGTAAGCGCGGAGAGAGAGAGAGGGTAGGCAGCCGCAACACAGCCGTGCGCTGCGGGCCGGCCCGCGGACGCTTTGCTCAGCTCTCTTCTCCTGCGAGTCGAGGCGGGGGGCGGGGCCCGAGCCTGGGTCCCGTCGGCTTGAGGCGGCTTCGCGCGCGATTCCAGAAGCGGACAGAATCCAATTTAGCGCCGTGGATCCAGGTGTGATCCGGAGGTGACCGGGCTCGGGTGAAGCGGGGCTGGGCGGCGGGGCGGGAAGGTTTGGTGAGGTGAAGCCCCTGCGCCTGCCTGCCATCCTGGCCCGCCCGCCCGCGCCCTTCCTCGGCACGGGCATGGGACAGGGACCGGCCTGGCCTGGCGGGTCGAGAGCGGTTGAGAAATAGGCTCCGTCACCGGATATAACTAATCCCCTTCCGTCCCCTTCCAATCCCGCGCCGCACTATGCGCCGGCCGGCCCGGTCATGTCTGCTCATCGGCCGTGACCCGCGCGGGTTCGAGAGAGAGACTGCGCAGTCGGTCGGGGCGGGTGGGAGAGAGACACAGAGGGGGCAGCACATACGTCTCTTCTTCACAATCACGACCAGCGCGACGGGGCGGGTCTGGCCTGGCCTGGCCCGCCACTGTTTGTCCGCGCCGCGCGCTTGCCCGGCCGGGGGACCCACCCAGTTCCAATAACAGCGATGTCGGCCTCAATATCTTTCGCACCTCATATAGAATGCCGACGAATAAAACACACGGCGTCGGCTGCGAGCGGCGTCGCGCGGGTGGGGGGCGGGGAGCTTTGGGTGGAGGGGGTCACGGGCCGGGCGGGGTAGGGCGGCAGCACGACCCGGCAGCGCCCCGCCTGCCCCGAGGGCCCCGGGGGATGGCGGGGCGGGGGAGGTACATGCGATATGAGGAAAGCGGGTGGTGGGGTATGGTGGTGGGGTACTGTATGGTGGTGGCGGGGACGGAGCGCGGGGCCCCACGCCACGGAGGCCCCGGGGGTCGCGAGACTGGCTGGGGGCATGGCAGCAGGACGCCAGGCCCGGGGCCTGGGGCGCGCCGTGGCAGGGGAGAGATTGAAACGTGGGAACGCCACCCTATGTAAATGGGCACAAATAGAATGCAAACAGATTGAGAACTTGCTTACGGTCTCTCGCCCGCGGGCAGGACCGCCCCGCCAGCGCCGCACAGCGCGCAGCCCCATTCCTCTCCGCCCACGCCCGGCCCCGGCCCCGGCCCCGGCCCCGGCCCCCTCCGTCCGAGCTGGGACGGCCGGCGCCTCGGCCGCCAGAGTTAGCGAGGGGCTTTAATTCCATAGTTTGTTGTAAACCTCGGGCACAGTTTCAAACTCTTGTATAGGCGCTCGGCCGAGTTCTTTTAATACTCCCTAAACCGCTGTTGCTGCTGCAAATGGTTTTGACGCTTACGGGGGCCACGGGGGCGTCGGGTGTCGCAAAACAAGTAAATTAGTGGAAAAAAAAAGAAAGAAAAAAGATTAAACAAAAAAGTAAAGCTGTCTCTTCCCTGCTACTCTGGCTGCGCCTTGGGCTAGAGTGATGCGGCGCGGCGGCAAGGCTTCGTCGAGTCAGAGCAGCGGCAGCAGAGCACAGGCGAGGAAGAACACAGCGGGGTGATATTGCCCCTCCCCGCTCACTGCATCACCGCCGCGCGTAGAGTGCACTTAAGGGCCTCTGCAGCGGCCCCGCTCTGGCCCCCGCCCGGTAGCCCCGCGACAGTGCCCTCGCAAGGGTTTGCGGGGCTCCTCCACGCCGAGGGACAAGGGTCCAAAGGGCTCCGGGGCCGGGGCCAAGCGGCGACGGGACTGCGACCCTCAAGAGGCGGTTCTGGATCGGCTCTCGAGACGAGCACGGCACAGGGGGTATCCCAGTATCCCGTGGGCCTCGCTCCACACCCCTCCCTCATCCCCAGCAGACCGGACACCAGACCGCAGTGTGCTCGTCACTGCGGACGATAAAAGTCCCGGGACGTTGGTGGGAGTCGAACTCACGTCCTCTCCCTCCCGCTGCAGCGCTGTCTCCACCGTCGAGTCACCTGTGCTTGTTCTGTCCACAGCCGTCCTGGTGCAAGTGCTGTCCCGGGAGGACCCGGTCCCCGCGCCGAACGACCCGGACATGGACGCCGAAGAGCCCGAGGACTCCGACGAAGACGACGACTACGTGGACCCAGATCGCGACGATGATGAGGACGACAGCGGCGCAGACTCCGAGGACTGGGTGCCGTTCCGCGTCACGGTGGACACCGTCTTCAAGAAGGCCGGCGTCCAGTCGCGTCTCAAGAAGGGCCCGTCCTCGCTATGGGTGCGCGCCACCGACCTCGCCTGCAAGTGCCCCAAGATCAAGGTCAACAAGTGAGTATCCTTTGCCTTAAAGGTTTTAAACCAGAAAGAAAATGGAGCAACCATCGCATGGTTATCATAAAATTAGTGTTGAGAAAGCAATATTACGGTTGTACTGACCTATATTTTATTGACTAAGGCCATGATATTGCTGTCCCAACCGTGATTTCATAGTTTGTGCAACTTTTCAAATTTCTAGGGGAAGTATGAGGGTAAGGGCGCAGACAGCGGGTCTTGATGTTTGCTTTTGTGGTTTGCAGGTCTTACCTCATTCTCGGCAACGAGGGCGAAGGCCTGGGCGCCGGAATCACCATCACGGAGCACTCAATCGTTATCGAGTGGCAGAAGGACTGGACGAGTCGCCTGCGCCGCTTCCAGCAGCGATCACGCTTCTGCATCTGAGCGGCCCATCTGACAGGGCCTGGGGGTGGGCAAGAGAATCCAACTCACTCATCTGGGCGTTTCTTATAGCCGAGCCGACATTGTTTTGTGCAGAAACAAACAAAAAAAAGAACACTTTGGGCACAAGATTTGTGAAAAAAAAATAGCCAAAGAGATAATTTGAGAAATTGATGAGTAAAAAGTATTCTTTTGTTTTTGATCTCTTTTCAAACTCCGGATACGCCATTCACCTGGAGCGGTGAAAGTGACAAAACCATATGTTCAGAGAAAATTATAGATTGATTTAAATACTAGTTCTCTGGTAAGGATATCTTTAATGCTTGTCTGAAAACAAAAGACAAAACTTGATTTCGAAAAAAAAATTGTCTGCGTAAAGGATCCTTTTTCATTTCCAAGCCAATGTACCTGTTTTGACGTGCCAAGAACAACCCATGCAATACCATAGATACTGAGGCGTGACATCTGAAAAAGGGCAAGAAATTAGTATATGCATCGGGTTAAAATGTTGTGTAAGACGCAGATTAAAATGACTGTTTGTTTTTTGTCGATCCAATCACTTTACAAAAGAAAGTTATTCAAGAGTCTGTATTGTGTCTTGAGCACTGGCTGGATCGCACAAAAATGAGGTAGAAAAAAAGGTGGAGATATCCTTCAGATTGTTCTAGTACTTACAAGCCACGACAAGCACCGCTTATACTGTTATTATGGTCCCAATCGCATGAGACGGATAATAGTTACTTTAGTTATCTAAATGGAACCATAAAGATTCAATAAAATTGTAGGCATGTTTGATTCTATTTGTAAATATGACTGAAGAGTGGAATAATGCACTTACCTCCACGATTGGTGAGGCTCACAAGTCCGGTGGGCTGTTTGCCCGCAGTTTGTATCATAGTGCCTAGGCTGTAGAAACTTTTACAAGCGTTGTTCGCTTAGCTCTGTTCCTATAACTTATTATTAATATTGTTCTAGATTGGTAAAATAAATTTGATTATGATTGTGCTTTGTAGAAAAACAGCAAGTGATGACAAACATTTTGACGAGGTGGAGTAACAATGCCCCTGTTTATTGTTTAAATTATAAATGAAGTGGTTGACCCCCTTTTCGAGTAGATGTAATTTTCTCACTTTTTCATTATCAGATTTTTTAATTGCGAGATGCCATACAAAAGTAGGATCAAAGTCAACAGTTTAAGCACTCTCACCTTTATTTACATATCTCCGAAGCAAATCACAGGCATACAAGATTTTCCTTTTCTTTTTAATAAAATAAGGAAATAATCAGAACTAGGGGAACCCTAATAATGTTACGTTTGTATACATATCTGTCATAGTTTTCAGACGTTCAATCTGTTTGAAAAACAAATTCGGGTTAATTAGTTTATTAACATCTGTAAACTGTTAACTGACGTTTTATCACTTTTCTTGTATTTTTGTTGTCTGTGATATACCATGTTTTATTTGGCCTGTGAATTTGGTACTTTGCGCTTCCATGACAAGTGACTGGACAAAAGAAGACAAGCACTTACAAAATAATTTTCCCTTGACGGCGAGTAGTCATCACCCTGGAATCCGCAGTTTTTTTGCATAAGGCAAAAGGCATCCCCCTCAGTACCATGACACTTTTCCTTAATTGTTAGAATTCGTTGTAACATTTTTATCTGTGACGCTTTACCATTTAATGCGATAACATCTATATTACTCTTGCTACCAATGATATTACCAATAAACTGACTGTACAATGTACCTGTCGTGTACTTGATCAATCCCTACGTGTACCGGAATGGGCCCGCTCCTCTGACACTCTCCGAGCGAGCCACCACCGCCATGCAGATAGGCCAGCCCGCTATACTAGTCTGTCGGTTGGGTTGCCGACTCCCGAGGCGCTCCTCGTCGACAGAGGACAGGACAGCTCGGAAGGAGGAAGGGGGAGGGAGGGGGGGTGGAGGGGACTCGATGTGAACAGCGCGCCCTGCTGCAGGAGCGGAGCGCGAGACCAACCCAGCCAAGAGGGGGAGACAACTCTGAAGTTTTTATTGTACACCACTTCAGAGAAAATGTGGAAAAATTTCAGAAAATTTTAGAAAAATTATTTTTAAAAATCCAAAACAATCTCAAATATTCACCAAATTCGCAAAAAATTCACGAATGTCTACACCAAAATTCGGAGTTGTTTTCCCTGCGCCCAGATAGCTGGACGAACTTTGATGTTCTCCAATCGCAGTCCACCGCTCCCCTCAATAAGGATTCCCCGAGGACCTGCAGCAGCGGGGCCGAGCTGCAGACAGCCGCCGCACCACCACCGTGCTGTTCCCTAGAAGTCTGATTCCGCAAAGCGGTCAGTAGTGTCCTCTCTCTTGCTCCTTGTTACCTCGCCGCATGAGTGCGACAAGGGCTCAGAGAGACGAAACCGCCTTGCGGAATCATCCCACTAGAGGCCCGCGGTCCGCCTCCCTACGGCTGTCCACTACTGGACACAGTCTGGGGAGCGCTTCCAGTTTTATTGCGAACGATAATGGCGGCCTGGCGCTACGCTGCTGTCCTCTCCACCGCGACCGGGCTTCACACGCCCCGGTCCTTGACAGTCATGTCTCGAGACGGGCGCACCGGAGACAAACTTGCGGACTCTTCACCTTATTTCTTCTACGCTGCTGCGATTCAAGACTATACCTCTCTCTGTCCTATTCCGCCACTTCAGTCAGCCGATAGGACTCTGAGTGGGACACGGTTTAGTATGACCACACTGTGTTAAATAAGAGAGTCCACGCAGTGATTGTGTTAATGACACGGGACGACCAAGATTTTGTTTCGACTTCTCGTTCAATAATCTAAATACCTACCAACCTGATACACCTCTGTCCCTCTGTCGCACTTTGCGTCTTGCTCCCACCCCGTCTCCCCCTCTCCCGCCTCATCTCTGTGTCCTTTCGTCCTGCGCAGGACCAGATAAACCATAAAGAGTGGCGCCTCCGGGGAAATCATGCGGTTTACATGAGTGTGCGCGACTTGCAGCGCCCGGCCGGGCGTAGAGGACCCCGCCACGCCACGCCACGCCACGCCCTCGCCCAGTCTTGCCCTGCCGCCCTCTGCGCGGCTTCGGCCAGTCTCGCCCACCACCACCCCGAGCCACCACCCACTTCTCATTGGGCAATGCTCCCGTGCTGGTCCCTCCGTTAGTTCAAGGGGCATTGTGTAAAAAGAAAATGCATAAAAAAAAATTACACGCACCAACGGGTAGTGTAATTCGGTGTAATTACAGGGGGTGGACCACTTTGACTATTCTATGTACGCATATAGTATACTGCAAAAGCAAGAGTGTGATTTATCCGAGGGGGAAACAACTCTGAATTTTGGTGTACACAGTTTGTAAACTTAATTATTTTTTTGTAATTTGGCGTGAATTTTCGTAAATTTATGATTGAATTTGTGTGGACTTTTTGCTTGAATTTAAGCTACTTCTTTAAAATTTTGTTTTTTTTTCTTAATTTGCTTTCACGGTGTCATCAAGCACTAACGCTGAATTTCCCAGAACAGCTTGGCCGCGCCGGCCTCGCCTTCCTCGATCCGTCCAATTTACTTCGTTTCCCACACTTACAATTAGGAAACACGACGGTTGCGTTTGGTCAGCCGGATTTATCGACGGCAGTGCAGTCTGTTGCTTCAGCTCAGCGCGTGGACGACGTGGGCCGGGCCGCCGATGCGATCCATCCATTCGATTAAAATTGAGGCGCGCACGCTGCTCGCCGGGAGAGGGAACCAGGAGGATTTTGGAGGAGAGAGGAGAGAGAGAAGGGAAGTGTCTCGAAATTACAAACAAACCAAATAAATAATAATGCATTCACGATGTCACAAATCTCTGCTGGCGGCGGCGCGTCGGAGGAGGAGGAGGAGTGTTCGTGGCGGGGGATAACGATGGTACAAGGAGCGCGCGCGGCCCGGCCCGGCGACGCCGCGACTCGCACCTTGTTGGGCCGCCGAATATGGAGAGGAGCTCACCACGCCACACCACACCGCGCCGCACCGAGTGTGGGCAGGGCAGGGCAGGGCTAGGGCAGGGCAGGGCAGGGCAGGGCAGGGCAGGGCAGGGCAGGGCAGGGCAGGGCAGGGCAGGGCAGGGCAGGGCAGGGCAGGGCAGGGCAGGGCAGGGCAGGGCAGGGCAGGGCAGGGCAGGGCAGCGGCGTAGCAAACGGGGCCAGGGGCCAGCAGGGACCGCGGGGGCAGGCAGGGCAGCAGGGCGCCCTGAGCAGCAGGTGGCGGGAGGGTAAGGGCCGGCCGAGGACTTCCCTCCCAGTTAGAGAGTCCGCCTCTTTCCCCTGCGCACGCCGCGCTTCGGCCTTTCGGGAATTATTTTTATTACGCCGTTCGCCTGGCTCTTCATTTTCCTGACACGGAAGGGGCCTACCTGCTCGGCACCACCGCAGACCTCACGAGAGAGAGAAAGAGAGAGAGAGAGAGAGAGAGAGATAAAGGGAGGGGAGGGAAGGGGTTTGGAAGGAGGGCTCTAACTTTTCGTCTGCGTTTACAGCAGGCTGTCTGCGTTCGTCGGATCAGAGAAAGAGGGAGGGAGAGGGAGAGAGAGAGAGAGAGAGAGAGAGAGAGAGAGAGAGAGAGAGAGAGAGAGAGAGAGAGAGAGAGAGAGAGAGAGAGAGAGAGAGAGAGAGAGAGCAGCAGGGTGGGGAGAAGGAGGTGCTACCTAATTAATTGGGCACCTCAGCGCGGCCGCGGCTCCGTGGCTGCGTCCGCGGGAGCGAGTAGTGGTCCTGCAGGAGGACAGTGTCTCTGCCTACCTAAAGCAGAGGCTCGGAGGTTCCCTGACGCAGCCTGCGCAGCCGAGCCGACCAGTCGGACATGCGGCGCCGGAAACGGTGCCATCACTCACGATGGCTGAACACGCTGCGCCGGGGCCAGGCCGCCGGAGCGGACCGGGCCGGGGCGCAGCAGGGCCGGCGCCAGCAGCGGGAGAGGAGGAGAACACTCGACAAATTGCACATTTGTCAGCGAAGCAAATATACGCCTTGCACCCCGCGTACACCGCGCGTGTACGGTGCATCCTCTATGGCTCTTCCCGCGCCGCCCAAGCAGCGATTATGCCCTCTCGCACACCTACATCTTGCAGTCCACGCCCTTTGCCACCGCCGCCCCAGCAAGGTGATTTCGAGGATCGCTCTCGTACCTCCGTCCTTGTCGCACCTATGCGGGGTGCCCTATGTTAGGGATGGTAGGGCCCCATGAGTGCGACAAGGACGGAGGCGCGAGAGCGGTCTTCGGAATCAGACGGCAGGTCCGCCCCTGCCCCCGCCCCTCGGGGCCCCGCGCGCCCGTCACGTCACTCGGGTGGGCTGTGCTGCGCTGCTGGGCCGACCAGTCCAGCCCCCCCCGTTTCGCTGCATTCGAGTTATAGCTCCCTAGAGAAAAAGAGGCCGAAAAATGGTTCCGCAGCCGCACACGGCGGCGGCGCGGTGTGTTCAAATTAATTTCATCTACAGCCATGTAGTAGTGTGCGTATGTACGGACTGTATAGCGCCGGGCGGCTGCCCCCATGCTAATGCCGGTTGGCAGTGTGGTGGCGCTTCTACCAAAAAATACAGTTAAAAAAATAAAATAAAAAACAACCGAAATGAAAACAAAATAAAGAGCATGGAATCCAGCAGATTGCGAGCTTAGTCTGCATGGCGCGGGCTTGGCGGGGCGTGGCGGGGGCCTGCTGTGGGTAGTGAAGTGAACACACCCAAGGGCCGCCCGCTGTCCTACGAGAGGCGCGGGCGGGGGGAGGTGACGCGAGACCGCCGGAAAATGAAAAAGAAGGGGAAAAAAGAAGAAAAAAAGGAAAGGGAGAGTGGCGCTGAGCAGGGAAATGTGAAATGAAAAGAAAACGGAAGGTGAAGGGGGCGAGAGGTTGGGGGAGGGGGGGGGGTAACAGGGGCGCGGGGCGCGGATGGGAGCCGTGGGGAGTGGGGAGGAGGGATAAAAAGAAGAAGCGAGCGAAATGCACGTACGTTTCTGCACAATAAGCCCGACGCAATACAATTACCCAAATCGGCAGCCATCGTTCGGGGCGCTCGTCGCTGTAGTGCCCCGCGGACGCCAGTGCACAGCCACGGCGTGATCGCCGGAAGCGCGACCGCTCACGTCGTGACGTCATCGTCAACTTTAAGTTTTCCTTTCGCATCGGGAGAGCCTCGGACACAAATCGATTCGCCTAGAGATGTAGCACGCTCACACTATGGCACAGGTGGGTGGAGGGAAGTCCGGCTAGTTAACTAACTAACCGGGATAGACAAATAGTATCGATCGGGAGGAATCTGTTCGCGGCCTCCGCTGTGCGCGGGCGGGCTTGATCGGATCGGTGCGGCCGAGCCAGAGTCTCGACTCAACTCCTTCAGGTGAAAGATGACTGCAAGAGGGCATTATACAGGAAAAATAAAAATAAACAAAATCGAGCCATGCCTTGTAACTCCGTAATTAATGGAACAGAATAAGGGAGCTTTGAAAAATCGAAGTGTCCTGCGTGGGCGCACATCGCCCTCTGCCAGAGCGAGTCCTTAACTGTTCACGCTTCCTTGAACCCGCCGTCCCTCCTTCGCAGCCAGCAGCAACGCCGCATCGAGGGCAACGTTCGAATCTCCCGCGCGCTCCGCCGCGGCCGCATCCAAACATCACCGAAAAACGCACTAATTGGTGACGCCGATGTTCATTTTCTTTTCATTAACTGGATCGCAGGCGGTCGATGCTGTTATGGCGCGCGCGCCCCGCATCGTCCCTCCCCACTGGGGCCTCCGGGCGGACTCAATTTAAAAATTATATTTCCATTTAATTGACCTTGCATTTTATTTCCTAACCGCAGCAATAACTGCGGTTATTTTCGAGACGGCGGCTGGAAGGGCGCCGCCGGGAGGAGGCACTGCTGCCGTCTGATTCCGAAGATCGCTCTCGCTCCTGCACCGTCCTCGTCGCACTCATGGAGCCCTGCCATCCCCCACATAGGGCACCGCCATAGGAGCGACAAGGACGCGGAGTCACGAGAGCGATCTTCGGAATCATGCGGCTGCTGGGCTCTGGTCTCCGCCGCGGCCGCGCGCGGAGCAGTAGGGAGAGGAAAGGGCTGAAAAGGATTTTAATTGCAAGGGTCAGGGGTGAATTCGGCTACGACCGAGCGCGAGCGGGGGCCGGGGGCCGCTACCGCGAGCCAGGCAGGGGAGGTGTGAAAGGCGCCGGCTCGGAGGGCCATTCGCACTGAATGGCAAGAAAACATACCGCGAATGAGGCGGAGATGAAGGGCCCAGGGCCTCTGGCGGCAGCAGCGGAGGAAAGTACCTGCAGGTTATGGGGACCGCGGTGGGGCAGGGCGCGAGCCGGGGGGAGGGGGCGAAAAGCGCGGTAGAAAGAGAGGGAGGCGAGGCGGCAGGGCATGTTTAGAGGGAAAAGGGGGAGGGAGGGGGCGGTGTCACGGGTGCGGAGGCTCACGACAGCGATGACGGCCCTCTGACGGTTTTAGAGCTGACGGGGTGTACAATTGGGACCGTATGCGCATCTCGAGAGCGGCGAGTAAT